>CM033736.1:41954107-42504400 GCA_019671005.1 Hibiscus mutabilis
TTCATCAAAATTTGGTTCCAATGGTGCTGATGAATCAGCAGCCCTCTTTCGTTTAGTTGCAGTTGCACCCTTCTTACTATCATTTTGATTCATTTGTTTGTCTTGTGATTGTGAGTTAGCAGACCGGGTGTCCAAACTTGATGGGCTTCCATGATCAAAAGACTGACTACCCCTGTGTGTTCCAACTCCTTGATAATACTCATGTCCAACAATGCTTGGGCCAATGGGTGGCCTGCTGGATGAAAATGGATCAAATTTAGGTGTCTCGTTTTGGGCCAAACCTGCTTTAGAGTCTTTTGGAACTGCAACAGCCTGAGAAGATCCTGGAGAAAAGAATCCCATTTATAAATGGTTCGTTCATTATGCCATGCAACATCGAGGCCACATATGTAATAATTTTCCATGAGAAGCTAAAGGAAGTTTGATTAACAGCAATTTACCAACATATTGTCCGGATGTAGAATCCACTGCTTGAGACCCAGCAGTAGGAAGTCGTGATGATTTCAAAGCCTCCGGATCAAGACCATGTCGATTGATAACAGTCTCCATTGCCCTTGAATAAAGAAAACTATGTCAGATAAAATAGCAGACATTTCCAAAAAAAGGGTTAGCAAACTCAACGAAAATTTGACTTGAACAAAAATCTCTATCTTCGGATATTAAGTTCTAAACGTCAACATCATTGCGACCACGGAGATACTAAAAAGGTGAAATAAAAGTTAACCTAACAGTCAGAAAAGCCAAAAAGACAAATGCAAGCAAAAGGTAGATATACCCAAGTACACAGAGTAAAAGAGGGGGAAACTGGAGAATAAGGACATGTTAGTGACAATTTGAATTTTAGGTGAGAGTACACTTTAATTTAAGCTAGAGAAGTTAACCATATAATCCTGGAGTCAAACATATAAATTTAAACAGCAACAGACACATATATGAACAAGCTCATTTAAACACGAGTTTTTACTTTAATTCAACCATGTGTTGCTTAGTACAATGTTAAGCATAGCTCCACCCAGAAGGAAAAAGGAAAGAACAGCTTGCTTGGGAAACAGGGGATGGGCCAAAGTAAAGCACCACGTAACTGAGAACTATTTAACTTATGTCCAAACATATTCATGATGGGGCAATTAAAGCTCTGATAGCAGAAGGGAACACTCTTAGTCAAAGGTATTTCAAGTTTCAACAATTGCAGGACAACTTGAATACAGACCAAAATAGGTCCACCTGTCATTTCATCATCTATAAAAAGAAAATAAAGGTTTTTGCATCCATTTAAAGGAAATAAAAACAATTCAAGTGTCTATTTATAATCAAAGCAAACAGTGCACAATCAATCAAATTTAATTATTAGATCCAACATTATCTGAATTAACTCCATTTGTTAAATCACTATGTCTGTCTAGACGAAAATAACATCAGCACTTCTCTCACTAGTTTACAAAATCCAGTGGCCATTTATAAGAAGACTTAAAGAACCTCAAACCATATTTCACCTTGATATTACTTGAAACGGCATAGAATGTTCCTTCCCGCTAGATTTCATGTGTTGCAATATCTAAAACATTCACGGATAATAAAAATCAGCTGCTGCATAAATGGTATTAAAAATAAGAGCTAACTCTGTAACTTGTGCACAATAAAGATCACTTAATTAACAAAAAAAAGCACCCATACCACAAAAAGTTTTGTTGCCAGCTTTGAAGGCTCATCTTTAGAGTCTTGTATGAGTTTATGCAGAAACTTCGCTGCCTCTAACTCCACATTATGTGAAGAAGACGTCATTACCTCCTATGAGCTACAAAATTAACAGGCAATAATCAATTAAAAATTTATCAGTTCAGTCCCAAACTACCATATTTAGTCTCTGCTTTTTCAAACCAATGTCGCCCTAACAAGAGTAATTTCCAACAGTAATCTAACTCCTCGTACTAATCAAATTTCCAGTCCCGATGTATTCATAAACAAACTGAAAATCGATATATTAAAACAAAAAAACACTGATAAAAAAAAAGAGACTTAAGCTTTCACAGTTCAGTAAGATATATTTCTTATGGAAGAATGTCTAAAGCTCAAAATTAGCAAATTAAGCTGCCGAGCTATCTTACCGGACACAGTAATGCGAATTTAAAAAAAAACTGTTGTTTCTCGAGAAAATGTTCGTTTTTTCACGGAAAATTACAAAAACAAAAAAAGAAACCCTAAAGGAAGGGAAATGGTAAAATAAAGAGAGAAAGAATTACCTGATCCAAGATCGAAGAGCTTAGAGGTCAGCTACATGTAAAGATTGACTCGTACAGGAAACTCCTTTGACAAAGAAAAAAAAATAAAGTAACTAAAATAGAGATTTTTTCGGTTCTGCAGGAATGAGGAAAAACAAAGTGCAAAATATAGGCTTTTCCCAAGCACGTTCGTTTTAACTCGCTGGTGCGGATTTTCTTTTATTAAAATTACATATTTACCCCCCTTCAGTCCTTAATTTATATAGATTTTGGGCAAAGGCCCATATATTTACGGAGTCATCTTATCAAATTGTTCTATTCATTTCAGGGTCAAATGCCCATTAATTATAGATCAAATTTTGAATTGACCCCTGAACTTTAAAATATTTTAATTAAATTTTTAAATTAAAATATCATTTTATTTATTTCTATCTTTAAAAAACAACTTAAAATATTATTTTTTAACATAATGGTGTGATTGCATGCTAGGTAGTATATGTTTATATTTTTTCTTAACTCCTTGACAAAGTGCACACACCTTGCACACACATACATTTGAACCAGAGTTTTTTAGGATGAACATCATCCTCTTTTAAACTTGAATAACTCAAAATTAAAAAAAAACATTCTTTTAGTCAAATCGAGTTTTACTCACTCCTAACTCAATTAATAATTAAGACTTTATAATGTTTTAATTGAATTATTCAATGACGTCAGTAAATGTTTTGCCAATCGAAATCAAATATGATCGTCAAGATTTGGTTATAATGTCTAGATCGAGTTTGTGGTTACATAAATTACCTTTTGAATTTATAGGTTCAAGGATTTTGGCTAGAAACTTGAATAATCTTATTTTACTTTTGGAGATTTGAGACTGTAATTTAATGTTGTTTGGTCAGGACAACTTTCAAAGAAAAGAGGGAAGACGTCCCCAATTAATCCTATATTTGGATTGTAAGAAACAATGGGAAAAAAAGGAAAATAATTATTATTTTGTTTGGATAATTTTTTATTTAATATAAAAATGAAGTCGAACATCTCTCACTTTTTAAGAGAACAGTAAAATGTTTTTTATCCCTTGATATCTTACCTAAATTATTTTATAAAAGAGTAAACTTAACAGAATCATTCCAAACACAATTTACAATTTTAGCCATCCAAACACAATTTACAATTTTAGCCATCCAAACACAAAATTATATATACATTTCCTTTCCTTAATTTCCTTTATAATTATTTATTCAAATATAGTGTGAAATAGCTTTGAACTTTTACGAGAGACCCGTCAAACCCACCTTTATATCTTTAGTTTAGGAATATATAATTTTAAAACAAAAGTTTGCAATGGAACTGGTCCAGTGAAAAAACGGATAACGTTTATCTTAAGAGACTCTGTTCAATTGTTCTATCTACAAGATATGTGTACATTGTCAAAGAATTAAGAATATGTATGAACAAATACTACCGTACTACAAGATTGAAATCTACTAATTGATCGAATGGTCCTAGTGAAAAGCGGATGATGTTCATCTTAGGAGACTTGGGTTCAATCGCTTTGTCTACGAGATGTGTGCAATTTCAAAGGGTTAAGAATATGCATAAACATATACTACTTTACTACAAGATTGAGATCTACTAATTGATCGAGTGGTCAATGATGCTTATACTATCCTAATTTGTATGAGTTCGAATCAGCATTTAATTTTGAAAATGTAATATCCCTCTACTTAATAAAAAAAACTACAAGACAACCGACTTCCTCTATACCTCTTCATGGTTACCAAAATTTAGGAGGTTTATTTTAAGGATAGATCTAAATTGATATTTATCTTCTATGATAGTTCAAGGTAAAAAGGTTTTGTTATCGAAATGAAAAATGGGTTTTATGATATAGAAATACTCTCTTTGCTCTTGGTGGCACGTTTATCTCTCTACTCTTGGTGGCACGTTTGTTTGAATTTCTTTCTGATTTTTTCCTAGTTTGATCGAGATCTCTCTATGGCGAATGTAGAAGATGACTTGGCAAATCTTACGATTGCTAGTGGTGAGGATGAGTCCCTCCAAGTTGATCCTGAAGAGCTAGTTGTCGAACCATCTTACGATTATTTTTTTGTTGGGTCGTTCTTGAAAAACAATTTTATTAACTTTGTGTCTATGCGAACAACGCTTGCGAATGTCTGGTGTCCCTATGCAGGCATCGCGATCTCTGATTTAGGGGAAGAAAGGTATTTATTTACTCTTTCATCTAGTGGATGCTGACAGACTAGAGAGTGGTGGACCGTGGAATTTTAATTCACATCTTTTAGTGCTTCATCGACTGAAGGAGGGGGAAGATCCAGTGCTAGTCCCTCTAAATCATCTTAATTACTGGGTGTTAATTCATGATGTACCCCTAGGATTTTGTTTCAGAATGAATTGCTCGGTCCATGGGGAATTTCTTAGGCAATTTTATTGAATACGATTCTGTTGCTATTTCGCTGGGTTATAAGCACATTATGAGGGTTCATGCGCGACTGGATATTTGATTACCGTTAAAACAAAGAAAGAAAATCACGTTATTGAACCGTAAGGAGCACTATGTCAGATTCTAATATGAAAAATTAACGATGTTCTGTTTTTTGTATGGAAAATTAGGTCATGGTGAGAACTTTTGTCCGTTGAGATTTAATCAAGATGCAACAATTCTACTCCGCCAATGGGATGCCTCTTAACGGGAATCACCACACAGGGTAGCGTCTTCGGGTAGCAGGTGGCTGCGAGAGGCAGAGGCGATTGACTCTTATTCAAGGCAATTTTTTATACAAGGAAACATGGGTCAAACAAATTATTCTGTGATGAGGAATCACACCTTTCACGCCACTATCCCAGCAAACTCTCAGTCCCCTAATCCAGGCCTTTATTCAGATCTTACCAAGTCAGCGGATGCCCCTACAAGGAAAAATTATTGGCCAAGCTAGAGCCATAATATTCCTGGAACTTCTTCAAGCCCAATTGCTAATATAGACCCCTATATGATAAATGAGGATAAGACAGCCTAATTGATCTAGTGGAGGGCACTAAAAGATCAAGGGTCAACGCTATTACATCAGGAGTTTTCTTAAAGGATTCGAATGGTGACAACTCTTCTACGTCGACCGACCTGTAAGACTAGGTCCGTCAGTCATCATAAAACTCTTAAGTTGGAATGTCTGAGGTTTGGAGAAGTCCCAGACTGTTGGTCGTCTCCAACAAAAGTTGAGAGATGAGAATCCTACTATTATTTTTCTTATTGAAACAAAGTCACAAAATACAAAAATTGCTCGCATTCGACGTCGATGTGGATTACCCAATGGCATAGACGTGAGCTCTGTTGGTCGAAGCGGGGGACTCTCTTTTGGATGGAAAAATTCATGTACTGTTGTTCTATAGTCTTATTCAGAGAGGCATATTGATGTTTTAATTGAGGATGATTCCGGTGGCAACAAATGGAGATGTACAGGGTTTTATGAGGCACCTGAGAAACAGAGACGATCAGATTTTGGGACCTCTTACGCTCTCTTGATGATATACTAGACACACCTTGGAAAAAAGTGGACTGGTTCGAAATGCTCGTCAAATGGAGGCTTTTCGAGAGGCATTAGAAAATTGTTCACTTATAGATTTGGGATACTCTAGTGCTTGGTTCACTTGGGAGAAAGGACGTACTTTCGCAAATAACATTTGGGAAAGATTCGATAGGGGGTGGCAAACAATGAATGGTGGGATTTATTCTCGTAGTCCAATCTTCATCATTTAAGCCATTCTTTCTCGGATCATTGTCCCCTGCTGCTCAACACGGATTTGAATCAGATTTGCACAAGGAAAGTATGGCACTTCTGTTTTAAATCTTCTTGGCTCTTGGTGGAATCATGTGAAACTAAAATGAAGAAATCATAGGACAGCTCTGACGAAAACTTCTTAGATCGGCTCAAGTTCACGTGTCAGGGACTTGACTCTTGGTTCAAAGAGGTAAAGAGAGCGAAAAAATTCACTGTCAAGGATTTAAAAAAAAAAAGCTAGAGAGATTGAATGAGTTGTATCCTACAGATGAGGTTCTTGACGAAATTTTTGATGCAAAATTGGCAATGAATTTAAAACTAGACAAGGATGAGCTATACTAGAAACAGAGGGCTAGCTCCAATTGGCTACAACATGGGGACAGCAAAATGGCTTACTTTCACTGTTTTGCTAGTTAGAGGAAGTATCAAAACCGCATCACCACCCTTTTAGACAATTCAAGCAATGCGGCTACTGTAATTCTGAGTTGGATAACATTACTCGTGAGTACTTTCTTAATTTTTTACTACGCAAGGTGTAGCCAATCCAGATCGAATTCTTGAGGGGGTGGACTGTTATATAACGAAAGATACAAATACTATGTTAACTCGTGCTTTTTCATAAGAAGATATCCATAATGCAGCGAAGGCTATGAACCCACTAAAAACGGCTGACGAAGATGGTTTGAGAGCCCTATTTTATCAAAGATTTGGCACATTATTGGTCATAATGTCGCTCAGTTTTGCATTGCTACTTTATGAGGTAAAGTCCCATTATCCCTTATAAATCACACACGAATAGTGCTAATACCAAAGGTTGAAGGTGCAGATTCTATGGAGAAGTTTAGGCCAATAAGCCTATGCAATGTCCTCTTCAAGATCTTCTCCAAGTGTGTTGTCAATTGATTTTAGAGTGTTCTATCAGGCTGTATTGACAAAGCACAAAGCAATTTTGATCCAGGTCGCCTCATATCGGATAATATATTGGCAGCTTTTGAGATCATTCACTTTATGCATAATAGAAGGCTAGCAAGAAAAAGATATTTTGCACTGAAAATAGATATAAGTAAAGCCTATGATAGAGTGAAGTTGGGGTTTTCTAGAAGGCATGATGCGAAAAATGGGATTTGTACAAAAATGGATCTCTATCGTTATAAACTGTACGAGCTTGGTCTCGTATTCTGTAGTGGTGAACAGATCTGTAGGAGACTCTTTTACTCCTCGTGGACTTCGGTAAGGAAATTCATTGCTTCCCTGATTTCTCATTTGTAGTGAAAGGCTCTCCTCACTGTTACAATAATCTGCCATGGCCGAATCCCCAATTAGGGTCTGTATTTCAAGAGGTGCCCCCAATGTCTCCCACTTGTTCTTTGTCCATAATAGCCTCATCTTTGGAGAAATATTCGCCCGAGGAGCTAGTCTTCTTGCTGACATATTGAGGGTTTATGCAAGCTGCTCCGGTCAGTTGATAAACTTCGAAAAATCTGGTGTGTTTTAGCTCTAACGTGTTAGACTAGAATATTTCAGTGTTAGAAGAATTTTGGGTGTTAATAGCTCTATCAATCCAGAGAAGTATTTGGGTTTGCCACTCCTAGTTGGCAGAAATAAAAAGAAAGTATTCATGCATCTGCATGACCGGTTTGTTTCATGGATCTCTTCCCGTTGTCATCAAGTACTTTCACAAGGAGGCAAAGAAATGTTCACAAAGTTCATTCTTCAGGCGATTCCTATATACACTATAAGTTGTTTTTTTCTCCTAAAAACTTTTTGCACAAAATTAGAACATATCATTGTAAGATTCTGGTGGTAACATTTAAACGATCGTCATGGAATACATTGGTGTACTTGGTCTGAATTATGCAAACTAAAAGATTCGGGTGGTTTGGGTTTTAGAGACTTGGCTAAATTCAATGTGGCTTTACTGGCAAAGCAGGCCTGGAGGCTCTTTCAGAACCCTTCATCGTTGGTGGCAAGGCTTCTTTGAGCTAAATATTACCCGACGTTGTCTTTTCTCCAAGCTCGTCTAGGTAGCAACCCTTCCTTGACATGGAGAAGCATATGGAGCTCCCGTGGCCTCTTGAAGATGAGGTTACGATGGCAGGTGGGTGATGGGAATTCCATTGCCATTTGGAATGATTTTTAGCTTTCTGCAAAACTGTCGTCTAATGAAATCCCTAGGCTAACTACAGTGGCAGATTTGATTGAGCCTATTTTAAGAAAATGAAAAATAGATTTAATTTTAGCAAGTTTTAATTCTACAGATACTGAGGAGATATTAAGTATCCCGCCGTCTTCCCATGAATGGTCGGATAGATTGGTTTGGTGTGGTGAACACGCATGACAATATACTTTCCGTAGTGGGTATCGTAGACTTTTACCACTAAACTCTACTCGGGATGAAGACCGCGCCCTCCTAAGTAAGATTTGGCCATCGAAGTGCCCTTCTAAGATCAATATACAATGCTGGAAATTTATGAGGAACTTTGTAACTATGAGAGTCAACCTCTGTGCTAAGCGAGTTGCTAGTGATTCTACATGTCCCAGATGCAATCAATTGCCAGAAAATGTTATTCACGTGATTAGGGACTGCTCCTACGCAAGGTTTGGGCTAGATTAAACATTCATTACTCGTCTTCTATGCTGGATAACTTAGTTCATGATTGATAGCTCTTTAAAGAGCATGTATCTAATTGTCCCTACATTAGTGTCTATTGCATCTATTTTTGCATTTTCATGTCTATTTCTACATTTTTTCTAACTTAGTTCCAGTGGCTCGGTTTTGTATATTTTTGCCTAGTTGTCAATACATTACTAATGTCCCTGCAGAGAAAGTTTTCGCCACTGTAGCCAGTTCAATACTGCATTTGCCAGCTGTTCAATCTGCTTAAGAATAAAGACGACCCTGCCAGCTGTCCAATTTATTATAACAAATTATGTATGGCTCTAGATACACAAATAACCTGCAGAACATGTGTCCTTCCTTAGGTGGCCTATAAAAGTACTAATTTAGAGGAGAGAGGGAGTCACGTTTTTCTTATTTTCTCATATCATCTTTAACCTCTGAGCTTTTACCCTCATCTCATGGCGGCTTAAGCTTATTTCTAGAGATCCGAGGTGAAGTAAGGCAGATTTATCCAAAGAAATAAGGAGTCAAGTGCAGAATCAAGGAAATAGATTGTTATATTCTCATACTCCTCTCTATTTTGATTTTTTTGGAGATTTACTTTGTATTTGTGCTTATTTTAATGATGGTTTAATTTTCTAGAGATTTACGAACGTGTTTAAACTATTTTTATAGTTTAATATATGTTTGTGTTAGCTTTTTTTAAACTTTAATTGTTGGATCTGATTTATGTTTTGCGTGAGAGTGTTAAACTTGTCACTGGCATCGACGGATGCAGTGACGAGTCAGATTAAGAGTTTTTGCAACGAAAGTTGATTGGATGCAACGAAAATTGGTCTGCTTGTTCGAAGGGTTATAGTCTTGACTTACGATAAAAGTTGAAGCCAATCTACATCTCTGAGTCAATGGTTGAAGGTTAAATAGAAGCTAATACTCAAGCTGACCACTACATCACTGATTGAACCATCATTTTACCTCGAGGCATACTTGATCTTTCTGCCAAGCTGAACCAAAGAAATCCAGGCTTTATTCTCATATTTCTCTATCTTTTATTAGATTCTATTATTGCTACCATAATTAATCATTTGTTAACCTTTTATCATTTTATTGCAACCATCATTATACTCACAACTACTACTCTTACAGTATTGTATTGTAGTTACATAAATATAAGCTTAATACACCATCCTCGTGTGATCGATAGGATTTTCTTATTTCTATTCTTGCATCAAGAGTGTAGCTTGTACTAATAGTGTAACATTTTTACACGGATCAATGATCTACCCCTTTGGTTGAACACTCTTTTGAATCATTATGGCTCTAATAGATATCAAGAAATGTTGATAACAATATGGACTTTATGGACATCTAGAAATACGCTCATATTTGAAAGAAAGTACCAAAGACCTGAAGAGCTATTTACTTTTGTTAGATGTTATTGTGAGGAGCTGAGGTTACTCCCTAGCAGATTGCGCACAGATTCCTCTGTCCTTAATGAGCATTGGTCCCCTCCACCACTACTGTTTGTGAATATCAACTTCTATGCCAATTTTAATAAAGTTGAGAAATCTACAACCCTGGGCGTAGTTATCCGAGACGAGGAGGGCTTTGTTTTAGTAGCTCAGTGCATCCTTACGCATCATGTTCCCTCTGTTTTTGCTGCAGAAATGATGGCATCAAAGAAGGGGGTTACTCGTGCCCTTAAACTGGGTTTACACAAACTTATTATTGAGAGGGATTCTTTATCGATTATTACTAAGCTCAGATCAAACAAAGACGATCTTTCAGGAATTGGGGCAATTACAAATGATGCCAAGTACCTGTTAAGATCTGTCTCAGATTACTGGATTTCTTTCATTCGAAAAGGAGGTAACCAGGTTACATATGAATTAGCTTGAAAACAGCTTTCCCTTTCGGTAGATCAAGTGTGGGTTGAAGAAGCTCCTCCCCAAATAGAAGCCCTAGCAGCTGAAGATAGAAGGTTTGCAGATCCACCATAGTCGTTTTTTGGGTCTTGCTTCTCAGGCTAAGAATTGTTTCTTTTGGTGATTTCTAACTCAATTCTTGGTTTCGTCGCTCCTGCCTGGTTCACAATCAACTTGTTTATGTGCGTTTGTGTGGTGGCCAGAGGACTCCCGCAAGTCTTAACTCCCCCAAATTGTTTTTGGGTTTCTTTTCTTTTCTTTTCCCGTGTTTGTTTGTTGTTTTTTTGGCTTTCCCCTGGTTTTGTTGCTTTGGCTGAACATTTACTTGTGTTTATTGTTCCATTAATAAAGAGCTAGCTGGCATTTTCAACAACAACAAAAAAGATTTTGTTTTCCAAATGATATTTAATTCAAAATGGAACTCTTTGGGGTTTTCGAATAAATGGCTATACCCAAATCTTTCAGTTGAATCAATATTAAAAGGCTTTAATATCTACTCGAACTAAAAAAATTCTTATGCTAGTTTAAAGTTCTATCTTTTATTGAGAGCAAATTATTGCAGTTACCAGTTTATTTAGAAACTCTTTGAGAGTGCTTTCACAACTTTGTTTTAGGCTTTGTTTGGTTGGATGGAAAAGTAGAAGGGAGGACGAACAAAAGAGAAATTTAGAAGGAAAATGAATTTAAGGGTTGGTTGGTAGATTGAAAAATTGGAAAGAAAGAATATAGAAGACGAGGTAGTTTTCCTTGTTCTTATACAAATAGTTTTCTATCCAAAATTAGGTGGAACTAGGAAAGGAAAGTGTGTAACACCCTAAACTCGGATGTCACATTTGGGCCTTAAGCCCAACCCGTTACCATGAAATTTCTCAACTTGGTTTAGCTCAAACAAAATATTTTCCAAAAATATTTAAATCCAATAGTTGAAAATATAGATAAATGATTAAATCGCTACAAATGAGCTCCAATTTAATTTAAAACAATTGAGCATTCAACTTGATCATTACAGGTCCAAAATAAGAGTTACAGACTCGATCACGTAAGGCCTTATGAATACACAACTCACTAAATACAAGTGTTGTACTTAGAAAATCACTGCTTGCTGGAATCATGTTCTAATAGTGCTTCTCGATCATGCAATCCAACTATCAACCTACTCACAAAAATAACAATTCTGAGCGTTGAGCTTACAAAGCTTAATGGTACACATTTACTCTACTATACATCATGCTAATCATAAATATAAGCATGCAAGCTAGTACGAGCAATAAGGAGAGATAAATAAACACGTGACGCTACCACTAGTCGTTCAAACACATACTCTCATCATGTAAGTCATCATACATGGCACACAAGGCCTAACCATACCCGGGATCTGACCAGATCATCTAGGAGAAAGCACAAAAAGTTATAACCATACACCCTAGTGAGGCCAGTGTCATATAGCCTCGAGAACACGCACTCTCTCTAGGTGAGACTGGGTCACACAACATCGAAACATACACCCTAGGTGAGGCCAGGCCATACAGCATCATAACATACACCTATACTCAAAATCCCCCCTCGAGTATCTTCGAATGAGGCCTAAGTCACACAACATCGGTAACCTTCATTCGATATCTCTAACCATGGTGTTGCAACACTCTCTCACTGGGTATCCGGATCCCATCAATCATCGACTCAACTAATCAAATGCCTACCTGGCATACAAGCAACATGATCCTAAAGATCTCCCTATTGTTGCTAATCGTCAACATATCATTTATTTTATATTACCGAGTTATTAATACATTATAGAGGAGTACATAATTATTCTTATTAATTATCTTCATTAATCCATGTTTTTCTATTTTTAATTAGCTTTTTTGATTACTTAGCTTATCGACGATACCAGTACTCTCACGCATACCAATACTAAAATCACCCATTGGAAAATCTTACAATTTTTTTAGTATTGATATGGGTCGACCCGTACCGATACGACATTGAATAGTGTACCGATATAGCTGAAACTCGTACCAATACCTTACTCACTAGCTTAAAATGTCTTAGCATAACACAAGATTACGAGGTCTTACTTGATTCATAAAGCTTATAAAAGTCATTAGGATTTGTTTACTAACACATTTAATCATTTAATATCATTTACTGGCTTTATGATCATTTAATCGAATAATTTCTTATATTTATCCTTTACGAACAATTTCCATCCAACACATCAATTTTCATACTCTAGCACCAAATCATCACAACATACAATTCAAACAGTCATCATGCATCTCATAATTATTGAGTCTCGCAATACCGGCCTCTAACATGCTTATTATCCGTCTACCTATTTTGCAAACACTAACAAGCAAGCCAATTATATTTATGATGCTCATGAAGTATTTCGGAGTTCGAGGTGTACTAACCTCAAGCGCTATCGGCAACTCCTCATTTAAGCTCCTCCAAACATACAAGTTAATCCCATATTCGAGTCCTCATTATCCTCGTATAGCAATAAATATGACTACATCAGCAATTCGCAATAGCGAACAAATCTAAGGAATAAAATGTGTAAAAATAGCTTACCGAGTTCAAATTTAGTGAAACTAACTGCGAAAACAAACTTAGCACGTCAAAAATCCCCCAAGTAAGGTCCCTAGAAAAAGTCAACGCTGGTTAACGTCGACCGCGGTTAGTGGCTCAACAGGCCGGCTCAGCCTAACAGCTTTGGTTCGACTTAGAAGGTTGACACGTAGGGCCTGCTGCTCAGCTCAACAAGCTGGCCCAAACAACTGGCCCAACGACCCAGGCTGTATACAGTTGCCCCACCCACGGCCGGAGTTTGCCTACGCACAGGCGGCAGCATGCGGCGGCTTTCAGTGGCGGCGGAGCTCTATTTCGACTGTCGTGACGCTGATGAACACGATGGTGGTCTTAGTTTTTCGTTTTGAGTACTCGAACCACTCCAACTCAACAACCCAGACTTTTTTTCTCTTACCCCCTCCGACGACAGTTTCGATAACGACGCTGATGGTACTGGCGAACTCGTATTGACGAGATGAACACAATGGCAGTGAATGTGTCGAAAATAGACGGACGGATCTCAGTAGATCATATTTGAAAGTTCAAAGAGGAAAATGAAAAAATAGGAGAAAAGAGAGAGAATAATAAATGATTTCTTCCATCCCATCATCCATCTTTAATTCAAAATTGTCGTCTTTCAACCAAAAATGGGTAAATCACACACAAGGTCCTCAACCTTAAATTCTCATACAAAATGGTCATTAATTCTTTAAAATAAACCTTCCAAGACCTCATTTCTTTAATTTAATACTTGAATTAAAATATTTGACTCAAACCCAAGATCCGCAAGATTGACCCGAAAATTGGGTCGTTACAAATTGAAAGCTATCATACTTTATGATAAAATTTTCAAATTATATTTTAAAAATTATAATTTTATTTTCACCATATTTATAATTGAATTTTATAATTCCATCCAATATTTTTATCATGATTTTATTTTTGTTCAATTTAGTCCCTAAAAATTTTCTTTAATATAAATTTACTTTTATTTGTTTCTAATTTTATTATTAAATTTAATAATTTTATTTTTGTTCACTTTAGTCCCTAAAATATTTATTTAATCAAAAATTGACCCCTATTTGTTTCTAATTTTATCTAATATTTTACTATGGCTTTATTTTCATGTTGATTGTTTACATTCATGTAATTGAATATGCTTTTTATTAAATATATTTTACTCCGCAAATAGGCCATTTATAGCTTTTGATATTTAGGCTGGATTCGTCTGGACTGGGTATTAGGTGTTACATTGACAACCAAACTCTTGAGATTATATTATACAAATATTAGACTAAATTATAAAAATTAGAAATAAATAGAGGTCAATTTCGGATTAAATAAAAATTTATGGACTAAACTGGACAAAAATAAAACCATATTAAAAATATTGGACTCAATTATAAAAAATAAAAATGCACATGGGTCAATTTTGAATTAAGTAAAAATTTTAAGGAATAAATTGAAAAACAATAAAACTATATTAAAAATATTAGATTAAATTATAAAAAATAGAAACAAATAGGGGTCAATTTTAAATTAAATAAAATTTTTAGAGACTAAATTGAATAAACATAATTATATTATAAATAATAGACTAAATTATAAAAATTAAAAATAAATTATAATTTTCAAAACTTAATTTTCTTTTCTCTCACTTTGCCATTGTTCCAAGCAATAGAGAGAAAGAAACTTATTTTTCTTTTAATTTTTCATCCTCTCAACCAAGTACACCGATAAAAAAATATATTTTTTATTCTTCTAATTTTTTTCTTCTCTACCAAGCAAAGCCTTAGAGCTTTGTTTAATTAATGTTATTATAATATTGTAGTAATTGAGTATTCAATGGGGATACTCATACTCAAAGGGAGTGAATAGCTTGAATAATAAAAAAAATTAGAGTGTCAAAGTCTATAATGTCAAATCATAACCTTATCAAAATTAGAAACTGAGTTTAAACCTAAAGTCGTAGTTGGATGACTTAAATGACATTAGAAAATAAATTACAATATATTCTTTAGCACGGTCAATCATCCTCCGCAAGACCATGTCGTGAAATTTACACATAAAAGAGTGGTTTTAATAGTGCCTTTGTCTATTCAAAAAAATCGTGCCTTTGTAAAACATCATGTAAAACCAAGGAAGGTGAAATTTTGATAGACTTTGTGTAGGTAGAGCGTTCGAAGAATTGTTCGTGAACCGTTCAGCAAAAAGGTGTGTATGTTGAGACAAGGAAAGAGCTACTGATCATGTAATCACTTGCTTCGGATTCAACGATCTAGGGCTTGTTTTGCAATGCTTGATACTAGTGGCGAATTTAGAAATATTTTTTAAAGTGAACACACATAAAATCTCAAAATCTCAGGGTGGACACAATTCATAAAGATTAAAAAAGTTTTAAGAACTAATTCATAAAAATAAAAATAAAATCAAATCAAATGTGTAAAGTTTAGAAAGTTCAGAGTAAGCATATGCTTATCCTGAGGTAGACATTTGGGGTGATAATGAGCCTGACCGGCTCGCGGGCTACTCGAGTGAGCTCGACTCAGGCCCGGGCTCAGCTCGATACCTTAACAAGCCGAGCTGAGCCGACTCAAGCTCGGCTCGAAAAGCTTGTGAACAGGCTTGGAATAATTATATATTATATATATGCAACATATACACTAAAAGTAATATCTTTAGCAAAGAAAAGCAATAAAATAAATTATGGGAAAATCCACTAAAAATAAATTAACTAAAATAAATTGGGCACTCTTTTCCCCTTCCCCGATATTGAATTTCGTTTCAGTGTTGGTTATGAAAAGGATTTTTTAACGAGGCCCTATCTTTTATAAAAACAATTATAGCTAAATTGTCCATTTTGAGTTGAGTCGAGCCGAGCCCAATAGTATTGTTTCCGAGCCGAGCTCGAGCCTAAAATTTTGAGCTCATAATCACCCCTAGTAGACATGCATCCGCTACCAGTTGACACTAAAAAAACTAAAGAATAATACCTAATTGGACAAATGAGCAAGAAGAATTATTGGATAAGTTAGGAATAGAATAAGTGTAATTATTCCATGCAGGCATGCACTGATGGCAAAATTTTTTAGTTTTCACAAGAGCCTTAGATTTAGGGTTTAGAGATGTTGCGCGTAATAAGTGCTACGCAATTGTGCAAGTATACACGTCGCAAGTAATAAAGTGATATGAGTATCGAGTATCATCTCCACTGGATTGGTTTGGGCCACTTTGCTTAAGTTACTGCACTGTGAAAAGTAAAAACACAATTAAAGGATTATAGGAGTTTAACTAATAACTAAACTAGAAAGCAATAAAGTAAAAGAAAAGATGAGATCGAATGAGAGATAGATATGCCAGGTTATCGTGAGTTGAGGTGTGATAGCCGATTGGATCGTCTTGGTAAAAGAGTGCATGGGCAACTCAGTTGCCGTGGAAACTTGCACAACGGGGTTGCCTTGGCAACTAATCGATGGTTGCCTGGGCAACTAGTTGGGCAACTACTTGGGCGTCTGGGCAGCTATCTTCAAGGTTCGGCAGAGCGTTCTTCAATGGTTTCTTCTTATCCCTAAGTCGAAGCTCTAGCTACTTGTGCATGCCTTGATAATACATCCCTGCGTGAATCAAGGGTGAACAACAACCAATCTTGCGCTCCTCTTAGCCGTTGAAATCCTTAACTTATTCCTAAGCTGGATTAATCTTCACCATCAATAGATTGAATAAAGATCATATTCATTCGTTTCTTGAATCTAACTCTCCCGATATTAGATAAATAGATAAAATCACGAGATCCTCTCCCAATTCACTCGCAAACAAGAATAAGAACCAAGAATGAATAAACCTTGAAATAGAAAAGTGCAAACTCTTATTACCTAAACAAAAACCAATAGTTTCTCACAACCACAAAACACAATAACCATAGCCAAGTAGATTTAGTTCATGGCTAGGTTCCAAAGAAACACAAGATAAATAATCCCTAGCATAAACCCAATCGAACAAGAAAGAAAATGATGAAGAAGGAGGCTTGTCGAAATCCTCCTTGCCTTAGATGCTTGTCGAAAATTCTCTCTTCTTGCCCTCCTTGGACTTGTCGAAATTCCTTTATCTTTTTCTCTCTAGATTGTCGAAATCTCCTTCATATTTATAGGGCTAGGCCAAAGTCCTTCTTTGAGGAGGAGTTTAAGTTGGAATTAAATTATCTTTAAAGAATATAATTCTTTATTATAATTGTATTCCTACTAGAACTTCTCCTATCTTCTTGGAATTTAATTCTTCTTTAATCTCTGCATGGAAATCAAATTCCTTTGGGTTTGGGCTTTGCTCCACGTCATCTTGGGCTTGTCTAGTCATCAATTTCGACTACCATATCACCTTTGCTCTTGTCGACAATTGCCATGGCAACTGGCTCGGCGTCTCCTTCATGCATTGCCCTGGCAACTAGCTCGACATATCCTTCATGTATTGCCCTGGCAACTAGCTCTAGTCTTGCTTTGGCAAGTGATCCTGCACATACACACAAAACACACCAAAGCAGCATCTTTTCCCACAAAAATTACCAAGTTATGTAATCAAGCTCAACGATGGAAGGAAACATGGATTAATGCATGAATGGCTAATTATGCAACTAATATGAGCCTAAGTCTAACAATAATATGAGTAAAAAGGGTAAGAAAAATAGTACTTTTGAACACTTATCACACCCCCAAACTCGAACTATTGCTTGTCCTCAAGCAATGCAAACTCATAATTACCTGTCAAGACTTCAATCTTCACAAATTTAGCTTTGAACTTGATTTCAATTCTCTGAACCGGAGCACAAAGTATGATTGGCTTTTTATTTTTTGAAAAACTTAGGAGTTACTCGGAATCAAACTATAATGCTTTTGAGTGTGTGCGGAGTTGTGTGCAAGTTGATTTTTCGGATTCTATGCAAACAATAGGTTTTCAAATTACTTCATTGGGTTCTTTTTAACATGTTTTAACTAGAGCCAGTTTTGGGCACCTCTAGTGTTTTGTTTTTAGTTTTCTTAAGTTAATTTATTCGACTAGAGCCGGTTTCGGGCACCTCTAGTTAAATTTTTTTAACACATCCTAGAGCCAGTTTCAGGCACCTCTAGTGATCAATTTTTTTAGCACATGCTAGAGCCAATTTTGGGCACCTCTAGCATTCATCCAATTTTTATTCTAATCCCCAAATTTGTTAATTATCAACCTAAGTTCACTAGAATTCCTTAAATCAATCAAACCACAACAGTGTTTCATCAAATTTAGCATCATAGTAAAATTCTAAGTTTTTCCATGGTTATCCTAGAATAAAAATTCTATCAATTAAGTGCATTGGCAAAGTCATCATCAGATATTCATCAAATCTAAGCAATTCTTGTTCCAATTAAAGGCATGGCAAGCAATTTATGTATCCTAAATGTAATATTTAAGATGAATGTAACTAAACATGGTAACTACTAATAACAATCCCCCCAAACTCGAGTGAGGCATTGTCCTCAATGCATGCATGAAAATAACAAAAAATAATAAAATAAAATAAATGCATACGAGGACTTACTCTGAGAGTTCGTCATCATAGATGATTAGTTTCCTTTTGGTTGGTGTCTTGATTCTCTTGCTTGAACGCGATTGTTGTTTTCTTGTTGCCGGGATGTCTTTAGCTTTGGTTGCCGTGGCATTTTCAGGGATGGTTGCCGTCGCATCAGCTTGTGCAGGCACGATGTAGGTTGCCGCGACATCTTCTTCATTGGTTGCCGGGGCAAGGATCTTGGCAGTAAATTTCCTTAGCATAGTAGTCATGAGTCTTGTTGTGAAAAAGAAAACCTGAAAACTAAATATAATAAAAAAAAATATCTCCTAAAAATAAAAAGAAAAAGAAAAAGAAAATATTGAAAGGAGAGCATGCTCATGCATCTCCTAAGTTGACCACTTCTTTGTTACGTTCCACATGGGCACCATTGTAGTGCTTCAATCTTTGTCCATTAACTTTGAATTCATGGTTGTCAGAGATGGACTTGATTATCGCGGCACCATGGGAGAATGGTTTGACGACTTCGAATGGTCCCGACCATCTTGATTTCAGCTTTCCCGAGAAAAGTTTTAGCCGAGAATTAAATAGGAAAACTAGTTGCCCTGGCGTGAATTACCGTGGCAATAGTTTCTTGTCATGCCATCGCTTTGTTTTCTCCTTGTAGATTCGTGCATTGTTATAGGCGAGTGCACGAAATTCTTCTATCTCATTGAGATCCATCAAACGTTTTTGTCCGGCACTTTCCAAATCCATATTCACGGTCTTGATTGCCCAGTACGCCTTGTGCTCGATTTCTACCGGTAGATGGCATGTTTTGCCATAGACAAGTCGGAAGGGGGACATACCTAAGGGTGTTTTGAATGCAGTACGATATGCCCAAAGTGCGTCATCTAGTCTTAATGACCAATCGTTCCTTGAGGGATTTATAACTTTCTTGAGTATTCCCTTCAACTCCCGGTTGGAAATTTCTGCTTGCCCGTTGGTTTGTGGGTGATATGCCGAAGCGTTGCAACATCTTGGCAATTAGTCTGTTGTCAAAATGCTTGCCTTCGTCACTGATAATTGCTCTCGGCATCCCAAACCGTGTAAATATGTTTTTTCTGCAAGAATCATTGCACGGTCTTGGAATCGCTGTTGGGAACTGCAGCTGCCTCAACCCATTTAGACACGTAGTCGACGGCAAGTAGAATGTAGAGGTTGCCGAATGAAGATGGGAAAGGTCCCATAAAATTGATCCCCCACACATCGAACAATTCTACCTCGATGATGTTCTGAAGTGGCATCTCATGTCGTCTAGAGATATTGCCCGTCCTCTAGCAACGATCACATTGCTTGTAAAAGTCTTGGGCATCTTTGTACAATGTTGGCCAATACAAACTGGATTGCAAAACTTTGGCCGCGGTACGAGTTCCTCCAAAATGTCCTCCATAGGGTGAAGAATGGCATTGCCGGAGTACATTTTGTTGCTCTTCTTCAGGGACACATCGGTGTATAACCTGATCTGCACATTGTTTAAACAAAAGAGGCTCGTCCCAAAAGTAATGCTTAGCATCATGGCGGAACTACTTCTTCCCTTGGTGAGTAATGCCATAAGGAAAAATACCACAAACAAGGAAATTAACTAAATCTGTGTACCAGGGTATTGCCGAGGCATGTGCTGCCATGGCGACTGCTCCCAAAATTGCCGAGGCGTGCGCGTCAAAGGCTGCTGCGGCGTTGAGAGTTGCCGAGGCGTGTGCATCCATGGTTGCCGAGGCGTCGAGGGTTGTCGAGGAAACTAAAATTTGTTCATCCGGGAATGCATCGCATATCTCTAGATCCGCGTCCTCCTCCCTATTGCGTTCCAAACGTGATAAGTGATCGGCCACTTGATTTTTTCTTCATTTCCTGTCCTTAATTTCAATATCAAATTCTTGTAAAAGTAATATCCAACGAATCAAACGATGTTTAGCAACCTTTTTAGCAAATAAGTATTTGATTGCCGAATGGTCCGTATGAACAATTACCTTTGTACCAATCAAATAGGATCGGAACTTGTCAAATGCGAAAACTACAACTAGTAACCCTTTCTCTGTTGTTGTGTAGTTCACTTGAGCACTATTAAGAGTTTTACTAGCGTAGTATATCACATGGAAGGTCTTACCTGTGCGTTGGCCTAGGACTGCTCCTACCGCGAAATCACTTGCATCACACATGAGCTCAAAAGGTAGCGTCCAATTTGGTGGAACGACAATGGGTGCCAAGGCAAGCTTTTTCTTTAGGGTTTCGAATGCTTGGTTGCAAGAATCATCAAAATCGAAGACTTTATCCTATTCAAGCAGATTACACAAGGGTTTAGTGATTTTAGAAAAATTATGAATGAACCTCCTGCAAAAACCTGCATGTCCGAGAAAACTTCGAATTCCTTTAACCGAACTTGGTGGGGGTAATCTCTCGATCACGTCCACCTTGGCTTTGTTTACTTCAATTCCCTTGGATGAAATCTTGTGGCCGAGCACTATTCCTTTATCTACCATAAAATGGCATTTCTCCCAATTGAGGACTAAATCCGTTTCTTCACATCTTGCCAACACCCTCTCTAAATTGCCGAGACAGCTGTCGAAGTCATTACCAAAAACAGAAAAATCATCCATAAAGATCTCAAGGAAGTCTTCGACCATGTCTGAAAAGAGCGCCATCATGCATCTTTGGAAGGTTGCCGGGGCATTACACAATCCGAACGGCATCCTTCGGAAGGCATAAGTACCGTATGGGCATGTGAAGGTTGTCTTTTCTTGATCTTCTGGTGCTTTGGCAATTTGATTGTAACCTGAATAACCATCAAGAAAACAATAAAAGGGTTTACCTGCAAGACGGTCAAGCATTTGATCAATAAAGGGTAATGGGAAGTGATCTTTCCTGGTAGCTTTGTTTAGCTTTCGATAATCCATACAAACCCTCCAACCGGTCACAGTCCTGGTTGGAATAAGTTCATTATTTTCATTGCTTACCACTGTTATACCTCCTTTTTTCGGTACACATTGTACCGGACTTACCCACGTACTATCAGAGATAGGGTATATAATGCCGGCGTCAAGCCACTTGATGATTTCTTTCATTACAACCCCTTTCATGGCATGATTCAGTCTCCTCTGGGCCTCAATTGATGGTTTGTGATCATCTTCCAACAAGATCTTGTGCATGCACACTGCTGGGCTAATTCCCTTCAAGTCGGCAATTGTCCACCCTATTGCCTTTTTGTGTAGCTTCAACATCTTGATCATCTTCTTTTCCTGCTCAGGCTGTAACTTAGAAGAAATAATTACAGGCAATGTATTATCGGTTCCTAAGTATACATATTTTAGTTGCTTTGGCAATTGTTTCAACTCAAGAATCGGTGGTTGTTTAATAGAGGGTTTTTCGAGCTTACCTTCCTTACCTGAGTAATCCAGTGGTTCAAAGTATGTACCTGGTCGATTGACTAGCCAATTTGCCTCTTCTTGTTGTTCCTCATCGACCGGTTCTTCATACTCCTCAGGTTCCTCTTGATCGGCAATGTAGTTACCGAGGCAACTAAATTCCTCGTCGAAGTTAAACTCTGACGTGGCATGAAGAAGTTGACATTCTTCTGGATCATCGGTATGCCTTAGTGTTTGGAACACATTTAGTTTAACTTGCTGGTCATTCACCCTCATTGTGAGTTCTCCCTTTTCAACATCGATCAAGGTTTTCCCTATTGCTAAGAATGGTCTCCCGAGAATGATGGGTGCATGCTCATCTGCTTTACAATCCAAAATAATAAAGTCAGCGGGAAAAATAAATTTATCAACTTTTACCAGTATGTCCTCGATTTTTCCCTCTGGATGCACATAGGATCTGTCGGCTAGCTGCAGCATAACTGTTGTAGGTCTTGCCTTCCCGATTCCTAATTTCTGGAAAACCGATTTAGGCATCAAGTTTATGCTAGCCCCAAGGTCGCATAATGCTTTCCCGACATAGTGATTTCCAATAGAACATGTATTGTGAAACTTCCGGGATCCTTCAACTTGGGTGGCATACGATTGTGCAACATTGCCATGCATCCCTCTGTTGCGGCAACTATTTCAAACTCTCCTAGCATTGTTCTCTTGGACACAATGTCTTTAAGAAACTTGGCGTAGTTTGGCATTTGTTCAATTGCTTCCACCAATGGCAAGTTGATGTGGACTTGCTTTAGGATATCAAGAAACTTCTTGAATTGGTATTCTTGCTTTTGTCGCTTCAACCTTTGTGGGAATGGTGGTGGAAGTCGGATATCTTCGATCATTTCATTGGTTTGAAACCTGATTGACGGTATTGCCGGGACAACTGGAGTTGCCGAGGCGTTATCAACTGGGGTTGCCGAGGCATGCTTTTCGCAAGTTACCGATGCGTCTTTATCGTCGGTTGCCGAGGCATGCTTATTGCTGGTTGCCGCGGCAATTTCTGGTTCAGCATTTGAGGCTTTGCCGCTAGGTTCGTCTTGATCTTTTTGTGGAGTTTTGTTTGACGAACGGGTTTGAATCTCTCTAAGTTGTTAGCCACTTCTAGTGGTGATCGCCTTACATTGCTCATGCCCAGTTCCTCTTGCGACTTTAGTATCGCTAGGTAAACCTCCTTGCGATCTAGTATTCAGATTTTGAGCAAATTGTCCGACTTGATTTTCCAATGATTTGATTGCCGCCTCTTGGTTATGCAATCTCATCTCGGTCCTGTTAATAAAAGCATCAGTTCTTTTTATGAAATTACTATTCTCAGCCATATAAGATTCAGTTTTCATCATAAAAGCATTTAGAGAATTTTCCAAAGAACTGGATGCCGTCGGTTCTTGCTGCGGCAACTGTTGCCGTGGCATATTCTGCTAGAATCCCGATGCTTGTGCATTCTGATTGTTCTGGTTTAGAGCATTGTTGGGATTACTCCATGAAAAATTTGGGTGCTTCTTCCAAGCTGGATTGTATGTATTGGACATCACGTTGTTGTTCCGATTGTAATTCCCCACATAGAAGCTGGATTTTTTGATTCTGCATACATTCAGAAGAATTATGGTTATCACCACATATCTCACAAAAAGAATCCATTACCTTGACTTCATGTGTGTTGTTTGGTTTTTGCATGTTCTGGACCATCTTGGTTAAAGTGGCCAATTGTGCCGAAATTGAATCTGATGATCCTAGTTCATGTATTGTGGCTTGGCGTCTAACTCCTCCTCTTCTATTGGATGGAAATTGATAATCATTCTTGGCCAGCCTGTTTAAAATTTGCATTGCTTCTTCCGACGACTTATCTAGGAGTATGCCGTTTGCCGAGGCATCTAGCATCATCCTTGTTGGTGTATTCACGGTGTTGTAAAACATTGTTACTTGAGTCCACACTGGGAATCCGTGTAGGGGGCATTTATGTAGAAGTTCTCTATATCGCTCCCAAGCCTCTTACATGGATTCATCATCTGCCTGCCGAAAAGAAGTAATGTCGTTACGAAGCTTATCAGTCAAATTTGTAGGATTAAATCTAGCAAGGAAATTACGACAAAGATCAGTCCAAGATGCTATGGATCCGGCA
Organism: Hibiscus mutabilis; assembly: GCA_019671005.1. Classification (NCBI taxonomy): domain Eukaryota; kingdom Viridiplantae; phylum Streptophyta; class Magnoliopsida; order Malvales; family Malvaceae; genus Hibiscus; species Hibiscus mutabilis. The sequence goes on from CM033736.1 coordinate 41,978,335, forward strand.
GGAATGCTATTCAACCATGCTTTCGCCCTATCCCTCAGTGAATAGGGGAATAATCTTAATCGTAAGACATCGGGGGTGACTCCGTGTATTTTGAACGAGTTGCAAATCTTGAGGAAAGATTTCAGATGTTGTTGTGCATCTTCAGTTGCTGAGCCGCCAAATTGACCTATTGTGTTGATCATATTAAACATTACCGGTTTCAACTCAAAGTGGTCGGCTTCAATTTCAGGTGCGACAACTCCTGGGTTAAGTGCATCAAGATCTTCTTCAAGATAGTCTCGAATAGTTCTATTTCGTGCAAGAATCACTCCTCCTCCTGCTCGAACATCTTGATTCATATTGCTGTCTTGATTAGCCATTGCTACTCTTATCCTTCGTCTAAGTCTTTGTAAGGTTCGTTCGACTTCTGGATCAAAGGGATATTCTGGTGAAGTCGGTCTCGCCCTAGTCATATACCAATGCAAAACCAAATTTTGTTAGCCCTTTGAATTTTTAAACAAGAAAAATAAATAGAAAGTGCAAGAAAATAAAAACAAAGTCGCTATTGCCAATCCCCGGCAACGGCGCCAAAAACTTGTTGCGCGTAATAAGTGCTACGCAATTGTGCAAGTATACACGTTGCAAGTAATAAAGTGATATGAGTATCGAGTATCGTCTCCACAGGGATTGGTTTGGGCCACTTTGCTTAAGTTACTGTACTGTGAAAAGTAAAAACACAATTAAAGGATTATAGGAGTTTAACTAATAACTAAACTAGAAAGCAATAAAGTAAAAGAAAAGATGAGATCAAATGAGAGAGAGATAGGCCAGGTTATCGTGAGTTGAGGTGTGATAGCCGATTGGATCGTCTTGGTAAAAGAGTGCACGGGCAACTCAGTTGCCGTGGCAACTTGCACAACGGGGTTGCCTTGGCAACTAATCGATGGTTGCCTGGGCAACTACTTGGGCGTCTGGGCAGTAATCTTCAAGGTTCGGCAGAGCGTTCTTCAATGGTTTCTTCTTATCCCTAAGTCGAAACTCTAGCTACTTGTGCATGCCTTGATAATACATCCCTGCGTGAATCAAGGGTGAACAACAACCAATCTTGCGCTCCTCTTAGCCGTTGAAATCCTTAACTTATTCCTAAGCCGGATTAATCTTCACCATCAATAGATTGAATAAAGATCATATTCATTCGTTTCTTGAATCTAACTCTCCCGATATTAGATAAATAGATGAAATCACGAGATCCTCTCCCAATTCACTCGCAAACAAGAATAAGAACCAAGAATGAATAAACCTTGAAATAGAAAAGTGCAAACTCTTATTACCTAAACAAAAACCAATAGTTTCTCACAACCACAAAACACAATAACCATAGCCAAGTAGATTTAGTTCATGGCTAGGTTCCAAAGAAACACAAGATAAACAATCCCTAGCATGAACCCAATCGAACAAGAAAGAAAATGATGAAGAATGAGGCTTGTCGAAATCCTCCTTGCCCTAGATGCTTGTCGAAAATTCTCTCTTCTTGCCCTCCTTGGACTTATCGAAATTCAACTCTCTTTTTCTCTCTAGATTATCGAAATCTCCTTCATATTTATAGGGCTAGGCCAAAGTCCTTCTTTGAGGAGGAGTTTAAGTTGGAATTAAATTATCTTTAAAGAATATAATTCTTTATTATAATTGTATTCCTACTAGAACTTCTCCTATCTTCTTGGAATTTAATTCTTCTTTAATCTCTGCATGGAAATCAAATTCCTTTGGGTTTTGCTCCACGTCATCTCTGGCTTGTCTAGTCATCAATTTCGACTACCATATCACCTTTGCTCTTGTCGACAATTGCCATGGCAACTGGCTCGGCGTCTCCTTCATGCATTGCCCTGGCAACTAGCTCGACATATCCTTCATGTATTGCCCTGGCAACTAGCTCTAGTCTTGCTTTGGCAAGTGATCCTGCACATACACACAAAACACACCAAAGCAGCATCTTTTCCCACAAAAACTACCAAGTTATGCAATCAAGCTCAACGATGGAAGGAAACATGGATTAATGCATGAATGGCTAATTATGCAACTAATATGAGCCTAAGTTTAACAATAATATGAGTAAAAAGGGTAAGAAAAATAGTACTTTTGAACACTTATCAAGAGACTTAAATTAGGGTTTAGGATTTAGGTATTTAGGTTTATGTGTTTAAAATTTAAGGGTTGTTAGAATTTAAGGTTTAAGGTTAAACTTTAGAGTTTATAGGTTAAAACCTAAATTCCTAACATATTACCTTAAAACATAAACCATAAATTATAGCAATAACCCCTAAATTCTAAACCCCTAAACTACTAAACTCTAAACCCTATATAGAATCATAAACCTTAAATCTAAGACTTTCGTGAAAACTAAAAGTTTTCACCGTCTGCCTATGAAATATTTTCCCACAGAAGAATTCATCTGAAACTACGGTGATTAAAAACGTTTGTCCAAATACTCTAGTTTTTCCTTAGTGAAGGGAACCCTTCTATAAAATTTTGTTGTTCATAACTTTCATTACTCATTTGAAAAACTCTGTTATCCCCATATTGTAAACCACAACCATTTCCACTCTTTTTTCTCCTATTTGTTAGTTTCCATGAAACTTCAATCACGTTTCTCGGAAAAAAAATTCCATGCCCTTAAGTATGTCTCCTTCTATGCCTCACACTAAAAATTACTAAAAAATTAAATTCTAAACCTTAACCCTAAATTTCATATCTTAAACCCTACACCTTAAAAAATACACTCTACCCCTAATTTCTTAAACCCTAACCATAAACCCTAAATTCTAAACCCTAAACCTACTTTTTAAAGTGGGCATAAAAAGGGACATAATTAGGGGCAGAAAATTGTGTTAAGCCCCTAATTAGTGGGCCTCGGATAGACAGAAATCCTATGCAGATTTGATGCATAAAGAGATTGAGTACGTTGTGGGTGATAGAGTTTTCTTGAAAGTGTCACCTTGGAAGAAGGTGATGCGTTTTGGGCGTAAAGGAAAGTTAAGCCCAAGGTTTATTGGACTGATGAGGTGCTAGAACGCATTGGTCCTATAGCTTATCAGTTGAGGTTGCCTCATGAGTTGAAGAAAATTCATGATGTGTTTCATGTGTCCATGTTGTGGAGGTATCGCTCGGATCCGTCGCATGTTATACCAGTTGAGGATGTTGAGTTGCGACCGAATTTGTCTTATGAGGAGGAACCAGTGGAGATACTTGACTCCAGTAGTAAAGTTCTTCGTGGCAAGATGATAGAACTTGTTAAGGTGTTGTGGCGACATCGCGGTGTTGATGAGGCCACGCGGAAGAGTAAGTTGGACATGGTTGCTTAATTTCCGCATCTGTTTCTATCAGGTAAATTTCGAGGACGAAATTTCTTAAGGGGGAGAGTTGTAACGCCCCAGTTTTGGGTCTAGGAGTTTTCCTAGTGGTTTAGATGGTCTGTGGGATCGGGTTAGAGGATTTGAGTTAGTTTCGGGATTTAAATTGGATTAAATATTTTTGAAAGGATTAAAAATTTGGAAAATTATATAAAATCATTATTTAATAAGGAAATGACTTTGGTGGAATCAATTTTACAAAAAGGGTCTCGAAGATGGACATTTTGGGTAGTGACCAAAATGCAAAGTTTCAAAACTATTTTTAGTGACTGTTTTGTAAAAGAGTCAAAACTTAGAATCTTTAAGGAGCTATTTACCCAAGGGTCTAATATCTGACTTTTTCCCCTTAATTAATTATTTTAAATGATTTTAAAATATAATTAAAGGCTTAGGAAAAGAATTGGAGAATTAAAAATATCTAAAACAAATTTTACGTAACAAACTTTTGGCAAAAAGATTTTCTCCCCAATTCTATTCAGCCAAACACCTTTTCTCTTTTCAAAATCTAGGTAAAATTCACTTTTAATCAATCTTTTGATTTCAATTGAATTTACAATAGTTTCCTAACAAAATAAACTTGATTTCTCAATGTAATGGATTTGGAAAATCAACTAATTGAGGGGAAAAACATCCATTAGAGTTGAAGTTCATTCTTCTTCTCTGATACATGGTTCTTTATTGAAATTCCCAAGTTATTGATCATTTACACATGATTTCTAACTTGATTTGATGATTTAATTGTGGAAAATGGATTACATTGAGGTTTAATAGATTTAATTGAAGGATTTTCGTATGGATTCTGTTTTGCTGGGTTCTTAATTGATTTTAATCATAATCTTGATGTAGAATAATGTTAATAAGTGGGTTTTAACATTGGAATCCCAAAACTATGTGAATCTCTAATTTTCTAGGTTGCTAGCTATGTGCTTTTGAGGAGTTGTGGTGGTTAATTGAATGCTGGAAATATAAGGATGTTAGAGATGTGTTTTTAGATGTTGTTTGATGATAATTGATGTGTTGAAACGTTAGGTTGAGGCTAGGTTAAGTTTTGAAGAGTTTTGTTGTTGGCTTTGGGTGTTGTGGAGGGAATTTGGATAAAGGATGTTGAGGTTTAGTGTTGTTGTGATGTTGATTGCATTTTGATGCAATGTACCTCTGTTTTGTGTGGATATAAGCAGGGGAAGTTGGTCCTCAAGTTTGAACGTTGGTTTCGAAAGCTTTGGAGGCGCGATTGTCGCATTGACAAGCTAGGCTTTGCGAGTCGGTGAGTGGTAGGTAACGTGTTTTCAACTTTGCAAAGGTTTGAAAGTTGTGTTTGAGAGTTTAGATCAAACTTGAAATGCTGGTCTAAGCTCATAAGTAAGTAAAGGATGAATTCTCTCTTAAACTCGGTTTGGCTAATAGTTTGATGCACTTGTTTTAAATGGTTTGATTACTCATTGTATATTCATGTTTTGAGCATGGTTTAATGCTGGAAATTGTTTATAAAATGATGTTGTTGCATTTGGAAGTAACGCATGATTTGTTAATGTTTATGAACATTGGTTAATGCAAAGTTTGTTGCATTGGTTAAATAATTTTGATGATGTATATGAAAATATTGAGTTGTTGTTAATTAAATGAATTATATTGGCAAGTGATGGAACAAAAAGGTTTGTAAATGTTATCGGATATAGTTGGCCGGCCATATGATTGATAGTGCATTATAAAAAGGCACCTTGGATGTCGAGGGGTTTATAAGGTGTACCGAATACTCCATCCAAGTACCCTAACAGTCGAGGGGTTTATGTGTACCGAAGACTCTCGTTAGTGGATTAAACATCGTACCGATAAGTGGTGTTGGGGGGTTTATGTGTACCGAATACTCCACCACGGGTGTCTCAACGGTGAAGGGGTTTATGTGTATCGAATACTCCCGTGTGTGAGCCTTGGGTTACTGGTAGATTGTTTGTTAAGTGTTGAGGGAACACTTGTTGAATCCGTGTATCCGATGTTGTGTTTTTGATAAAGGAAACTTGGTAAATGATCACTTGAAAGCCAATATAATTGTTTATGTATCATGAGGTGGATTATGTTGTTTAATGTGATTTAAACATACTTTACTCTTTAAGCCTTGCATTGGTAGTATGCATGGGAAAGCTTAAATTGAGGGTAGTAAATGGGACTTTGCTGTTGAATCCATGATACATGTTGCATATGGTTTAATATGCTATTTTGGAAATGTTAAGTGCATAATTTTGTTAAGGCATGATGTTATGATGATGTTTTCAAAGAGTTTTGAAAGGTGTTTTCAAAAGAGTTGTGAAATGATTTAACTTGCATTGATGGTGGTTGTTGTTCGAGCATTCCTCACTAAGCCTAGTGTGCTTACGCTCTCTTTTCCATCAATGTAGATAATTGAGATTAAGGTAGCGAGGAAGGAAGGAAAGGAAATCCAAAGACTTATTTTTAAAGTACGGTTTGGAATATTAAATAGTAGTAATAATAGCAATGTGTCATTTGGGGTTTTGGGAGAGGTTTTGATGAACTCCCTGCTGTTGTGATGCTTTGATTGCTGTTTGGACTTGTAATAAGTTTTAAGTGGTTGAGATGTGTTTGGTTTAAAGGTTTGAATGTGGACTAAGAAGCATGCCTCTAGATTTGGTGTATGAGTGTGCTAGATAAGCTAGGTTGGTTTATATAGTTGTTTTATTGATGCTCAAGTATGTTGTTGATGTTGTATGCTGTTTAGCTTAGAGTTAAAATGGTTCGAAGTGAGCCAATGTGTCATGTTGGACCTAGAGGTCATTACAGGTTTCACCGTACCGATACGCACCCTTAGGGTTTCGGTGCGGGGATCTGTTCTGGCTCAAATTGCTTAAAACAACCTAGGCGTACTGATACACCTGGTAACCGTATCGGTACGCATAGCTGAGAAATAGTGAAGGTATCAGTACACAGTCTACTATTTCGATAAAGTCAGTGACTACTGGAATCGGAATTTTAAAAACACACAAGACCGTACCGATACGCTTGAGGATCGTATCGGTACGCCTTTGTTTTTTTAGTGTTGTTTAGATACGGTAGAAACCTGTACCGATACGCTGGCTGTTAATTCTGTTAAGATGCTTTCTGATGTTTGAATTCTTTGCGTTTAAGTCCATGTTTCATAATTGTGCAATTAAATGAGTTTGAATGGCTATTTTGTGTTGAGATTTAACATGAAGGCATGAAATATGACTAAATGAGGATTGGTAACCTTAATTTGGTAAAAGTCTTTATAAGTATTGGAAATTACATTTTAGTCCCTATGAAGTGAATTCGAGCAATTGTATGTCAAATTGACGCCCGATTGAGATGTATCTTTAACCACAACTTTTATGATCACCTTAGGTCCTAAAGATGCATTTAGATAAGATAACAGAAAAAATGGATCGTTTCAATTGTAATTCTTTGGGGTTTGTAATGTAGCTCGCTCGGTTCGGTCTTGTGACTAGGCCGGGTCAAGGGGGTTATAGAGACGTAGGAGGAGATGTTATCGATGGCTTTTGTGAGTCCAGAAACTGCCAAGAAAAAAGATAATTGGTTCTTGATTTAGGGTGTAGCAATCATATGTGTGGTAAGAAATACTATTTCTCAGATTTTAATGCAGATTTCAAAGATACAGTTAAACTCAGCAACCAACAAGCATGGATGTACTCAGAAAGGGTAACGTAAGGTTGCAAGTGAATGGAATGGTGTAGTTAACCACCGGGGTGTTCTATGTTCCGGAATTGAAGAGTAATTTGCTAAGCATAGGGCAGTTGCAAGAGAAGGGGCTGGCCATACTATTTCAACATGACAGATGTAAAGTAGCAAATAGGTCATTTCCAAAGAAAAGCATTTGGAGAGCCAGACAGATCCTTCGATTAATTCATGCAGATATTTATGGACCAATCAGACCTGCTTCAAATGTTGGAAAGAGGTATCTAATCACTTTCATTGATGATTTTAGTAGGAAAATTTGGGTTTACTTTCTCAAAGAAAAGACGAAGGCCTTTGCTGTATTTAAAAATTTTAAAGTTCATATTGAGAAAGAAACAGATTCTACTATCAAATGTTTATGCACTGATTGAGGGGAAGAGTTTACGTCACAAGAATACAAAAATTTCTGTGATGGTCATGGAATCCAGTGACAATTGACAGCTACATATACACCGCAACAAAACGAATTCGCGGAACGTAAAAATAGAACAATCTTGAATATGGTTCGCAACATGCTTTCAGGAAAGAAATTACCCAAGTCCTTCTGGCCTGAAGCAGTCAATTAGATAATACATGTTTTAAACCAGAGTCCAACTTTTACAATTAAGGATAGAACCCCAGAAGAAGCTTCGAGTGAAGTCAAACCTTCAGTTAAGTATTTTTGTGTTTTTGGTTGCATTTCTCATGTTCATGTGTCTAATGAGAAGAGAACTAAATTAGATGATAAAAGCTTACGATGTGTACCACTAGGCGTTAGCGACGAGTCGAAAGCTTATAGACTTTATGATCCTAATTCATAGAAAATTATAATCAGTAGAGATATTGTATTTAAAGAAAACGAGTTTTTGGATTGGGATCAAAAGTACAAGAAATCAATTGACTGTGATTTAGAATGGGATGACGATGATGATGTGACTGAAACAGAGCTACAAGAAGAGGAAAGTAGACCTGGAGAAGATGCTGTTGTAGAAGATCGTCATTATTCCTCGGATTCTTTGATTGAAGATAATAATTTTAGCACAGACGGAGGACGAAATAGGCGACCACCAGGCTGGATGCGAGATTATGTGACTGGAGAATAGCTCTCTAAAGAAGATAACGAAGCTTACTTGATCATCTCTGGAATGGACAATCCTATGCATTTTGAGGATACCTTTAAAAGTAAAAAATAGAGGAGAGCAATGGATGAGGAAATAGAAGCAATAGAAACAAATAACACATGGGAATTGACCGAATTACCTCAAGGAGAAAAAAGGTAGGAGTCAAGTAGGTTTATAAGACTAAATTTGACAAAAAAGGTAAGCTTGAAAAATACAAATTAAGGCTTGTCGTGAAGGGGTATGTACAACAACATGGAGTAGACTACCCTGAAGTCTTTGCACCTAATGCACGGATAGAAACGGTTCGACTGGTTGTAGCATTTGTGGCACAAAGATGGTGGACTATCCATCAACTAGATGTCAAGTTTGCTTTTCTACATGGTGAACTAGATGATACTGTTTTGTGGAGCAACCAAATGGCTATATCCATAAAGGAAATGAGCATAAAGTTTATGTGCTAAAGAAGGCGATTTATGGGCTTAAGCAAGCACCTCGCGCGTGCTACAGTCGAATAAATGCTTATTTCAACCAGGAGGGTTTCGAGAAATGCATTTATGAGCATACTTTGTTCATTAAAAAGCGACATGATAAACTGATAATTGTTAGTGTCTATGTTGGTGATCTTCTTGTTAACGGTAATGATGAGTTGATGATTAATGAGTTTAAGGATTCTATGAAACATGAATTTGATATGACAGATCTTGGCAGGATGCGATATTTCCTTGGTCTTGAAGTTCTTCAAGAAACTATTGGCATATTTATCGGTCAATGTAAGTATGCATTAGAGGTGTTGAAGCGATTTGGAATGGATAAGAGTAATCCGGTCCAAAATCCAATTGTCCCCGAATTTAAACTTGTAAAAGATGAAGGAGGATTTAAAGTGGATAAGACTTTTTATAAACAAGTCATGGGTAGTCTTATGTATCTTGCGGCAACACGACCTGACATGATGTTTGTTGTAAGTTTTTTAAGCAGGTATATGGAAAATCCTACTGAGATTCATTTACAGGTGGCAAAACTGGCTTTGAGATATTTGAAGGGTAAAACTTGTGATAACGAAGTTGCCGCCGATCCCTTTTATATTATATTAGGCGGACCAAAAACCTAAAAACAAACTAGAGATTACGAAATCTCAAAGGGTTCGGGGGCACGGTTACATGTGGGGAAGGATTAGCACCCCCATCACGCCCGCAGAACGACGCTTACTTGATCACTAATATTTTCCTTGGTAATTTGGATGAATACGTGAAAAGATTAAGTAAAAAACCGCAGAGTTCTAAAAGTGACCCGAATTCACTCACGGCTGAGGAAACCCCGGTCAATTTTAGACACAAAGGGATTAATACATTAATCCCTAAAATCTGAAATATAGTCTCGCATAGGAGTTTCGACCATTCCCCAACGGATATGGAAAGACCGAATTAACCCTAATTAAGAAAATATCCCGTTTTTTATGATGTAATAAAAATCCTTTTTTAAATGGCATTTTATGGTCTTTTTAACTTTTATGGGTAATTATTTTTTAAAGTTAATTATTACTTTTAAAAGCATGTATTTAAGGAAACTAATCGTAAGGGCTTTATTTGATTATTTACATTTAAGGGAAAAATATCATCTTACTTTTATAAAAAAGTACCTAAGAGAGTTTTATTTACAATTAAAGAGAAATGATTATTTACTCTCTTTTTTTAAATACCAAGTTAGCTTTATTTACCATTATTTACAATTGAGGGAAATATATTATTTACCATTTTTAAAAGATTACCTAAAGGATTTTATTTAATTATTTATAATTAAGGGAATGACTTATCAAGTTAATATTAAAAGGCAAATTATTTTAGGAATCTAAACCCTATGCTTTTATAATTAAATTTTATTGTTGGTAAACTAATCCTACAAGAATATTTAAGTCATCTATTAGGGAAACTAACCTAAAAGTGTTTATTTTAAATTATTTTGCATACTTTTATTACAAGAAAAACACAACATTAATTATTAAGAAGTCTATTTACCCTAATATTTTAACATGTTAAACTGCATGAAGATGAATAAATTAGACAACACAGTAGATATGAACAAAGCAAACAAAAGGTTAAAGCGCATGAAGCAAGAATTAAGGAACTAAATTGAAAATAAAGCGGGACTAGAGTGAGCAAATTGCAAATAGTGGGACCAATGCGTGATCTCGTCAAAGTGGGGTACGTGTCGAACCACAAACAGTTCTACATCACCGCCATTGCTGCTGTTGTGCCTGGACACCGATCACTGCTCATTGCAGCGCGTCGCTGCTGCCCCTGCTCCGGTGGTGGCACTGGTTTCGTCCTTCGGCGATGACGAATCCTTCAAGAGCTTTAATTGATGAGAACCAGTACCCCATTTTCTCCTTATTTGAAACCAAATAACAAAGTAAAAAAATAAAAATATAATAAAACAGCGTTTGGGTAAAATACCTCAAAAAATCACTATGACTTATATTGCTCTTGAATTCAGTGTGTATACATGTGTTGTGTGGTGTCTGATGTGTGAATTACAATGGAATGAAACCCTAAAAGCATATTCTCTGTTTATGCTAAATATATTTGGAAAGGGAATAATGCCTTTACTTAGGCATCAAACTACTTTTCTTACATTTAATATGATCCTAAATGAGTTAAACAAATAAGGAAATGTCTAAGCTTGAATTTAATTACAAATATTCAATAAAATAATTGAAAATTCGTAATAAAATCAAATTCCCGTATTGAACCCGTATTTAATTTTCTACACGCGTTGTCTTCAGTAAAATGAGCATATCTTGAGCTCCCGACATCCGATTGAGGTTTTTCAAGATGCATTGGAAAGGTAACTAAAAGACGGTCAATATGCAAGAAGACATCCTGACCCAAAAATGCTCAGATCCTATCAAAAATTTTCTGTGAGTCCATAATGAGAATTCCTTGCGCATCACTTGACTTTCCATACTTGTTGGACAGGATCTCTTGTAATCTTCTCAAATCTGATGAGATTAGGATCTTGTGTGATCTGCAAGAAATAAATTAGAAATAAAATATACAGAAAAACAAAATGGACCGAATAGGCCTTTATTTCACATATGGACTCTTGTTTAATGGACTCTTTTTTTTATTTTTTAACTAGACTTTTTTTATATTTTTGTTACTTATTGGGTTTAATAATAATAATACATATAAACATACACAAAAATGAGGTTCAGATAAAATTAGGTGACTAAACAACTGAATTTGGGATCTTCTACAAAAACAGAGGATATAAACAACTTGTTGCATACACAAACAACGACTATGCGGGAGACATAGAAGATAGGAAGAGCACTTCACAATATATATTTCTTTTTTATTCAGGAGCAGTTTTATGGGCTCCTATGAAGCAACCAGTTGCGAGTTTATCTTCAACGGAGGCTGAATACATTGTTGCTGCTTCATGTGCATGTCAAGCAATACGGTTGAGAAAGGGTATTAGCAAAGTTGGATCAGAATCAAAAAGAAATTGGTACCATTTTCTGTGAAAGTAGTTCATCCATTAAGCTCTCAAAAAATCAGTAATTCATGTGTTGGGTCACGCCAGTACACCCTATGGCGCAGCAAAAATAATATCCGATGATCACCACCAGAGATTCATTTACGAGAAATGAATCATGGTGAATAAGGGTGAAGAATTACCTGTTTAAATTATGGAATTATGAATTTGGAGAAGATAGATATCCAATCACGAATCCACAATGTCGATTTCTTAGCCGCAACGATAGCGCTCCGACCTCTACTTAGTTCACCTAGTTGAAACGAGCATATAAAACACTCTAAACTATTTAGAGGTTTTTTCCAAAAGCATTAATGACTGCTAGAACTCTCATGCCTTTATATAGCCTTTGTAATCCTAATTCAACTCATATTAGGATTTCAATATATATATATATTAATGTATAAAATCCTAATTAAGATTTCAATATATATAATATAATCCCAATTCAACATAATCGGGATTTTAATATATATATATATATTAATATATATGATCTCAATTCAACTTAATTAGGATTTCAATATGTATCTATATTAATATATAGTCCCAATTCAACTTAATCAGGATTTCAATATATATATTAATATACATGATCCCAACTCAACTTAATTAGGATTTCAATATATATATATATTAATATATATAATCCCAATTAAACTTTAATTAGGATTTCAATATATATTAATTTAAATTAAATTATATTATTATATATTAAAAGAGTCATAATTACAATAATTATTTTCTTTTAATATTTATCCAATAGTTAAATTATATATATATATCAAATATATATTAATTTAGCTAAATTCGTGTACAACAAATTTGTACACATATAAGTCGTTTAATATATGCTCATTTTAACCATGGGTGTGACCTTATAGGTTCTTGTAACGTTAGTTAGAACATTTCTAATGTTACAAACAATGAGTGATATCTAGCAATATGTCATTGTCACCTAAGTTACTTGAAATCATGATTCAATATAAACTCTTCGTGATTAACTCTTTTCATGTATTATATCCTTTTGTCCTTTATATCTACATTGGACACAAGTCATGGAACGATCACACTTGTATAGTTCATCTAATATTTCTTGATATCTTGAGTAGACTATTATAAACAAATAACTATGATATCTCGTATCAACTTATTCGAACATGGCCGTGCATTTCTTGTCTCACTCAATCAAGTGGCCTACGATATTACTCTTATTATGTAGGAGGGTCAAATTCTATCTTGATCAACCATATCCCACTACATAGATTGTGACAGATCCAATATCAGTCTTTATAGTGTAGTCAGTTACGACACACGTTTGACTGTATCAAAATATGTTACTCACGATGTTGAAATAATGATGATCTCAAGTCTGAGGATCATACATGTAGTCATCACTACGAGCAATGTTGTGTTTGTCACATAATGATCCAAGAAACATGTTCATAGCGGGTCAGTCTTGTATGCGTTCTCTAGCACATACTTATGTATTGATTTCGACATCTCCATGTCAATGAAAACACTTTGTCATCAATCAACTACATATTAGTTTTAATGCATTATTGTTGTCCATTCACACAATAATACTCGACTAAGGACATTTAAGAATAATCATATTATTCTAAGGACTTTATTATAATTCAGTTTATTTATACACGTAGAATAGTAACTAAAAATAATAATGGCAATGCCATTGTATTAATAAACAAGGTAAAAATAAATGTCATTTACAATTATCTTATGATTGGTCTTTGGGCATACTCTTACAATCTCCCACAAGCACTAAGACCAATCACTTATGTATCTAATACAAAGTGACTTAGTGTGACGATCATGCTTCTGCTACGTTAGAGGTTTTGTTAGTGGATCAACAATGTTATCATCTATTGGTAATCTACATATTTCCACATCTTTTTGATCTATAATTTCTCGAATGAGATGGTAACACCTAAGTATGTGTTTGGATCGTTGGTGAGATATGGGTTCTTTTTCTTGTGCGATGGCTCTGTTGTTATCACAACGTAGATTTATAGCATTCAATATGCTCGACACAACCCCTAGTTCAGATATGAACTTCTTGATCCAAACAGCCTCTTTTGCATCATCGCTTGCTGTAATATACTCAGTTTCTATTGTAGAATTAGCTACTGTATATTTCTTTAAACTTTTTCAGCTCACAGTGCCTTCATTAAGGCTGAACACAAAACCTGATTACGATCGTGAATCATCCTTATCGGTTGAAAGATGGCATCAGTATAATATTTTATACTTAGCTCTTTCTCACCTCTATATACAAGGAATGTATTACAAGGAATGTATCCTTAGTTCTTTTTAAGTACTTAAGGATGTTTTTAATTGAGACCCAATAACCTTTACGATGATCTACCTGGTACCGACTTGTCATACTTAAAGCGTATGATACATTTGGACGAGTACATAACATGACATACATGATAGATCCAATTACTGAAGTATATGAAATCTTACTCATGCGCTCTCTTTCTTGAGGTGTTGAAGGATACATTTTCTTCGAGAGTGAAATTCCATGTCTCATAGGTAAGAACCTCATTTTGGACTCTTCCATACTAAATCTTTTCAGTACTTTATCTATGTATGTATTTTGACTTAGTCTTAGGAGTCATCTTGATCTATCTTTATAGATCTTGACTCCTAATGTGTATGTTGCCTCGCCAAAGTCTTTCATGGAAAAATATTTTCCTAACCAAGTTTTTACAGACTATAAGCTAGGTATGGCTTTTCCTATTATTAGTATGTCATCCACATACAATACCAAAAATATGATAGTGCTCCCACTTATTTTCTTGAAAATACATGGCTCATCTTCATTTTTGAAAAAAACAAACTCTTTGATTGCATTGTTAAAACGAAGATTCCAACTTTAAGAAGCTTGCTTCAATCTATAAATGGACCTTTGTAGCTTGTATATTTTTTCAACATCTTTTGGATCGGCAAAACCTTCAGGTTGTGTCATGTACACATCATTATCTAGTTTTCCATTAAGGAAAATGGTTTTAACATCCATTTTCCATATATATTAATTATAAAATGCAGCTATCGTAAGTAACATACAAAAGGCTTAAGCTCATAGGTGCAAGTGGGCTTTAACATCCATTTGCCATATCTATTAATCATAAATGGACCTTAGCGACTAATCGCCCTTTGTATGTTTGTACATTACCATCTATGTCAGTTTTCTTTTGAAAACCCACTTGCACCTATGGGCTTAACCCCTTTAGGTGGGTCAACTAAAGTCCAAACTTGGTTTTCTGACATGGAATCCATCTCAAATTTCATGACCTCTAGTCATTTCTTAAAGTCTGGGACCGTCATTGCTTCTTGATAAGTCCTAGGCTCATCTTGATCCATGAAGAGAACATCACCATGCAATGTGACAAGAAATCCATATTTTTCAGGCGCATTGCGTTCTCTCAAAGATCTTCACAGTTGTTGTGTTTCCAAAATAGTTTAATTTTCCTCAACAACTTGTAGAACTTGTTGTTGTTCAATCTTTGGTTCAATGATTTGTGTTTGATCTCGAATTTCATTGAGTACAATATTTCCCCACTCCCTTTTTTGAAAATAAATTCTCTTTCTAGGAAAATTCTTTTTCGAGCAACAAACACTTTGTTCACGGTAAGATTGAAGAAATAATATCCTCTAGTTTTTTTAAGATAACCTACAAAATTACATTTATGAGATTTGGGTTCGAGCTTTGTAGACATATGATGTTTAACATAAGCTTCACATCCCAAATTTTCATAAAAAACATAATAGGATGTTTTCACAGTCCATATCTCATATGATGTCTTTTAAATTAATTTAGATGGAACACGATTTAGTGTGAAAGTAATTGTTTCTAGCGCATGTCCCCAAAAAACACTGGAAGATTAGCGTGACTCATTATTGATCAAACCATGTCTAACAGTGTTCGGTTTCTTCTTTCGAAAACTTCATTCCATTGTGGAGTACCAGGAGGTGTAAGTTGTGAGACAATCCCGCATTCCTTAAGAAGGTCACAAAACTCTAAGCTTAAGTATTTTCCTCCTTGATATGATTGAAGAGACTTAATGTTTTTTCCTAGTTGGTTTTGTACTTCTTTTTAAATTCCTTGAACTTTTCAAGGGCTTCAAATGTATGATGTATTAGTTAAATGTACCCATATCTACTAAAGTCATCTGTGAAAGTAATGAAGTATTGAAACTCTCCTTTGTCTTGTGTATTCATTGGTCCACATACATCACTATGTATTAATCCCAAGAAATCACTTGCTTGCTCACTTTTACCATTAAAAGGAGCTTTGGTCATATTTCCCAGTAAGCAATGCTCGCATACATCAAATTCTTCGAAAACAAATGAATCCAAAAATCCATCTTTATGGAGTTTTGAAATGCATTTTTCACTTATGTGACCCAAGCGACAATGCCAAAGATAAGTTTGATTGGAGTCATTTGTTTTTGATCTTTTCGAATTTATGTTGTAAATAGAATTCTCTTGATCCAAAATATAGAGGCCGTTTATTAATTGTGCTGCACCATAGAAAATATTATTGAGATAGAAAGAACAACAATTATTCTTAATAATTATCTCAAAACCAATCTTGTCTAAACAAGAAACTGAAATGATGTTTTTTGTCAAACTAAGCACAAAATAACAATCCTTTAATCATAAATTAAGTCCACTAGGCAACGATAAAGTATATGTTCCTATAGCTAATGCAACAACTCTTGCTCTATTACCAACCCGTAGGTCCACATCTCATTTTCTCAAATTTCTACTCTTTTGTAGTCCTTGTATAGATGTACAAATATGAGAACCACAACCGATACCCAATACCCAAGAAGCAGGTGTTGATAAATTAATATCAATAACATAAATATATGAGGCGAACGCTCCACTTTCATTTGCCTTCTCGAGTTTTTCAAGATAAAAGGGACAGTTCTTCTTCCAATGACATGTCTTATTACAATGAAAACGTTTTTCTTCCAGTGACCTATCAAGGAAGTTCACGTCGTTCAACTTGTCCTTCTCAAGGACCGATCAGAATGATAATGAACTTGTGTTAATAAGTCTACAATAATAAAATATGAATTTTGAGTAAATTTTCCAAGTTTGTTTATAAAATGACTTTATACTCCCGCTACTTTTATTAAAATTAATAACCCTCAAATATTAATGTCAAAAATACTTTCTGTAAAGTTTTTCTAGTGGGTAAAGATCCAAATTTCACACTCTCTTAAGTCAGATTTGGCTTTTCTCTTAAGATTATGGTTTATCTAGTAAGCAACATTTGCTAATTACATCTCATGTAACTCCTTCATTTGGTAAACAACTCTTTTTCATAATCATCTTATGATTACCCAAATAACTAGCCTTTAGGTTTCTAATCCTATTAGAGTAACCTAGTTAAGTCTTTAACCAATATTACAACCAGCGAATATCACTTGCTTATTCTTCGCGTTTGGCCAAGATAGATATAAGTACCTTGCTTTAGCAGAACCTACATTGTATCGATCTAGACTTGAACGAGGGTTAATGTTGTGAGGCAATAAATGACAATATTTTATTGAGGGGTTTTGTGAATATTATCTCACCATTTAATATTTGATCTTATCAATTAACTAACATGCATCTCATACATTTATTTTATCACATACATCAAAAGCAGTAAATATAAATGCAATAGTTATAGCCCATATCCTAAGGTGGCCCGTCCCAAGCCAATGGGAGAACCAAATTATTCTAAGGATAAAATCATTTCTCAAGCATCTTTCTGTCGACCGATCTTTCTGCTCCTCTATTCCATGCTTCTTCATATAGATTACAATTTTAGAAAACTCATTTTACATTCGCGGGAGTAAGATAAGAAGATAATTACAATAAAAGTAGAGAGAGACATGACACGTATGCCATATTTATAAAACCTTATAAATCAAACTAAATATGTTATTGGGCTATAACCATGCATTCCAAACACCTTGCATATCAATCAAAATATACACTTGTTTTATCTTGATTATTAAAAATTACTGATATGTGCCTGCCTTCGTAAGGTTAAAGGGAGAAATTTAAAATTGCACTTATAATCCCTATGGGAAAAAACATCACAATCTGATAAGTTTTATCAACAGATTCGTGTTTTCGGGATTCTTAATCCCTAAGGTTTTTTTGTTTGGAACAACTTTTTTTCTTATACAAAATACTATTAGCCCTAAAACTTCATATTAAATATGTTAACAGTTAACACATAATATTTCAAACCCTAACGACAAAGATCCTGATGATTAACTCTTAGTCATCGATTTTAGGAACATCTTTTAACTAGATTAACATGTTAATCGTGATTGAATCGATTTACTCGTACAAATATCATATATTCGCTAAATAAATAAAAAATAACATGTATCTCATAAAATTACATCACCCAAGTAATTAAAACCCGAATCCATATCGTACAAGTGGCTCTGATACCACTGTTGGGTCTCAATCGGTACACTTTATGGTGTAGCAGAAAAATATCCAGCGATCACCACCAGAGATCCATGCACGAGACACAAATCAGGGTGAATAAGGTTGAAGAATTGCCTGCTTAAAATCTAGAATTCTAAATTTGGGAAAGATAGATATCCAATCACGATTCCACGATTTTGATTCCTAAGCCGCAACGATAGCGCTTCGACCTCTACTTAGTTCACAAGTTGAAACGAACATATAAAACTCTCTAAACTATTTAGAGGGGTTTTCCAAAACATTAATGTCTGCTAGATCGCTCATGCCTTTATATAGCCTTTGTAATCTTAATTCAACTCATACTAGGATTTCAATATATATATATATTAATATATATAATCTTAATTTAACTTTAGTTAGAATTTCAATATATATATATATATATTAAAAATATATAATTCCAATTCAACTTAATTAGGATTTCAATATATATCTATATTAATATATATATATATATAATCCCAATTCAACTTAATCAGGATTTCAATATATATATATATATTAATATACATGATCACAATTCAACTTAATTAGGATTATAATATATATTAATATATATAATCCCAATTCAACTTTAATTAGGGTTTCAATATATATATTAATTAAATCTGAATTATATTATTTATATATTAAAAGAGTCATAATTATAATAATTATTTTTTTTAATATTTATCAAATAGTTAAATTATATATATATATATATCAAATATATATTAATTTAACTAAATTCGTGTACAACAAATTTGTACACATATAATTCTTTTAATATATGATCATTTCAATCGTGCGTGTGACCTTGTATGTTCTTGTAACGTTAGTAGTAAATATTAGAATACTTCTAATGTTACAAACAATGAGTGACATCAAGCAATATGTCACAGTCACCTAAGTTACATGAAATCACGATTCGACATAACCTCTTCGTGATTAACTCTTTTCATGTTTTACATCCTTTATCCTTTATATCTTGTTGTCACTAATTTTTAGCTATCGTTTTTGTTTATTTTTATTTTTATTTTAATTATTTACTTTATTTAGGACCCAAAATAAATAAATAAAAAGGTCCAAATTTAAATAAATAAAAGTTCATTTAATTTTAATAACCCATTTGGCCCAAATAAAAAAAACTAGTTGACTTATTTTATAATATTGTGCAGCCAATTGTTAACCATTGGATTCAAATGGGATCCAACTGTCCAGATTCAATCAGAAATGGGAAGCTGGTCAACTTTTTTTTTGCGTGTGCCCCCCACTGCAGACCAACCAAGCTTCCACGCGCCTGCTGCCCTTCATCCCTGCAACTTGCAAACAAGGAAAAATTCAATTAAAAAGGGAAAGCAATTTTGGGCAGATTCGATCAAGGAGAAGGGGATATGCCAGCCCGAAATTAGTCTCTAAATTCGATTCAAAGAGTGAAAGTATGGTCATATTTGAAGAACATGGCAATTGGATTTGAATCAAGGAAATTAGGGGAATAATTTCACCCGAATTTGAGATTTTATGTATAAATTTCCATGTATTCTCGATTGAAAAATCCTATATAAACCTCTTCCCATTCGGTGGAAAATCCACCACTTGTAACACGAAAAAATCACAAGTTTGTATTCGAGTTTCGATTGGAATACAAGCAAGCAAGTTCTCTAGGTATTTCTTCCCATTTTCATTACCTTTTTTATTATTTTGTATTTTATTTCGAATATAGAAGAGAAGGGGTAGTGTTTACCTTGTAAATCGCCGCCGAAATTTAAGTAGGTATGGTGGCCGGATTCTAAAATTTTAAAAAAGGGGGAAGCTCGAAATTTTTAAAAAATGATTTGGGGTTATTTTAAATTATTTGGGTGATTTTGAAAGAGGATTCGAGTTATTTTTTTTTTGAAAAAGATTCGAAAAGGGGTATTTTTTTAACTGACCACCGCCGTCAAAAGACGGCCGACCCCGGTGGAAGGCGGCCGGCGCGGTGGTTTGTTTTTCATCGATGAAGAACATGGATGAACATTTGAGAGAATATTAAAAGTTGGTGTTTTGATCCAAAATTTTTAAAGGGAAGAAGCAAAAGGTGTTTGTAAAAAATGGATTTTATACCCACATGTTTTAAAACAAAATGGGTAAATTACGCTCATTAAATGCCCTCCGCCCTATTTTTCTTTATTCCGCAAAATACCATATTTTTAAAAGTTTCAAAATGGTCACTATTTTCGAAAACTTGGCTTCTGACTTTTAATTCTTTTCAATTTCGGTCACCGAATTTGTTTTCCTTTTCAATTCAAGAACTGTTTAATTGTCATCTTGTAAATATTTAATTCTATGTAATTTAATTCTCTCTTTTTTTTCCTTGTTAGTGTTTTTTCTAAATATCCTTTAAACTCTCTAATTGAAGTATTAGATTAAATAAAAGTTCTTAGGATTTAATCTCAAAAGCCTTAGGTTTAGGCCCTTTAGGTTTAAATTTTATCCTTGTGTAGAGCCTTTAGATTAGATTCCTTAGAATAGTCTTTCTTCGCTGTAAAATTAATAAATAAACACTTAACCAAACTTGAACCATGTAAATAAAACCCACCTAGACTCTTAGGTAAATTTTAAAATCATAAAATACACTTAATTTTATTTCAACCCTAATAGGTAAAATTCACTTAGACAATTCTTAGGGTTAATAATCACTAACTTAGAATAATAAAATTTCAACAAATCAACAGCTTCTTTGATTGTTCGTTTAAAAGTGGAATTAAAATTAATGCGGTGTCCTACCAAAAGGAGGTAATGGGTTAACGCTAGAAATGTTGGCGGTGATTAAAGTTTACTCTCCGGATGGTAGGGCCATTAAAATAGAATCGTATTCATAAATGGACAATAAATTGACTTTATACAAACTTGCAAAGTCCGATATCAAAATGTTTTGTAATCGGCTAGGTACCATTTTTTGGGCGTTGTGGGGGTGATAACCCTTCCCCGTGCGTAACCGACTCTCGAGCCCGTTTTTGTGTTTTTCGCAGACTAAAATATTGTTTTAATAAAATAAAATTGTTTTATTAAAATAACTCGTTCTTAGGTGATCCAATCACACCTTTTAAAAAGATTGGTGGTGACTCCGTTGTTTTGGCTTTTATTTAAAAAACAGTCGGAACCCTTAAAAAAGGGCTGCAACAGCTTGGCAACTTCTCTGGGGATAATTTTTTGTTTAAAAAAAAGAGTCAGGCCACAAGCCGATTACACTTTGCTTTAATGTCGAAATTTTCTAAGTTCGTATAAATTTATCTTGATTGTCCATTTATGCGTATGATCTCATTTTACGCATTTAAAGCTTGATTATAAGCTTTATGCTCGAGCCTCTTCCTGATCGTGTAAGTGAGGGGAAAACGCTTTGCTCATGTGAGAATATTGATTCTCCGTATGAGCCTAGCAAGTACCTTCGGGACTCATATGCCCTATGTTTTCGTAAGGGTACTAATCCTTCGTGAAGACATAGGAAATGAGTCATCTTAAGTTGAACTTGGCTCGTTTGAAGCCTATAATGGGTGAGAATCAAGGGCCTTGCTACCCTTAGTAGGGGACAACAAGGACAACTCAAGGACCTTTCTAGAACCAAACCTTTGTGTGTGAATCTAGCAGCCCACCCCATTAGAGCCATGTGATGAACCATAGAAGTAGAATTTGGCCAAGTTTTTTTTGTAAGAATAGTCCAAGGAAAAGCGTGTCAAAAAATGTTGGAATATGCTTCCCAGATACTATTCCTACAATGAAATTATTTTAGACCTTTTTACGTGTTTTTTATTTATTTTATCTTGTTTTGCATGCATTTTATATGTAGAATGGGTCGAGTCTGGAGAACATTGCTCAGAGTAGAACGCGATTTTTCGCAATGGATGGAAGATTCCTTAGAAAGAGGAAGATAATACGAGTATACATCTCTGGTCTAAGGTCAACCAACGAGCACTTGTGAATGAGGAAAAGAAGGTCAAACAAGCGAGAAGAACAAACAGGTTGTCTAAAAAGGGAAAAAAGAGCATAACCGTATGGAAAATGAAGGTCCATGATAACAAAGTCTATTTGTACGAATTGCAGTGTATATGTGACTCAACCAATGAGAAGCTGAGAGAGAGCCAAGCCTTCATTGATGAGTTGCAGACCCAGGTGGCAAGTGAGAATGAAACGTTGAAGGAGCAAGTGAGGGCCATAGAAAATATCGTCTTGGTACTCGAGGATATCAAAAAATGGAGCAATAACTACTGGTTCACTCATCTAAGAAATAACGCCATGAGATCACAATGGTGTGATAAGAGTATCATGGCCCAAGTTCAGGATGTAGCTGGGCATATGATGATAACCAAGGGAGCCGTAGCTTTGCACCAGTACAGAAAGTAGGACCAAGACTCTTATGGATGATCGAGGAGATAAAAGTCCTGGTACTCAGGACGAGATGCACTCGTAGTATAAATTGAAATTTTTCATGATAAGGAACTTCGACGTCCAATGAAGAACTACTTCTAGAGAGATACCTTAATGGAATCGATGGCCCTTCGCCTACATTCATGCATTTGCATTTTGTCTGTTTGTTGTTTGTTTTCATTGGTTTATGTTCTTTTTACATCATTGCATGCATTCACACATAATAAAATAATTAATTATGGTAAAATTTGAAAATTCTAAAAAAGGAAAAAGTTCCGCATAAGCATGACACCCAAGCAATGGTCATTGAAGACATGTCGTCAGCTTCAGAACTGAACCGTAATAATACGCGAGCTTGTTGGGACGTTGCTACCCAGATAGCAGTCATGTTAGGGTTTTGAGACCCATATAAAAAGAAAGCAACTGATGGCATCGAAGCTCTGTCATGAATTGCCTACGTTCACTCTGGGAATCAAGGAAATAAATATGACGAGTACCCTGTAGCCTAAACAACTTCAGCAGTAGAATCTTGTCGGGAAGTAGACTGGTCGAATCTTGCTGGAATTCACCCATGCTTTCCTGGAATAATGATCAATGATTTTCCTGGAAAATGGTGGAGTCATACCTAGAACCAACCCTTTGTTTTTGCCCGCAAGTATTATGGATCTTTTGTAAGGGCCTATATGTTATTCTACTTGTGTAAAAGATGCATTCCCTTTAATTTTCTCAAGTGGCAACCATTTCATTTTTTCTATGCATTTCATCTTCATCTATTTCTCTTCCAAAATGCATCCTATTGGCAAAGCCCATATTATTGATTGCATGAATAATTCTAGAATCTAATCCCGATATAGAAGGGCAATAAAGTGTGTTCAGGATTAATGGGAAAATCCCATTTTTAGTGACTTTACCTTTCAGACATTATTGTTTAGGGTTTTTGAATAAAGTGATAACTCTAAAACATTTACCAACTGAAGGCTGCTTCTCTATTCGATGATATTTGTGAGTGAAATAACACTTGGCATTTTCTTCATTTCCTTTCTCTAATAAGAAAATAAAAATCCATTGTTGTCCCCTTTGAGCCTGATATTATTCTTGTGTTTGAACCCTAACCAAGGATCACTCCCCACACTAGGGGGCAAATAAGATGAAAAATTGTTTGCAAGTGAGAAAGAAAATATCAAGTTGAATGTCCTAAATTTAAAATAAAAAGGACACAAAAAAGGAAAAAAGAAAAAAAGAAAAAGAAGGAAGAAATGAAAGCTGAAATACGAAAGAAAAAATGTATGAAATCCTTCAAGGGAGACATGTCCCAGAAAAGGAAATGAACACCAGGGTGAAAACCCAAAATAGACAGTCTAGAGTGATCCAAAGAATAAAAGAACGAAGATTTCATCAAAGGTTGATCCTTGGTTTAATCACCCTTAAACATGTATTTGGGCCTACATATCCTTTTTTTATAACCCGAGCCTAGCCTACATTACAAGCCTTAAAAGACCATTTGGATCACACATGAATATCTGAGAAAATGAGTTTGTTTGCATAACACATTCTACCTTATTGAGTTAACCTTTCTTCAGGGACCTTAAAACTTCTAATGTTTGATTGAGATAAGAAAAAAGGGAAGATTGAAATTTGGGGAGTTGGTGAGTTAAAGAGAACCACCTAAAAATGGGACATTATCTGGTTGATGGGTTCGTGAATCATTCATACTATGAATTTTGGGGCATCTGACTTTGCTTTTTTTTTCCACGACATTTTCCTTTGAACCATCATTTCTAGCCTTTATTTTCCTTTGAATCCTTATTTCTAGCCTTTTATTTTTCTTTAAGTCCTCATTGCTAACCCTTTTCTTGCATCTTAGAAGTAAAGTGACATAGATTTATGAAAAAACAAAGGTTCTCTGGTATTGATTCCAAATCTCCGAGCGATTGTTTACCATCACATCAAGAAATAATAGGGGCAACACCGCCTTCATTAGTTTATGGGATAAAAGGTTGAGTTGCCAATCAAGGTTGAAATTCCATCTCTTCGTGTCTTGATGGAAACAAAACTGGAAGAAGTAGAGTGGGTCCAAGCAAGATATGACCAGTTGAGTTATTCAATGAAAAGGGGTTAAAAGTCATCTATCGCGATCAAGTGAATCAGAGAAGAATAACACTATCTCACGACAAGAAAGTTCATCCGAGAAAGAGATTTTGTATTAGGAAAAATTTTGCCAATTCAAAGAGAATCTCGGGGAAAATGAATGACTAACTGGAAGAAGGCCTTCTCAAAATGAACATTGATCTTGGTCGAGATGGATAGAGATGAACTTCATAATTCGATGATTTCAGAAGTTTTATGCCTAAAAAGAAGATGAAAAAAGAAAAAAGAAAGAAAAATGAAAAAAATAAAATTATCAAAAGGTGAAAACCCGCAAAGGGCGCCTTAGATACAAAAAAGAAAAAAGAAAAAAGGGTATTCAAGATGAAAACGTGCAAAGGGCGTCTTGAAACCAAATAAGGATCCAAGTTGAAAACTCGCAAAAGGCGGCTCAGATAGTTTATGGATTAGGCAAGCAACAAATGAATTTCTCAGAAACTTGGCATCTTGGAAGGAATTTTGTGTCCTCATACCTCGTCGACTTGGCAAAGGCAGCACAGGGCAATTTCTGGTGTTCTTACTTTGGAAGTTTTGGCCAGTGGCATCTGAATTTTAAATGGGGCATGCCCACAGTGGGGCAATTTGCTTTGACCAAGGATTTAAGGCCATCAACGTTAATAGGCATAAGAGGAAGATAAGAAAACACCAGTATCATTCGAAGACATTCAAGGTAAAAATAAGCTTTATTGCAAGGATTTACATGAAAGCGATTCAAAGAGCCCCGCAGGGGCAAGCATCTGAGAACTCACAAGAAGCATTGGGGATGCTTGATATTATTTTAAGGAAGCATGATTGCTAAACCATCTTCCACAATGAGAACAATTCTACAAACATTAGAGGAGATGTCCAGCGATGTTAAAGCTTTCATTCAAGCTTCTAGGAGGATGTGAGAGATTTTGTTCCATCAACCAGACAAAGGCTAAAAGAGTGTTGAAGAATATGAGGGTAAAAAGTCAGTTTTTCCAACCATGAATACAAGATAACTAGATTAAGTGGGAAAATGTGCAAAGCTCAGATGTTTTATCTGAAGCAAAGAGATACACAGAATGAAATGGCACAGCATAACTGTCGATCTGGGTTGAGCGAGCAAACGTGCAAAGAAGCAAAGAGGAAAACCCCCTAAAGGAAAACCAAAAAGAGAAAATTTAAAAACAAAAAAAATGAAATAGAAAAAGACATGCATTCATGTGTTAGTCATCCCTAGGACCATGCTCATCATAATCATAGCATTTGTTAAATTTTGACAGGTATGGAACTCGCCTATCCATTCAGGCATAAAGAGGATAAGATTCGCCTATCCGTTCAGGCGTAATAGGGATAAAATTGCTTATCTATTCAGGCATGAGGAGAATAGAACCCGTCTATCCGTTCAGACATAATGGGGATGGAATTTCTTATCTATTCAGGCTTAAGGAGAATAGAACCCGTCTATCCGTTCAGGCGCGAGGAGAATAGAACTTTTATTTTTACAATGCTTATCCTTTTAGGCACGAGGAGAATGAAACCTTTATTTTTTAGCACAACGCTTATCTGTTCGGGCGCGAGGAGAATAGAACCTTTATTTTTCAGCACAACACCTATCCGTTCAGGCGTGAGGAGAATGGAAACTTTATTTTTCAGCACAACACCTATTTGTTCGGGAACGAGAAGAATGAAACCTTTATTTTTCAGCACAACGCCTATCCATTTAGGCACGAGGAGAATGAAACCTTTATTTTTTAGCAAAAATCCTATTTGTTCGGGCGTGAGGAGGATGAAACCTTTATTTTTCAGCAAAACGCCTATTCGTTCGGGCGTAAGGAGAATGGAACCTTTATTTTTCAGCAACCGCCTATTCGTTCGGGTGCGAGGAGAATGAAACCTTTATTTTTCATCAAAACGCCTATCCGTTTAGACATGAGGAGAATGGAACCTTTATTTTTCAGCATAACGCCTACCCGTTCGAGCACGAGGAGAATGAAACCTTTATTTTTTAGCACAATGCCTATCCGTTCGAGCGCGAGGAGAATGGAACCTTTATTTTTCAGCACAACGCCTATCTGTTCGGGGGCAAGGAGAATTGAACATTTATTTTTCAGCATAACGCCTATCCGTTCGGGTGCGAGGAGAATGGAACCTTTATTTTTTAGCACAACGTCTATCTGTTCGGGCGCGATGTAACACCCTTACCAGTATTCTTTGCCCTTTTACTAGATAAAGTGTCACATAAAGAATTACTAACATTCCATAGTGATTATTTACTAGAAAATTTTAATTAACTCATTTTGTCATTTATTGCGTAGCATCATATTTCGAATTTTTAACCAACCAAATAAATTCCAATTTCAGGCAGCAACATAGCAGTTCATATCTACAATATATAAGGAACATAACTGTCTAAATTAAAAATCTACTCGACTACTCTATTTATTCTTTTCTATTAATTACCCGATTTTATACTAGCAATCCATCTAACTTTTTTAAAATATAATTTAACTACTCATCATTCATTAATAGCATAACTAGATTATAAGCTATTATAATCCATTTTTAAACTAGTATAAAACTGACTAATATTAACTACATGCCATCTAGTACATCAAAAGATGTCATTACTGATACCGTAATTATACTTCTGACAAGTAGGATACCAGCTGCTCCTTACTCCTAGTACTGCTTTCTACCTATGCGTGAAAACCATCACACGCTAAGTATACACTTAGTGAGACAACAATAATAATCAATGCACTACAACATGACTATAATTAATATCATGTAACAATATTCATGCATCACGATCACTAAATATGTATCACCATCATGTTAATCATGTATTAACATAATATAAACCGAATATAAATTTCTTACCATTATACTTGCCATTTACTTTGAGAGTTCGTAACTCTTTCACCTGTTTATCTATTATTTACCAATAATTCATAGCCCAAATATAAACCTATGAGGACCCTGGGTACTCGAGCCAAATATGCACCGAAGTGCTAATACACAAAAGGTCGTGCCCACCGTAATTCATATAAGGTCGTGCACACCATATACACTAAGTGTCCTTTATATACACTATAGTGCTAAATCGAATATGTAGCGTGCTGCTGGACTCTATGGCATGTCGACTATACCCTGTCCCTCAATGACATACTTGGGCATATATTCCATATTTATTTCATCCATGACAATATATATCAACATAATTTAACATTGGGCATTTCATACCCAAAATAACAATCATAATATAGCATCATATATAACTAGTGATCCATGCATTTATATTCAACTTTTGACATATTTAGAATATGTCAAATATATGATTAATAACATAAATATCATGTCAATATAAACAAGGTAGACTCATCGCAAGTCTTCCTAATGATGTGTAAAACATCCATGAATCATGTTATGTATGCATTGCACTCACCTGGTGCCTCACTAGAAAACCTTACTATCGATTTTAGCTTTACTCTTGTACTTTTTCTTTGTCTTTAAGCTTGCTTGAATTACGATCTCGATCAAGATCACGATCTATAAAGACATTATTTACCAACACATACGATTCAAAGCATATGTTAGTATCATTCTAACATATGCGCATATTAGGAATAAAATTCCTAAAAATCCTTTCTATATTAATTCGATACTACTATTTCATAATATCAATGTTAATCTTAATACTTCAAAATTAACATTTCAAACCCCTTTATTATTCATATCCGTCACTAATTCATAAGATATTCTCAAATCTCATAATTTAACCGTAAAATGAATTCTTTTAGAATTCATCTCAATACTTCCAAATTATTCAAAATGGTCTCTTGCCATTGAACTTCAACTTCAATCACTTAATTACATAATCAAGTATTCCAACAATATATTTAAGCTTAATACATTGACTTCTAGTCAACTTCCATTTCAATCTCATATTTCCATTAATTTGTTATTTGGTCCTCAACACTTTGTAAGCTTCCAAATTGATCCAAACAACATTCTAAACCTTGTAAAATCATCCTTACATCATTTCTATCCTTAGGAAAATTTTCCATAATTTTCTCTAATATTCTTCTTAAAGGCCGAATATGAAAGGTCACTCTAATCAAAATTTCCAACTTGATTCAAGCATGAATTTAACTTCTAAACATCATTTTCAAGTTTCTACAATCATTTCTATCTCAAATAAATTTTTTTTTTGCAATATTTCCCCCTAATTTCTCAATATAATCAAATGATCTCTAAAATACAATCCATGAAATTTTCATCAATTCAAGCATAAAAACAACATCACAACTTCATATCCAACTTGAATAATCTATAAAACATGAAATTCCAACATGTCCTTCATCTACCCTAAACTCCAATATCAACTTAGAAGCATGGAAACCATTCAAAGCTTATACCAAATGAAAGAGAATTTCATGTTTCATACCTTCATCCAAAATCCTAATAATTTGGCTTAAAAATCAAAAAGAAAATATCTCCTTACCTTAGGAAGTAGCCACGACAAGATGGAGAAAGATGAAGAAAAATCTTGACTTTTCTATTTGTTTAATTTGGTCCATTTGTCATCTTTTTTAAAGAAAATGAATTAAAAATTTGTTTTATGACAAAATGACCATTTTGCCCTTGTAATCCAATGTCTCTCATCTTGCCACATGTCAAAATATTCATCCAAAAGTCAAAAATAAACCAAGAAGTTAGTGATTACCAACTTTGCCCTTGGAATTTTCCAAAATTACCATTTTGCCATTTTTCATCCAATGGCTCATATTTGACATGGAAAATTCTACTTTAATCCAATGGTCCATGATAAATCCTACCATTATAAAACATGGAAATGACATTTTTAACCTTGCTTTATCATTCTACAAAATATCTTAATTATTCGATTCGATCCGATCATCAGAAAATTTTTCTAAACTTTCTCACTTTATAGCCAATAATACAAACTCCGTACGAAAAATCCGGGTAACACGAAAACATCATTCTTGGGGGTAAACTATTCATTTACGAGACTAAAATACATAACTTTTGAAAATTACAATTTAGTCCATGAACTTTTTCTAAGTTTATTTTTAGTCATCAAACTTTCATTTTATTCATTTTTCTCACTACCCAAAATTTTGAGGTATTACACGCGAGGAGAATGGAACCTTTATTTTTCAGCAACCGCCCATCCGTTCATGTGCTAGGAGAATGGAAACTTGCTTCGATGTCCATCAACCAATTTGCAGTGTGATTGGCTAAAATCAGTGCCTTTCGTTCTTTGCTCTATTCCTGTTTCAACGAAATAAGAAAAGAGGGACAGCTGTTGTCACTGATTTTTAGCTATCTTTTTTGTTTAATTTTTTTATTTTTTATTATTTACTTTGTTTAGGACCCAAAAATAAATAATTAAAAAGGTCCAATTTAATAAATGGTCCGATTTAAATAAATAAGAGTCAATTTAATTTTAATAACTCTTTCAGCCCAAATAAAAAAAACCTAGTTGACTTATTTTATCCTATTATGCAGCCAATTGTTAACCATTGGATCCGAATGGGATCCAACGGTCCAGATTCAATCAGAAATGGGAAGCTAGTCAACTTTTTTTGCGTGTGGCCACCACTGCAGATCGACCAAGTTCCACGCGCCTGCTGCCCTTCATCCCTGCAACTTACAAACAAGGAAAAATTCAATTAAAAAGGGAAAGCAATTTTGGGCATATTCGATCAAGGAGAAGGGGATATGACAGCCCGAAATTCTCCAAATTCAATTCAAAGAGTGAAAGTATGGTCAGGTTTGAAGAACATGGCAATTGGATTTGAATAAAGGAAATTGGGGGAATAATTTCACCCAAATTTTGGGATTTTATGTGTAAATTTCCATGTATTCTCGATTCAAAAATCCTATATAAACCTCTTCCCTTTCACCGGAAAATACACCATTTGTAACACGAAAAATCACAAGTTTGTATTAGAGTTTCGATTGGAATACAAGCAAGTTCTTCAGGTATTTCTTCCCATTTTTATTACCTTTTTATTATTTTGTATTTTATTTCGAATATAGAAGAGAAGTGGGTAGTGTTTACCTTGTAAACCGCTAGGTATCCGCCGACGGAATTCAATTAGGTATGGTGGCTGGATTCTAAAATTTTAATAAAGGGGAAACTTGAAAGATTTTTAAAAAATAATTTAGGGTTATTTTAAATTTTTTGGGCAATTTTGAAAGAGGATTCGAGTTATTTTTTTTGAAAAGGACTCGAAAAGGGGCATTTTTTAACTGACCACAATCGTCAGACGGCGGCCGACGCCGGTGAAAGGCGGCCGGCGCGGTGGTTTGTTCTTCAAGAACATGGATGAACATTTGAGAGAATATTAAAAGTGGGTATTTTGATTCAAAATTTTTAAAGAGAAAAAGTAAAAAGTATTTGTAAAAAATGGATTTTATACCCACATGTTTTAAAACAAAATGGGTAAATTATGCTCATTAAATCCCTCCGCCCCATTTTTCTTTATTCCGCAAAATACAATATTTTTAAAAGTTTCAAAATAGTCACTATTTCCGAAAAGTTGGCTTCTGACTTTTAATTTTTTTCAATTTTGGTCACCCAATTTGCTTTTCCTTTTCAATTCAAAAAATATTTAATTGCCATCTTATAAATATTTAATTCTATGAAATTTAATTTTCTTTTTGTGCCTTGTTAGTTTTTTTAAATATCCTTTAAACTCTCTAATTGAAGTATTGGATTAATAAAAGTTCTTAGGATTTAATCTCAAAAGCCTTAGGTTTAGGTCCTTTAGGTTTAAATTTTATCCTCGTGCAGAGCCTTTAGATTAGATTCTTTAGAATAGTCTTTCTTAGATGTAAAATTAATAAATAAACACTTAACCAAACTTGAACCATGTAAATAAAACTTACCTAGACTCTTAGGTAAAATTTTAAAATCATAAAATACACTTAATTTTATTTGAACCCTAATAGGTAAAATTCACTTAGACAATTCGTAGGGTTAATAATCACTAACTTAGAAGAATAAAAATTTCAACACACCAACTGCTTCTTTGATTGTTTGTTTAAAAGTGGAATTAAAATTAATGTGCTGTCCTACCAAAAGGAGGTAACGGGTTAGCGCCAGAAATGTTGGCGGTGATTAAAGTTTACTCTCCGGATGGTAGGACTGTTAAAATAGAATCGTATTTATAAATGGACAATAAATTGAATTTTATTCAAACTTGCAAATTCTAACATCAAAATGTTTTGTAATCGGCTAGGTACCAATGTTTGGGCGTTGTGAGGTGCTAACCCTTCCCCGATCGTAACCGACTCCCGAACACGTTTTTGTGTTTTTCGCAGACTAAAATGTTATTTTAATAAAATAAAATTATTTTATTAAAATAACGCATTTTTATGTGATCCAATCCCACCTTTTAAAAAGATTGGTGGCGACTCCGATGTTTTGGCTTTTATTTAAAAAACAGTCAGGACCCTTAAAAAAGGGTGCGACATATCTAGACTGGACACAAGTTATGGAATGGTCACACTTGTATAGTCCATCTAATATTTCTTGATATCCTGAGTAGACTATTATAAACGAATAACTATGATATCTCAAATCAACTTATTCGAGAATGGTCATGCATTTCTTGTCTCACTCAATCAAGTGGCTTACGATATTACCCCTATTATGTAGGAGGGACAAATCCTATCTTGATCAACCATATCCCACTGCATAGATTGTGACAGATCCAATATCAATGTTTATAGTGTAGTTAGTTACAACACACGTTTGACTGTATCAAAATATGTTACTCACGATGTTGGAATAATGATGATCTCAAGTTTGAAGACCATACATGTAGTTATCGCTATGAGAAATGTTGTGACTGTCACATAGTGATCCAAGAAACATGCTCATAGCGGGTTAGTCCGGTATATCGTTCTCTAACACATACTTATGTATTGATTTTGACATATCCAAGTTAATGACAACACTTTGTCATCAATCAACTACCTATTATTCTTAATGCATTATTGTAGTCTATGCCCACAATAATACTCGACTAAGGACATTTAAAAATAATCATATTATTCTAAAGACTTTATTATAATTCAGTTTATTTATGCACGCAGAATAGTAACTGAAAATAATAATGACAATGTCTCTGTATTAATAAACAAGATAAGAACAAATGTCATATTTTACAATCATCTTATGATTGGTCTTTGGGCATACTCTAATAGCATGGTCGCACTAAACATATAGACGTGCGTTTTCATTTTCTTAGAGAGTTGACAAAGAATGGAAGCATAGAGTTAGTGCATTGTGGTTCGAAAGCTCAATTGGCAGATGTGATGGCTGAACCTCTCAAGTTGGATCAATTCTTAAAATTAAGAAATTTTTTAGTTGTCTGCTCTATTACTAATATAAACTGAATGTTTCCAGGCTTTTCAGTTTGAGGAAATGTTAGACTTTGTTAGTCTAAAATTAAGAAGCACGTTAAATAAATCTCTATGTTCATGGGATATTTAGCCATTTATTCTTTTAGTTGATAGTGGCTTTTTTATTTTCTCATTTTCGGTTGATATGTAAAGCTATATAATATCCCAATATCTATATTGAATAAACACAGAGCATCATTATCCTCCATTTTTCTATTATAAACCTGCTAATAGTTGACACGTCCAGATTTAAATGACATGGGTGCATAACCACATTGTTAGACTACAAATTGAATTTAACAACTTTCTTAGGATTTTTAAAGAAAGTCAGCCCAATACAATTTACTATATTGTGGTTGAAAAATTAATATACTTGTAACTTGTTTGAAATCCATAATTTGTTCCAGCTGTGTAAAACCAACCTCCATCTCTGCAATTATTGAAAACAAAACACAAATGTGCTGAAAACTTTATTTTGCTGTCAAAGCTTTTTTGCTACTGAAAATTTTGAATGATACAAAAAGAATTTATTATTCCCGTAGAAAGATTTTGATTTTTCTTTATATGGTCTTTGAAGGGCAGAGCAGTTCGAGTACAAATCCCCTATCCCTTTTTGGTATCCCTATTTATGTTTTCATATTAAAAAATTAAGTTTAGGGTTTATGATTAATATTTATAGTTAGGGTTTAGGGAATTGGTGCTATGATATATTTTTAGGGTTTATGGTTTAGGATTTAAAATTTAAGGTTAAGGCTTAGAATTTAAGTCTTTAGTGTTAGGACATAGAGAGGGGCACCGAGAAGGGACATGGATTTTTGTTTGAGCAGTTCCTCTCTCAATTAAATTGTCAGATTTAAAATAGTTTTTAATATTTTTTATATTCTTATCCTAAATATTTTGATTAGCTAAATTTTTATTAGGTTTCTAAATTACATTTTTTTATATTTTACCCAACAACAAATATAAAGAAAAAACCATTCAATTTATTGTGTTTTTTTATACATTACAAATGGGAGAGAGGATGTTATATTAAAGGTTAGAAAATTATCTAATACATGTTGTTGTGCAGTTTAAGACTGCGCAACCCTTGTTTTTAGGAGTTAGAGATCTAGGGTTAAGGTTTGTAATTTAAAATATATATTTTAGTATTTAAGTTAGGGTTTAAATTTTAATTTTTAAAAAATAATATGCATATTTGTGTATATTTTTACACAACATATATATTAAAATATTACTCTTAAAGATTTATTTTTTCATTAAGTAGAGAGATTTTATATTCTAAAGATAAATGTCAATACTCTAACACATAAAATGGATCAGTATGAACATCTTTAATCACTCGACCAATTAATGTATCAAAATGTTACTCTTAAAATGCTTACCAATACAAAACTTTAACCATTTATTTCATGAGCTGTTGGCATTTAATCAGGGTATTTAAAATGGCCAACCACTGTGTTGGAAAATTTTCAATCAGTTCATTGAGAATTGATGGTTAGTTTATTTTTTATGGGTTCTTAAATAAAAAATGTAAAAAAACTTAGTTTTAACATTAAACTCGATAAAAAGTAATATTTTTTAGATGAATAAAAACAATATTTTTTATATTCTATTTGTTTTGTTATTATGAAGTTTGAACTCTTAAACTCTAGTTTAGAGTTAATGATTATGGATTCATGTTTTTTTATCTTGCTAGTGAAGTTTTTAGATTCAAAAGATTGTTACATACTAAATGAGTCAATTTAGAAGATTAATTACTAAGCTCAATTCAACGGATATTTTTTTTTGACAAATTCTAAATTTAATCTTAATCCTACCTAGATGGGGAAGGGGGATTTTAAGAGAAGGAAGGGGAATGCTCCTAGTAGATCTAAAACTCATGACCTAAAAGAATATGAAGAAACAAAGATGAGCAGCTTGTCCAACTGGCCACATTAAAATTATTTTTGCAATATAAAAGTTTTATTTTGATATAAAAAATTATTTTTAGTATAATCATCAGTATCTGCCATATTGGATGGCTAATCTAGTTTGAGTATCATATATGTTCATTATAGATAATATGAATAACCTTCTCAATTCAATTTGCTCCATTTATGACGTTAGGATTTAAATTTTGAATATTATTTAATAGATCTAGAACCTCATCCGAAGATTATGACCTTGTTTGACAATTAGCAAATAACTGATAGCATATAGCGGATTACATTAGCTGATAACTAATAGCATTAGTTGATTTTACTAGTGGATTGCATTAGCTAATTGTATAAAAGTGTTTGATAAATTTAACTGATATTTTGTATCTATTAATATTAATTAATTATTAATATTTTGTATCTATTATTATTAATTAGATTATAAAAATTAATTTTTAATATCATTACTAAGCATATATGAGGAATGTATATGTTAAATTCTTAATTGTGAAATTATCTTTTTAATATAATTTTAATAATTATTAAATTTAAATGTATATATTAATTTCTTATTTATAAAATTACATTTTGAATATAATTTTATTAATCATTAAATTTAGATTATATTAATTTATATATTAATTTCTTATTTATGAAATTATCTTTTTAATTTTATTGGTTATTCAAACTTGTGTTATTTAGAGAAATTTTTTGTAATATTCAAGGACAAAAGAGCTTTACAATTCTTTTATCAAAACTTCTAACTCAAAAAGCTCTTACAAGAAGGTTTTTTAAATTGAGAGGTTTCACCTCAATCTGTTCTTACAATCCTCTATTTATCAAACACCCGAATTAGCAGATTTGACTGGTCAAACCTCTAAAAATGATTCAAACATCTAATTTTAGCTCAAAATTTTTTTTATCAAACATGGTCTATATATTATTATATTAAATAAATGTATTTTTAATAATTTAAATAGATTTATCATAATATTTAAATTGTTATAAGATTAGATGGGTTAGATTTTAATCCCCCCTCTCTCTTATTAGTTTTGTTTGGGAGGGATGGTTAGAAGAAATAAAAGATTAGATTATATCTTAAATTAGTTTGGTGAGTATATTAGAGTTAGTTGCCATTGAGCATACAAGAATTACTTACCTACCTACCTACATTAAAGGTGCAAAAGCTGACCAACACATTTAGCCGACTGGATAAGTTATCATCTTTTTCTTTCATATTCTCTTAAATCATTAGTTTTAGACTCAATAGAAATATCTTTTTCCTTCTCCTAGAGTTTTCCTTCTCCTCCCCTCAATTAAATTTAGTTTGGTTGACATATCACTAATATAATATAAAAATAATATGAAATTTAACGTGTTTAAACATTTAATAATTTTTATTTTTTTAATAGAAAAATTCTTATTTGTTCACGTACGTAACACCACCAATGTTGTCTTCTTGTCCTGCCTATTCCCACTGTCTTCTCTTGGGCAAAGCCCCGTAATTTACGCCAACTTCACTTTTGCTGCAAATCTGCTGTTTTTCTCTATTTACATCTATGCTCCCCTAATTTATTCTTTCCTCAATGTTAATTTTTTATTAAGTTTAGAGATATTATATTCCCTAAATAAGTATAAAGTTTCGAACTCATACAATACAAGAAACATGAACATCTTTTGTCACTCGATCAATTAGTAGATCTTTTTAATATTAAATAGTTAGTTCTAAAGAAATTCATCTTATTTTATATTAATCATGTAAATATAAATATCATATAAACTGTTCAACCTATTAAAATTGTAAATACATATATAAGGATGTAGTCATGATGAACCTTCAGGGGATGAATATAAATGATAATAAAATGGGACCAATGTCTAATTATTGAGCTATCAATATAAAATTTTAAAACTAGAGGGTCATGATATTTTTTGTGTGTAATTTTGAAATTGATAAGAATTTAATTAGTATTTTAAAAAATAAGGGTTAAACTTAATTGGCCTAATTTTAGAATAAATAGAAGCCTAAAAAGTAGAGAGAGGGAATGGATTGGAAACCTTTATATAACAAAAATGTCGCAACAAAAAGCGAACACAAATCTTTTGCGCTTTTTTGATGTTTTTTTCTATGTCCTAACGCTAAAAAATAAATTTTAAGTCATAATTTTAAATTTTAAATTTTAAACCCTAAAAATATTATACATCTAATTTCTCAAACTTTAATTTTAAACCTTGATTATAAACCTAATTTTTTAAGTGTAAAAACATAAATTGGGACAAAAAATAACAGAGGATTTCTAAAAAAAAACCCACCCATCTTTCCATTTCCTTTTACTTCATTTGTCATTGCCGACCTGTAATTTCTCATCAGCGACCCATCCTGATTTGCCACGTAACATTCGGGTCCCACTTGAAATACCCCTAGTCTTCCCTTTTAAAGGACTTCATCGTCACTCCCCAAGGCTCACTCCCTTTCTCCCACCTTTCCCTTTGCTTTTTCCTTTTCACTAGAAAAAAACCATTTGATCTTTACTATATATTATTTGCATAAAACAATCCAACACTCCCCAATAAGTGTCACATTGATTTCTTCATCATTAGCAAAATGGCCTCCTTTTGGTTCCCCATCATCATAATGTATTTCATTGCCTCATCACCTTTGCCATCTTCAGCCTCTTATTCTTCCGATTCTCAGCTGAATTCAGATACCCCGACGATCTCGGCTTCACCGGTGTCCATGTTGGATCCCCCATTGTCCCCTTTCCAACCATTGTCACCTGATATTGCTCCCTTATTGCCATCTCCAGGTGGACTGGTGCCAACAACCGGCTCATCCATGCCCACCATCCCTTCCACCCTAAGTCCCCCGAACCCCGATGACTTCATTGCTCCCGACCCCGACTCTGCTATTCCACCCTTCGGATCATTGCCGGCTTCCTCCTCGTCTCCGAGACTTTCTTCCCAGTATTTACACTTGGCAGCAGCATTTTCGGTTCTGGTAGCTGTACACTATTGCCTAATGCAGCTTGTTATGGTACTGTAAATTTAATTTGTTGGTTATCAAACTTTAGTCTTTAATCTTGCTCATTTTCTTCAAAAAAAATTCTTTTGGTTCAACTACATGATTCTAATGTACCTAGCTAGCTATTGTAATAAAATCCGAGATAAATACGACATTTAGTATTTCGAGTTCGGGTTTGAATCGATTTATGGCGGTGACCACATGGGTTCTGTGCCTTCAACTATGTGTGGCATGTGAGACACGAACCAAGTGACCAAAATCTTGGTGTCTTTTGTTTTATAGTATGAAGAATCCATCCCACCATGTGGTTGATCATGCTTAAATAATACTGGTGTTTAGGTGAACCTGTTTTGTCTGTTTTGAGACCGCCTTTTAATCTAATTTCTAAATTGGATCTCTTTATTTATTTATTTATTTATCGCCTTTTCTACTTTTAGAGTCTCATACTCCACTTGGGACACCACACCACCTTCTTTATTTTCGAATTCGATAATCCTAAACACCATACAAAATTACAATTAAACACGACATTAAACTTTACCTCCTTTCATTCCTTTTGGGATTATTCCAATCTAAATTCAAATTTTAAAAATGTAAAATTGTTGTCGTTTGGTAATCTTCAGCCTTTTCTCCAAACTTTTTCAAAATTAAATTTCTAATATAAAGCTTTTTTTAATATCCATTCATACAATGAGTGCAAAATTGACAAGGAATGGGAATCATATAGATGACAGGGTGTTCTTTGGAATCAAACATCACAGTGGAAAAGAAAGATAATCTTTTATTATCTACTTTAATACGACTCATAACCATCTTCATCTCACGTTACTAAAATAAGCATCATTATTTTCATTTACATTTACATTTAAAGCCACCGAAAATTAAACCCGATAACTCAAACTAAAATCTCAGCACTCTAATACTTAAAACAAAAACATGAGAACAAAAATAATAAGGGAAATCAATTTAAATTTTATCAGAATGATTTGGGTTTTTATCGGGTTGCTTGTTAGATATCCAAAGCATATAGCTTAAAGATTTAAATGACTAAAATGTAACTTTATGTTTGTTTTTTTGCGGTTTTGATTTCTTGTGGATCGACATTCATTAGTCTGCAACCGCCATAAAATTTAAAGATTTAAGGGGTCTTGACGTCCTGTGTAATTTATTAAAATGGAGCCTTTATTTTATAATATAAATGAGGTAAGTTTTTCTCAAATAAAGTTTCCTTAATACAAAAAAATGTTAGATTACTCTCTTGAGCAACATAAAAATTACTTACAAATATCTAAAAATCTAATATTTTCACTTAAAAGTTGTGTTGTTCTTCTTGCATATTTCGAAGCAAAATTATCTACAACGCTTTCAATATTAACTTCTTCCAAAAGATCACTTTCAATTGCTGTCAAAGCAAGTTCATTTAGCATTTCTTGCAACATAGTTTTTCGTAAGTATCACTTCACAAACTTTAATTTTGAAAAGTTTCATTCTGCAGAAGCAACAGTAATAAGAATAGTCAATAAGACTCTATATGAAATATTCGCATTTGAAAAACAATTAAAACCAACAATAATAAGAATAGTCAATGGGACTCTATATGCAATTTTCGCATTTTAAAAACAATTAAAAAGTTTTAAAAACTTTAATAAGTCCATTACTCCTATTTTTTCCTTGGATAAAAGCTGTCTGGGTAATTTCAGCTTAACAAATAGCTCATTTCCATCAACATCAGATAGCTCACTTTTCCTATGAGCATTTTTAAAATTATTACAATGAGATTTTCGATTAACGTAATCCAATAAATGTAATTTATAAGAATGAAACAAGAAGTCCAAAGAATTCTCATATGACTTGAGCAGTTATATTCTACATCTTTTAAGGTTAGCTTTTAGTTGCAATATTATATTTTTAATCTAGTCATTAAAACAAAATTAATGAAATTGAACCACCCCTGACTAAAATTAATGGTTTGGATTAAGAATTTTTTTATAAATTTGTTATATATATTTATAACACCTATCACCTAGTTTAGAAGGATTAGACCCAAGTGGCGGAAGTCACATTAATTCACCGAAGTGAATCTGAATTCGAACAAACCAGATTACGGACATTTTTGAATCTTTCACATGATCTAGAAGCATTATTGATTCCTAAATGTTTTAATTAAGCATTGTTTAAAGTTTCATGCCAAACGGACTTCCAGATCACGTTCAAATAAACAAATTACAAATTTAGGGACAAAAATGTAAATTCTTAAAATTACAGATATCTGCTGAGATTGAAAGGCATCAATCCAAAATTAAACATATTTTAGACTAACATATAAAATTTCAGGTCAAACGAGCATTAATAACTCATTCAATTGATGCATGGACATCCGATGACCTAAATGCAAAGAATCAGAACTTAGAAAAGGCCATTAACCGAATTAACTACCAGCCATACCGGTACACGAGGTCTTATATCAATATGCAGACTCTCATCAGAAATTAATAGCCAATTTATGTACTATACTGACCTTCTGTACAGGTACTGTAATGACCCGAATTTTAAAATTTGAGTCAGTTTAAAATGAAGTGTAGGCTTCACGTTTGGGCCGTTAGAAGCTCCCTAAGGTGTTTTTGTTGGGCTTGCCTTATTGTTGGGCTTGAGTCTTGGGTTGTTGGAAGGTGTAGGATGATGAGGGAAGGGTAAGATGGTAACTTACCTCATTTTTGAAAAGATGAGTCGTGAACTCTTAATTGTTCTACAAAAAAATAAGAATGTGATATCACCTTGTCTTTTACTCTATCCTTATCTTTGTCATTTTATCTTCCACCCAAGAACCAAGATCCAAAGGTTCAATCTTTGTGTTTTGGAGTGTGGATCACGGATTTTGGGTTTGAGGTTAGTTGTTTAGTATCTAAGGATCAAAATTTTGAGGTAAGATTCATCAAGTTTGGCAGAGGTTGGAAATGGTGGGTTTTGTGGGGGTTTGGAGATAAATGGGTTAAGAGTGATTTTAATGTTGATTTCCAGCCCCTAGTATAAGTTCTAGTTGGTTTTTCTCCTTCAGCAAAGTTGTAATCCGTTTTACAACCTTCTTGTATAGTGAAAGAAGTGAGGAATTCTTCCAAAGAGCTTGGGAAGAATAAGGCTTGAAGGTCTTGGCTTAGGAGCTTTATTTCCAGCTTTTAATCAAGGTTAGTACACTACTAACTCCTTTTATTCCTGGAAATCATCAATGCGATTGCTTTGTTGCTAGATTGATAATTGGTTGTTTGAAATGCTTAAGTTTTCATTAATGGCAAATCTTAAATTGGGTGTTAATATGGCTTAAAAATGGTAGGAAACCACTTAAACCTCCTTCATAAATTGTAAGTTCGATTTGGGGTCTTGCCTTTGGGTTTCGGAGGCTTAGGGGATAATTCTCGAGCTCTAAAAAATAAGTTATGGGTTTGAGTACCGAGATAGGCTAAACACGTATTGGTACCCTATGTTATTTTGGCCGAAGTCAAGCCAAATTGAAAGGGCGTATAGGTACGCCTAAGGGTGGTATCGGTACCCCTGCTCCATTAAATTCCAATAGCCAATTTAGGTATCGGTGCACTTGGGAGTGTATCGATACATTTGGGGTATCGATACACAACCACGTGTATCGGTACAGGATTGTGAGTTAAACCCATTCAGAAGGCAAGCCGAATATCGATACGCGTAAGTGGGTATTGTACCTACTGGAGAGTATCAGTACTCTTAAGTGGGTATCACTATTCGCTGAGCATTTTGCCTGAAAATTTCATTTTGAGTTTAAAGGACCTATACTTCGAGGACTAAGGCCCAATGGGCTTTTAAAGTGGTAAAATGAATAGTAAAATCGAGAAACTGAGATTTAAATCTCACGTACGAGCTTAATGAGCAAATAACCTATTAAAACCTTGGGTGATTTGGTGTATTGTTTTAATAAGTATCCTTGGTGGATCAAATGATGGTTGTATGGCACGTAAGGGCATTATTATGGTTAAGTCACCTTGTTGATGGGATTCTGGATGCCCATGTGAGAAGAGTGTATTGCAACACCATGGTTAAAGATTTCTGAATGTATAAACTCGATGCTTAGTGGGACCAGAATTCATTCAAAAATGCTCGTCGAGAGATTCTGAGCATGAGTGTGTGTACCCGATGCTTAGTAGGATCGGGCCTCACTCAGAGTGTGTGTACCCAATGCTTAGTAGAACCGGTCCTCACTCTAGGTTTGTTGACATGATGTTTATGATTTTTGTGTGAGACTTTATGCTTCCCTATTGATTGATATATGTTTAGGAGGCTAAAGGTAGCGCCAACATTGTTGTTATTTCCCTATTGTCATCTTTAGATGCATGCTCTTATTTATAATTTGCATGAAGCATGGTTGAGTGAAAGTGTATCCACTGAGCTTTATTAACTCAGAGTTCGAAATTGTTGTTTCTATTCGCAGGTTAGTAGGTTGACATGCATTATCGGAGCACCATCGAAGTAGGACTTTAGCATCGACTTGTATCTAAGTACAGTACTTAGATTTTATTGGGCTATGTATTCGTATGACCCTATATTTATGTTGTAACTCTTATTTTGGATTTTAACTTGTGAGTTGAATGCTTTTATTTATGTATTTAAAATGGAGCTCCCATGTAACATTTTAAATCAGTTTATCTACTCTAAAATATTTAAACTTAATGGGTTTTTATGCAATGGATGCGATGTGGGCTAAATCTAGTTGCAAAATTTTATGGTTTGTGCTAGGATTTATGTTTTGATATAATAATTGAAAAATAGTTTTGGACTAATTTGAAAAGATTTCAAAAATGGTTTTAAGTCCAAACAACTTGAAAATAAGTTTGAGAAGTTTTTGAGAGGTTTTGGAAATGTTTTAAACGTTTTTAAAGTAGCCAAAATGTTGTTTTCAACACAGGCGTACCGATACGGTATACCCCGTTTTGATACGGCTAAAGGTTTCAAGCTACAGTGATTTTCCAGAACTGAAAAACTGTACCGGTATAGGCTTGGCGTACCGATATGGGCAAGATCGTACCGATACGCTTGTACACGTACTGATCCAGTTTGCAACCACCCCAACGGTTATTTCCCAACAGCTATTTGAATTGTAGGGCGTACTGGTACTGAGTACCGGTACGGCCCAAGGTATATCGATATAGGCAACCAGATTGTGCATAACAGCTAGTAGTTGTACCGATACGGGTACACGTGTATCGATACAGAAAGCTGTAGAACTACATTTATTACGGGAAATAAAGCCTCCAACGGCTCCAATTCAATCCCAACGGTCTCCAATGGCTAGAAACTCAATTGAGAGTATTTAAGGACCCTTCAAACTTCAGCAACAACTAATGCTTCCATTGTCAACAACATTATGATGTCAACTTTGTCTTAGAGCTTAAATTTCTCATTCTTTGTAGATACAACACTTGTGAGCTTAATTGTCAATGTATGCTCAAATGATTTAGGATTTGGGTGAGTGCTTAAAGAGTGCAAACATCTACCTTGTAGAGAGGATTTCTTGTTTGCTTTATTTCTTTTGTTTGAAAGGATTCCCAAAGCTTGGGTTGTAAGCTTTGAATGCTAGACTTGGTAATTGAGTCTAGGTTGTAAAGGTTGCCTCCTAAGCCTTGTTAAAAGGGGAAGAAATCTTAGTGGATTTGGGAAATCCTTAGTGGGGAGCTAAGGTAGTGGATGTAAAGCTTGTTAGAAGCTTGAACCACTATAAATCCTTGTGCAATTTTTCCAATTTTTTACTTCCCACCATTAACACCAAAAAATCGACTTCTCAGCCACTTGACAAGCAACTCAGTTGAAGGAATTCGAGCTCAATTAACTCAACAGTTTGGGTTGGGCTTGAGTGTATGTAATATCCCAATTTTTGGATTAGTAACCAAATTGAAATTTTTGAAAGTTTAGGGGGTAAAAGTGTGAACTTGGAAAAGTTCAGGGACCAAAGTGTAATTTCCA
The DNA here is from genome assembly GCA_019671005.1 of Hibiscus mutabilis. NCBI lineage: Eukaryota > Viridiplantae > Streptophyta > Magnoliopsida > Malvales > Malvaceae > Hibiscus > Hibiscus mutabilis. Next base: position 42,022,460 of record CM033736.1, read on the forward strand.
AAAGTTATGTAAGTTAACCCCGTAAATGAATAGTTCACCCCCAAGAGTGGCATTTCTGTGTTACTCAGATTTTTCGTACAAGGCTTGTATTATTAGCATTTTTGAATCGAATGAAAATTGTTAAGCACGCTCAAACTAGAGTAGTATAAGGATGGGTGACCATATGGGAATGTCCCATATTTAATATTTTGATTGATAAAAACGATTTATTTTAAGTTAATAATGTTCGAGATGGATTGTGGAGATAAGATTTCTAAGAGGAAAGGCATCCGGTAAAATTTCCCTGTGATTACCGGTATATCGGATCGAACTAAAATTTTAAAGACAGTTCCAAGAAATTATGGGAAACTCATAAAATATTATTTTATGTGTATTTTATTACTTTTGGTTGGATTCTAACTATATTTAGTTAGATGGTGATGGAATGACAATTTTCAAGACTAGTTGTAAATAAAGTCTAGTTGGAGGGCAAATTGGACATTTGCCACGGATGGCATTTTTGAAATATTTGAAACATTGAGGGCAATTTTGGATGAAGATTTATATAATTAATCATAGCCATTGATTCAATGAGATTAAATCATGGCCATTATAATAAAAGGTCAAAAAGGTAATTTCACTATTTAAATGAATTTTAAATTCATTTAATCTTACACATGGATTAAATATGTTAAGAGATGATAAAAAAATAATCTCTACTATCAGTTGCTGTTCGAAAGTTAGATGAAAGAAGAGAAAAGAAAACATTTCAACTTTCAAGCCAATTTTGAAGAAATCAAGGCTAGTTTCAAGCAAGTTTCAATTAGGTAAATTATTCTACACTCCAAGCTCTTCATTTTGATAGTATTTTTGCATGGAAAAGTTTAATATAAGTTGTGTCTTGAATGAAGATTGATGATGGAAGTTGAAGCTTATGATGAAATTAGAATGGTAGATAGTAGAAATGATGATTTTGATATGGAATTAAGGTTGATTTTGGATAAATTTCATGTTGGAAGACATAAAACCTAACCCTAAAATTTGGGGGTTTTGATTAGGAAGTTAATTTGAGGATGGAATTGATTGAATTATGATGTTAGAAGACTTATCTTGATGATATGTTGAATAATTTCCCAATTTGTAAATTTAAGGACCATTTTGAAATTTTGGAAAAATTAGGGGAAATTATTTTAAAAATTATTTTAGCATTGGAATCATTGAATTATGATGAAAGTGACTTGAATTGGTGATTAGGGACCAAAATGAATTTTTTTGGAAATTCAATGACCAATTCAGCAATTTTGTAAAAGTTAGGGATTGGTCTTGAAATTGTGGGAAATTGATAGAATTGAAGATTTAAGCATGTTATGAAAGGTGAAGGATTTAAATGTCAAGAAAGAAAGAATAAGGGGGCTAATTCGAAAAGAAAGTTGGTTATGGACTAAAGTGAATAAGTTTGGAAGTTAAAGGAAAAATGTATAAGGGTGTTAGAATTAAGTGAAAGGTTAAATTGTACATTAATTTAATGTACAAAGGCAATATAGTGACTAAAATGTCACTTTTATAAGATTTGGGGACTAAAAAGGAAATAGTCCAAAATAAGAAATTAATTATTGAAATTGTTCAAAAATGGGTTTGAACAATTGTCTAATGTCCAAATTAGTTACTAAAGACCTAGGGACTAATTCGGCAATTCTGCCAAGTATTGAGAAAATTTTCAGAAAATTTTTTATATTCGAATAGTATGCTTAAGAATTAAATTAGCAATATTAGATTTAAATTAAACACAAGTATGGTAATGTATTGTTAATTGGTTATACAGTTTTAAAAGAAAACGAAGGAGACCCAAGCGATAAAAAGAAGGATAAGATTCGTGAGTAAAGCTTAATGAGGCTGTACTGCACTAAAACATGTGAGTGCATTTACATGTTTAATTTATAAATAGGAAGACTAGCGAATAGTCAACCTTAACTATAAATGGTATTGCATGATATATATATACGTATGCTAATCTATGTTGCCATAAATTTATATATACATGATAAAGCATGTGATACGAATTATTGTCTATATGATTGATCATGATAATGGACTGATAAAGAAAATGCCTAAGTATTATGTATGTGGGTCCATGGTATAGTTGGCATGCCATAGAGTCTTTAGCAGCTGCATCCTTATGTTCATGTTATTAAACAAATATTATGACAAAATGATTGTGTCACATACACCTTGGGGACCTAAGCCCTTGGTGTGCACCCTGGGGATCTACGCCCACTGTGCCGAGTGCACTGTCGTAGTACTTTATGTTTATATGGAGCAAAGAGCGTCCAATAGTACGTACTTATCTTTAAGTTATGTTTGACACTACAGTGTCATTTAAAGATGACTTGCGTACCTCGGTCTCATATAGTGTACTTTGGGCAATGATAAATAAATCATGTTATGTATAAGAAATATGTTATGTAACGGAATCATGTTATGTATACGTATGATATCACATAAGTGAAATATGTTACGTTTGAGAATCATGTCATGCAAGTAAGATATGCCATGTATAAGAAATATGTTATATAAATAGATCATGCCATGAATATGAATTATGCTATGTATAGGAATCATGTTATATATGTGAATCATGTTACTTATGTGAATTATATCATATATATATATATGACTTACTTTTTGATGATAGAGTTTTGGAACCTTGATAGTACTATCCTACTTTAGGTAGATAACTTGGTAAGATAACTTGAGATAAGTATTATTATTTTACTTTATATTGGTTAAATAAAATTATGCCTCACTAAGTTTGTACTTAGTGTGTGTTTATTTCACACGTAGGTTCTCCGAAGTAAAGTAGCAAGAAGGAGCAGAGTTTTGATAAATTAAGTTATAATAGTAACTCACGGTATGTACATTTTAAGTTATAATTTTGATGTCTAGTGGGCATGTACACGTGTGTGTGTGTAAGTTTGGAAATATAATTGTTTTGTAAACTTAAGTTTATCATATATTTATGTATTATTACAGATGTATGGACTTAGTTTATGGTTTATTATAAATGGTTATAAATTATGACACAATTAAATATTATTTAACCCTAATCGCGTAATAAATTTTAAAACTAAGAAAGGGTCTAGGCAGGGTACCTAGTTCTCACCCTGAATAATATTTTTATTTCAAGAACATATTTATAAATTTTATAAAATAATTCAGGGTAGAAACTAGCTGTTATAGATCGGTGTAGTTTTCGAATTAAACACAGAAAGGGTTAAACATCAGGATAAAGTTTGGTAAAAAAAATTTGTCAAGTTTTCTTGATAATCCAGTAACATCTTTAGTGTATATTCGGTATATCGGGATCCGAAGTACTATACTCGGGTCACCCAAAAACTGACCCATCAAATTTCCAAATTCAAAACCTTAAGTTTAGCCATCTTTTAAAAACATTAAACATCCATAAATCCATGAAGCTAAATAAACAGTGTAATTAAGATTACAAAACGAGAGCTCCAAGTTTAAAACATCGGATACCAAAATAATATTTCAAAAGGAGTTTACAGACTCAATAACTCATAAGGTCTTATGAATACATAAGCCCAAAACTAAATACTAAGCATTATACTCTGAAGCAATGCAGTGCTGGGAGATCTTTTCTTGATGTGCTCCTCGATCACGATCAACCTACTAATATGCAAATGGAAACAACGATTCCGAACGTTGAGCTTAAAAAGCTCAGTGGTACATTTCTACTCTACCATAATTCGTGATTATCATAAAATAAGCATGCAAGATAAATATAGTTTAGAGAACATAGATAAGGCTTCACTATCTATGAGTTAATTAACTAACCTACACTAGCTAGAGTTCTTAGATCACATATCTCAAGGCATCATTAAGTCTACAAGAAGTCTTACATGTTCCACAATGCTTTACCATACTCGAGGTCGCATAGCCTATCGAGTTACTCTCACTCAACCTATTGAGTTATACATTCATAAGCTATCATCCATAGCATCCACACAACATACATAAATGAATCCATACATCATCTACATAATGACCAATGAAACCCTACTTTACTCATGCTCACACAGTCGTCCGATTACTTGTGTTCACAAAGTCGTTGGGTTAGATGGACCATATTCAGATCACCATAGCTACGGATACGTCCTAGACATACTTGGATCACATTAGCCACCAGTAGTCCTTACCTGAGGTCACTCAGCCTATCAAGTTACTCGAGCTCACTCAGTCTATCGAGTTAATTACTTTATCCTGATCACCATAGCCACGGATAGGTTTCTAACCACACCCAGATCACTCAACCCGTGTGTACGTCGGATGTACTTGTTCACTCAGCCCAAAGTATGCATCCCCTTTAAACAAGTATCATAGTATTGACTCTAGGACATTTGAATTCCTTTACAACAATTATAAGAGAATACATGCTCTTCGAGCATTAATACACCTCACCAAAAGGTAAGTGGCACCAAGCCAAGCCATCAATTAAATGCCCCAAGGTATGACATCAACCAACATGATTATCTCGATTTATCACTTAACAAGTTATTACATGTTACACTCATCTGTGAGGGTTAAATATTGGTTTCTCAATTTTACAATTTATTTTACCACCTAAGAAGCCCACTGGTTCATAGTCCTCGAATTATCAACCCTTCGAACTCATTTTCAACCTTTAAAGACATATTGCCCAGTGGGTACCGATACCCACTCAAGAGTACCGATATGCCTCTCTAGGTACTGATACCCATCCTATACGTACCGAAACTTGGCTTCACATGCGTAAGGGGTTTAACCAACACCCTATATCGATACCCTATTAGTACTGATACTCCCTAAGCATACCGGTACATTTTTTCGCTACTGGAATCTTTAGTGGAAACAGGGGGTACCAATACGGCCTATGCCTGTACTGATACACCCTTCAATTTTTGCTTGAGTTCATCACTCAAAGCAAAGGGTACCGATATCAGCTCCCCGTGTACCGGTACTGAAGCCCAAAAATAGCTTCCAAGGCTCGAGAAATTACTTTCTAAGCCCTCAAAACATAACCTTTAACCCAATAACTTGATCCTACATCTTATAGAAGTTGTTTAGGGTGGTTTACTACCATTTTTACATATTATTAACATCAAATTCATATTTCACCATATACAAGGCTTTAAGCTACCAAACACCCAACTAGCAATCATAAACCACAAAATCAAGCAAATCAATCACTTTATGATCTTCAAGAAGAGTAGGAGTAAGAGATGTACTGACCTTAAGCCAAAATCTCGAAATGTGCTCTTACCCAAAGCGACCTTAACCCTTCACTTTGTCTTAAGCTTGAAGAAGCCTCCTAACCACTTTCTTTTGCCAACCAAACATGAAAATCGAATCAAAGCTTGAACTAACCAACATGGTAAGCTTAGCTATGAAAATACAACCTTAAAATCATGAGAAAGCTCTATGGGAACCCCAAAGCTTAAACCTTTCAAAAACCCATAGATAAAGACTTACCTCTTTTTCCACAAAATTATACTTTTCTTGCAGCCCATGGAGAGGAGATCAACATACTCGAATCTTGGTTCTTGGAATGAAGAAATGAGGTTGAAAGCTTGAATCTTTAAGCTTTAATGGCCAGAGAGTTGGGAGAGGAAATATGAAAGAAGATGATGAAGAAAAAGGAAAATGGTAATATCACCAAAAAGCTACCTTTCTTGTCTCCCATTTTAAATCTCACATGAACAACAACAACAACAAATGGGTGATCAACCATTATCCTTCAAGGGTAAAATCACAACATAAACCCCTCCATCTTCAACCTTAATACAAAACGGTCACCACCCAAGCCCAAATAGCTCAAATCTCATCTAGCAAGGCCCAAACTTGGCCCAAAGGATCCAATCACTCCATCCAACACGAAGGTTCATAACTCGGGGTCAACGCCTAAATCGTTGACTCAGAAATTCGGGTCGTTACATAAAACTTGAAAGTTTTACATCTTTTTTGGACCCTTGGATGAAGGTAAATGGAAGGTTAAGATTAACAATAGAAAATGTGAAGATTATCATAGGAAAAATAGATAAGAAAATAATCTTAACCATTTATTACCTTCATCCAACGTCCAAAAAATATGTAAAAGTAATTGAGTTTTACACAATGTAAGTGGATCTTAACAAATATATATATGGCTAAGATTATTTCCTTATCTATTTTTTACGTGATAATCTTCACATTTTCTACTGTTAATCTTAACCTTCCATTTACCTTCATCAAATGGTACAAAAAAGGTGTAAAAGTAATTGAATTTTACATTGTGTAAGAGAATCATATATATATATATATATATAGGGATGAGATCCACTTACATAGTGTAAAACTCATTTAGTTTTACACTAATACATAGTCATTGGATGAGTGGAATGGATAGATGAGATTAAACACTCCTAATTTTTTTTCTCTTTATTTTCAACTTTTCATCTCATCCGTCCATTATATTCATCCAATGAGCATGGATTAGTGTAAAACTAAATGAGTTTTACGCCATGTAAGAGGATCCTAACCCATATATATATAGGGATGGGATCCAGTTACACTATGTAAAACTAGTTGATTTTTACATAGTGTAACTGGATCCCATCCCTATATATATATGGGTTAGGATCCTCTTACATGGCGTAAAACTCATTTAGTTTTACACTAATACATAGTCATTGGATGAGTGGAATGGATAGATGAGATTAAACACTCCTAATTTTTTTTCTCTTTATTTTCAACTTTTCATCTCATCCGTCCATTATATTCATCCAATGAGCATGGATTAGTGTAAAACTAAATGAGTTTTACGCCATGTAAGAGGATCCTAACCCATATATATATAGGGATGGGATCCAGTTACACTATGTAAAAATCAACTAGTTTTACACTAATCCATGACCGTTGGATGAGTGAAATGCATGGATGAGATTAGAAGAAGGATATGTGAAGATTATCACTAGGAAAAAAAGTAAGGAGTTAATCTCATCCATCTATTTCACCTATCTAATGGCCATGAATTGGTGTAAAACTAGTTGAGTTTTACATAGTGTAAGTGGATCCTAATCCTATATATATATATATAAACAAGAGAGAAAATCGGACTTTTGTCTAGGTAGGAGTTGTCCAAAGTTTTTTTTCTCACTTTACCCCAAGAGAAAAAGTGTTTTTTCAGTTTACCCATGAAATTGCAATAAATTAACCTTTAGTCGACCTTTACTCTTCGTTAATAATAATATGACATGATGTGATCAAATAACACCATATGAACTGATAAGAAAGTGTCACGTATCCATTAAAAAGTAATACTAAGCAAAGAAGCAATGAACTAACAAGGGTTGGTACAAATGGTAAGTAGTTTAATATCGCTTAAGTATGTCTCGAGTTTAAAATCTTGTGCATGCAAAAAATTTCTACTGAAAGACTCACCCACCAAATTCATATGTGCGTGCGACGCGGATCAATCTGAATTAGTTAAGACAAAGACTGGGATAACCGAGAGGGCAACTAAAAAGGCAATAAAAATGTGCCTAGCCGCCGCATGGAGATTCAGCTGGAAAAAAGAGAGCCGAGAGAAACATAGGCCCACCACACTCACCCAATGCAAAACAAAATAAAACCTTTAACATTCACAAATCAAACTCATAATTGAAGGCAGAGCCGTTCTTAAATCCCTCAACCGCCTTCAATTATAGAGTTTATTGAGATTTATTTCTTTTTAAATACTGCCTAAGATGTGTTTGAGTTTAAGTGTGTGCGGAATTTAAGGGAATGTTATGGATGTATGTAACTGGATTATTGGCACGTGGGTATGAAGTATAGTTCTCTTAATCTATAGAAAAATACATATATCTAGCGGACACTCACCTCTAGATCACAGTAGCTTAGCTTACAACCCAAGTTACTCAAGGTCGAATGCGAGTATTGTCCAAGTTGGGTATGTTCAATTTTTTTCAAGTGTTTCCATGTCTGATCAAATCCCCACACCTCTATCAACCGTATGCTTCAACATGAATGTTAGACACGAGTACTTCAATCAAAATGAAAAACTGAAATAACTTTGTTTTAAATCTATTTAAGTCGATATCAAATGCAATGCATTTTGGCCTTCCTTTTTTGTTTTGGTGCAGTTACAATGCAAGCTCAGAGTGTTGCTCCTCCTGACTTGATCTGCAAAGACAAGTTCCTGATTCAAAGTACAGTAATTCCTCTTGGGACATTACATCCAACATAGTAAGAACTTGGCAATGCAACAACTGTTCTTTCGTTGTTTCTACAATTTCTTTATTGTTTCATATTTGCAGTTTTCTAAAGAAAGTGGCAGACACGCTGAAGAGAAGAAGCTAAAAGTATTCCTTACAAGCCCACCACAGTCGCCAGTTTTGACTGCAATCAATGGAGACTTCAAACAAGATACGGATCATGAAACTTCATCTCCAAGGGATAAAGTGTGGCGTGGAGTTGAAAACATACCTCCATATCAAAAGGTAAATGTGCATTTCTCATGTTACGAATGGCTGTAGTTTTCAGTTTTTGCTTCAACTCTTTATTTTTCTTAAATTACCCGGGTCTGACGTATATCCAGATATAGTTATAGACTTACAGGGATACCATTCTCCAAGGACCCTCCAAATAATTATTTGCTCTTATGCTAGGTTGTTGAGGATTTGATAGTGTTTGAGACTTCTAAGGAAGCAATGGAGTTAAGAGCAACTATGGATGTTGAACAGTTTAAAACTTCCTTATATCACACTAAAGAGCTAACTGCAGGTAGCAAGTTGCACTCAAATCTCCCCAAGGATTGAAATGTACAAAGGAAATGAAGTGGGATGATGATTTTGAGGACTTCAAGTCGAAGATAAGTTTTCTGGATATAAAACTTAAATTTTCCCTTTAATATAAACTTATTGAGGCTATTATGAACAATGTCCGATATAGGTACATGTTTTTGACATGTCTATATTTATTTATTTATTATAATTTTCCATGTATTTAGAGGGGTTTTGAAAGATTACTTTGTACTCGTATATACATGAGCTGGACATAGATGGTGAGCATAAACATTTTTAAGAAAATGAAGATTCGAAAGAATATAAGCATGCTCTTATTTCATGAATTTCATCCTATTTATAATATACATATTATTCGTCACCAGGCTGAAGTTACCATCATGAAGCTGACACAAGAGAGGAGCATCAATGGGGTTTTGGACAGGCGCGATAAGAGCAACTGCACAGGACCTGAGAGAGAGGGGGCCCCAAAATAGAGAACTTAAGTTAAATAGTTGTAAAAAAATTTATAAATTTGTATATATAATTATGTGTATATGTATAGTAATTATCTAAAACTTTAAACATGCAAAAAGAATAACACAATTTAAGTGAAAATGTTTAATTTTTAGATGTTTATAAGTTAATTTTTTGTTGCTCAAGATGATAATATAATAATATTTTTTTTATTAAGGTAATTTTTTGGAAAAAAATTTATCTCTTACCAATTATAAATTAAGGGCCACATTTTAAAAATTGCATAGGGCCCTAAAATCTTTGAACCGGCTCTAAAGAGCATGGCTACTAAAGAGGACAATTCGGGTCGGTTTTCCATTCCTCTATGCATGCGTGGTGGCCATCATGAGCCTAGTGGTCGGATATTTGAGCCATCTTTAGGAGAGAATTTCTTCCCATGGTTATGGTTGTGGAGGATCTTATTATATGTGATGTTATAAATTCCAACATCAAAAAGTCTTTTTTTTTTCTGCGAGTAATGTAGTAACCTCTTATTGTTTTTTAAGTAAATTGAACAGTTTTTATGTAGGTGGAATTTAAAGTTAAACGATTATTTGTATAAAGCCTATGAATTAAGTAAGATAGAACTAAGATCAATTTATACCGTGTAAAACTTTTAGTATAAATTTATATTGAAAATAAACTCATGATATCTGCATATATCAATATGAGTTTATTAATATTTTAAGTATAAACTAATGATATATGTGACAAAAAATGTTAACAAGTGTAATCACTCATTTTTGTCCGGGTTGTAAATATTATAGTAATATCAATTAGTTATAGTAATTACATATATGTTAGTATTAATGTCTATATATATGTGTGGGTTCTATGTATGTATGTCTATATATTATATGCTTGTATGTATATATAAATATATGTATGTCTAGTACACATGTGTTATTAATGATTGATAATATTTATTAGAGATATGCATATATTATATATTATTTTATATAACATGTATTAATGTGTGAGTAAGTATGTATATGTATATGCGTTTTAATGTGTTTGCATGTATATATGTTAATTTACATGTATGTATTATTAATGTCCTTGTTATTATTGAGTGTATGTATGTATATATAATAAGGGTTTAAATTTGATACACAAGCTTTGTAAAATAAATTTTACACAAGCCTGTCTATTTCTACTATAAATTAAAATTAAATCTAAACCCCAAAAAGCTAAACCCCAAACCCTAAACCCTAAATTCTAAACACTAACCTTAAATTCTAAACCTTATAACCCAAACCCCTAAACTCTAAACCCTAAACTAAACCACTAACCTCTAAAACTAAAAGGTCTGTGTAAACTAAAGTTTACACGGACTGTGTATTCAAGTTTTTCTCATATAATAATATTTGTTTTATTATTATTATTATTATTATTATTATTATTATTATTATTATTATTATTATTATTATTACTAATGGGCTATATATATCATATAAATTAAAAAACAAATCAAATATAAAACCCATAATTTAAGTGTCCAAGTCCATTACATATCTTAAGACCCAAATAATATTACAAGGCCCATTCGCCAGACTCAAATTTAATCTTAATAAACTAAAAAACCCTAGAAAAAAAATCAGAAACCCTAATATACATCATCTTCTTTTGCAGAGGCCAAAGGAGAGTCGTTGTATCAGATCCAGATCTAACGGCCACGATCAACCCAAGCCTATCCAGCTGGCGCGAGTGAAGAACACGCGCAGGACTCTTCACCTCCAAAGTGCACGTGGCGTGCACGTGCAGACCGTTCGGCTTCTAAGGCGCCACATGGCATGATCCTGTGGTGCCACGTCATTTGACAAGAATGATCTTGGTCGATCATCTTCGATCAATTTCAACCTTCAGATCGTCTTCGATCTAATGACTTAGATTTTATCTGGCCGATTACTCTTCACCTTCCCCCCGCCACGTGGCCTCACCTCCAGGTCTTTCGCTGCCACCATACACTCACCGGATCTCCCTCACCAACCGGATGTGCCAAAAACAATAAAAATCAAAGGCAGATCAGATCCAGATCAAATCAACAGCAATTTCATTTAATGTTTTTCTTATCTTGTAAACTAAACCAAATAAGAAAAGAGGATATATATATCCAATGAATCAACCATTATGTACCAGAGACTTTTGGGATTAATAAAAAACAACAGAAATTCCAGAGGTATCATCTTCTTCACTTTTAATATGCATGCATATTAAATAAAAAATAATAAATAAATAAATAAATAAATAGAGTTAGGGTTTACCATTTCGGCTTGGAGCCGCCGCCATGCACGGTAGCTGAGGTGGGTGCCGTCGATGAACGGCACCATCCAATCGTCCGTCCTCTCTTTCTCTTTTACCGATGTGGTCAAAAGTTTTGAAAATAAAAAAAGGTTTAGGTTTTGATAAAAAGGGTTAGGGCTTAAATCTAAAAAAAATCAAGAAAGGGTGGCATTTTGTCTTCTTGGCACCGATTAGCAGTGGCCAGGGGCTGAGGGTGATGGCCAGAGTAGTCAGACCACCGCCGATTTGTCGAAAGAATGGTGGTCGGGGGGAGGTTTTCTGGAAATTGGTTTGAATATTTGAGAGGATTTTGGGGATTTGATTCTTGGGGATAAAAAAATGGGAAAAGGATTATCGAATGACCGGATAGATCCTTATATATATTTTAAATTTTTTAAAATGGGAAATTACGGAAAGATCCCTCCGCCTCAATCTAATTGCAAGATCGGGGCTTCTGCATGGTCTATTTACACCCTCAGTCTCCCTACGTTTTTAAAGATTCAAAATTTCGTCCCTGATTTAAGCTAAACATATTTGTAAAGGGTAAATTACCCCCGAAGTCCCTCCGCCCTTTTGCTATTTTCATATCTTCTCTGTCGCATAGTATAATTACTCAAATGGTCCCCCTAAGTTTTGACCAATTTTTAATTTAGCCACTAATTTTGTTTTATTTTCTTTTAAGGGAAAATTATAGTTTGGTCCTCCTTCTTTTCGCTATTTTTTAATTGGGTCCCTTTTCTTTCAATTTTAAAACTGTTTTTATGGGTTAGTTTCGTTTTGGTCCATGTTCTTTCAATTTTATTTATTTTCAACCTTTAATTTATGCTTTTGTTTCATTGTTCATATATTTAGTTTTATTATGTTTTTGTTATATTTGTGTTCATATTTTTATTATTTATATTCGATAAGTGTTATTTGTGTTTAAGGTGTTATTGTTTATATAGATTTATTTAAGTGTTCGATATTGTTGTTTATTTATTGTTATTTATTAATATATTAATGCATATGTATCTTTCTTTTATATATATATATATATATATATATATATATATATATATATATATATATATATGTATGTATATATTATGTACTATATTATTGCACATATATGTATATGTCTATTACATGTACTATATATATTATATTTAATATGTATATTATATCGTATTATTTATGTATTATTTTATATTTATATTATGTATATACTAACTAATATTATGTATTATATTTATATGTATTATATTATATTATTTATGAAAGTTATGTTCATATGTATATGTTATACATATTATGTTATTTTTGTATATTAATGCATATTAAATGTTATATAATTATATGTTGAATATATTATGTTAATACGTACATGGATGGTTTATTTTAATTATGTATTTACTTTTCCATATTTGCACCTGTTTTTTATATTTGTTTCCTTTTTTATTAATTAGTGTATTTTAGTTTATTTATCGCATTTTGATTATTCTTGTTTAATTTATCGTGTATAGTTCTAGGCCTTTTATCCCGGTATTCTAGTGGGAGTGTCATCCCAGTCTCCGGGTGTCATCTCATTTGGTACTGCAGATCGAGGCAAATTTTTAATATTCGATCATGCTTTTAGGAGTCAATAATTAAATTAAATTGAATTTCTTATTTTTTTTATAAATACGATACGAATCTATTTGGTACCAATTTTGGGCGGTGTGGGGGTGCTAACCCTTCCCCATCCGTAACTAACTCTCGAACCTAATTCGAATCTCTGGTTTTGTTTTCGATGTCTGGTCTACCTAATCCAAGTGACCGGTGGCGACTCTATTTTTTTAAATACGAGTTTTTTTTTCTAAAAATTCCCTTTTTTCAATTAAGAAGAAATACCCCCAAACACGATTTTTAATTTTTAGTAGCGGCCCGAAAAAAATAGTCGCGACAGCATGGCAACTCAGCTGGGGAGTCTTTTTGTTTTCAAAAACAAAAAATAGTTAAGCCATAGCTAGATTTGTATCGTAATTATTTGGAAAATTTTAAATTCATTTTAATTTAATTTTTAATTCCTAACTTTTTTTAACAACATATAGTAGTCTTAGAACCTTTAAACGGAGTGATTACTTCACTTTGTGGGGTTTTCACCTTCGTACAATGTTGTAATTCACTTCAGGAATTCGGTCCTTATATTTCGTGAGGTTTTCACCTCAGTATGGTATAAGGATCGCATTCCCTCGAATCAATGTTCAAGCCAGTTCGAGTACCGTATACTTTAGAATTTAGCCGCATATAGTGAGAAATAGAGCCTATTATAGCCATGTCGGTACTCTATCCGTTTAGCGGATGACCTATTTAAGTTATTGGTTGCATTTTTGTTCACTTGTATATTTTTAACTGCTTGATTTGAGTGCCTTAATTGTTTCTGCTTATTAACCATTTATTTAAATTATTCTTTTCAAACTGACACAATTTTCTTTCTATGTTTGCCTTTTTCATTCTTTTGTGCATCGCATTTTCATAACATAAAGGTATTTATTTCGCAAGTGACCATTACTGTAGAAGGCAATCATAATGGACAAGAGGTTTCATATTCAGATAAACCAAGCAAATTACAAGAATTGTCAGAAGAATAGAGATGGGGAATCATTTGAAGAGTTTGATCCAGATGGGGTGACTGATACTCGTATTGGAGATGAGCGGGATAAAGTACAAGAGTTGAAGAAACAGGTGGCCGAGATGATGAATATGATGACCGTTATGGCTAAAGGTAAGGGGTCCGTAGAGTCAGAAGGAGACCCAGTCAAAAGTTAGAATAAGGAGTTCGATGATCAGAATCCCACTCCCAAGCCAAGTAACATCGGTAAATACGACAAGTCGAACCCTTTCGTGATTCGCGGCAACAAACCAGTGGGAGATACATCTGAGTCAGGCTCCCAGAAAATAGAGGAAAGTCTAGAAGAAGCTCGAGAAACCAGCAATGTAAGAATGAACATCCCAATTCCTATGAGGTACACCGAGCTACTCCCGATGCTCTTTGAAAGAAACCTTATCACCCATGTTCATTTTGTTCCAAAGGAACCGCCTTACCCAAAAGGTTACAACAGTCGAGCCAGATGCGGTTACCACTTAAGAAGTTCAGGTCACACTACAGAGAATTGTGGGGCTTTAAAAAACTGAGTTAAAATCTTGTTAATTTAGGAGTGTTGAGATTTGAAGACGGAAAACCTAGATTTTACAATGAACCAGCAATCACTCGAGGGGTAAAGTCGAAGAAGAGCCAAGACCCGAGGCAAAGGTTGAATAAAAAAAAGTCAAGTTTTGAGATCGAAGATATGGGCATCCCAGAAGAGGGGCATTCGTTGAGTATAACCAGCTCAGGCACGATAGAGATGATTTGAGCGAGAAATTGAAAAGTTTACAAGATGAACATCATAAGCTTCATTGCATGTTCCAGAATGCTGGTTTGTGTAACACTTTTGAAGAATGGAATAACAGCATCCTACAACTAAAGAATGATTTAGGGCATTGGAAGCAGAGGTAGGACTAGTGAAAATAGAGCTTGATTGTTGTCACAAAGGTTGAAGGAAGCCGAGAGCCAACGCAATATCCTCAAGAATGAGCTGGAAAACAGTCTAGATATGAATAAGATTCTAAAATCAAGTCTGCAGTAGAGTGAGAATAAATCTCCCACATTTCAAAAAGAGAATGCGACGCTCAGGGAACAAATAGATGAGCTTAGGACTTCATTACATACGAGTGAGATTCGTGCCAAAGCCTACAGGCAAACTGGCTACGAAAGTGTCGAAAAGGTAACTCTCCAGTTACAAAAAGCCGAGCGAAAAATACAAGAGAGAAACAATGACATGAAGAGTGTTATTGCTCAAGTACACAAAGTGGCTCAGCAAGTGGCAGATGTGGCCGACGCAGCCATGCCGTTGAGTCAGAATTTGAATCCCTCATTGGACCATAAAGGGAAGATTGCTCGTTTGTTGGACAATGTCCAAAAGTTAGGGGCTAGAGCTCATCAATATTTGTAAAGTTTACAAGACTTATATCTGATGTAACAAGCATTTTTGTTTAATGAAAGCCTTTCTACGATGATCACTTTGCTACTAGTACCTTATTGCATTCATATTTACATTTTGTTGATTTAAAAATATTCCATATTAGGGGATTTTTTATAAGGAAAGATGTTTTGTAATGTACAGAGATGGATAATGCTACGGTTGGAAATAATCTGAGCATGAAATAAAAGAAGTGGGCCACCGAGTACGCATTTCGCTCCAAGAATAGTGGCCAACAGACACTTGTAGAATATTGTCAATCTTTTGTACACAGATACATTTCGTTTATAAAAATCCCCCTAAAGGAATATTAGTGAATCAACACTTCATTTGCATTCATTCACTTCATTTGTATCTATTTTGATAGTTCATACTTACTATTTATTTTTACATTTTAGACATTTGTGATACATTTCATGCATTAATTAATTAATTAGATAATAAAATTTTGCGGGTTCGGTGGCAATATTCGAGAACCGGTTGAAGAAAGAATGGAACTAAAACTTGGCCAATCAGAGGATAGATTTAAGATAGAGCTCAAGAAGCAAGAAAATGGGTGTTTTCAATACAATGGAGCTTTTCCTAGTCCCTGATTTGGTTATTCCTCCGAATTTTAAGGCTCCAAGATTTATGCAGTATGATGGCACCAGTTGTCCGAGGGTGCACTTAACTATGTTCTGTAGAAAGATGGAGGGCTATCTGAAGAATAAAAAGTTGTTGATCCACTATTTCCATGATAGTTTGGCGGGGCCTGCTGCAGTTTGATACAACTGATTGAGCAGAAATCAGATTCGGTCCTAGGATGATTTAGTCAATGCCTTTTTAAGTCAATACAGATATGTCTTAGACTTAGCTCCAAGCCGACAGTTTCTTCAGAGCATAAAGATGCGACCAAACGAGAGCTTCAAGGATTATGCTCTAAGATGGAGAAGTTTGGCGGCCCAAGTTTAGCCTTCTATTACTAAAGAGGAAATGACTCCCCTGTTTCACGCATCGCTTCCCCTTCCCTTCTTTGATATAATGATGGAGAAATCGAGAAGCAAATTTGAGGACTTTATGGCGGTGGGAGAAAGAATAGAGTACGCTATCCGGGAAGGAAAATTAGGGTCTAAGTCTAAGGACCAAACCAATGAGGAAATAGAAGAAAAAAAGAGGTAAATGAGTGTAGTCTCCATAGCACTCATAATCGCAAAAGAAGAAGGCCCGCTGATCCTTCTAAGCCATCAAGAAAAGTTCCCCAAACAAGTGCAGATTTGAAGGTATTTGGGGTATCCATTTTGATATATTTCCTCGTTCGGTTGAGGGTCGCCACATTATTCCCAGACCGATGAAGATTATGCCTAATTCATCTATCCATAGTTTTGACCCGAGCAGTACATGTGATTTCCATATGAGGGCACTGGGGAATCCTACCAAGAAGTGTCGACCGTTGCTGGAAGAAATCAAGAAACTAGTCAACAAAGGAGTCCTGACAGCAAATTTAATCCAGCAGTGGAAGACAAAAGATTTGGGGCAAGTCTGCATTAATCCAATTAGGCTTGAATGAAATGGTCCCTATGCTCGAATGTCTCACCTTTTTGCTAAAATAGTAGTTTGATTCACCATATTTTGTTCGTTTCCTTTTGAACTGTATATAGAAAAAGCCTACGGCTTAAGCCCAAAAGCAGTGAGAATGTTTTAAAGACATATGTCTAATTATTTTTGAAAATCATATTTAGAAAATGTTTTTGCTTTGTCATTCGTTGATTCTTTACATTTTTTCATTTATTGATATGAGGGTAGTTTTTGTTCTCCCATACGCATATATACATATTCATAAAAAAGCATACATAGAAACATACCATTTGTTAGGTCATTAAATTTTTAATATAAGCATACCCTTCAATTTAGATTCATAGATCAATTCTAAATTGTTTATATTTGGAAAAAAAATTGAATAGCGTAGGGGATATTGCGAATGTCAGCATCCACTAGTCCGTTTAGGCCAACAGAGGAACAAAATGAGTGTTTAGATAATGGGCAGTTCTCATTTTAAGAAAATTCCCCTATTAGGCACTTGTCGTTTAAGATCCTTGAATCGAGTGTTGACCCTAAACTTCTATCCCACTGAAGATTTTCTCTCGATGTCTATGAATGAGACGACGAATGGTACTCTTCCACCTACCAAGCAAGAAGAAATGAGACCAGGAATATTATATACGAAGGCCATAGAATCGCCAGAGGGAAGTGAGTAAAGACAGCCGTAGGATCAGAGAGCAAATCGGGCAAAGAAAAATTGTCATGCAGAAAACTAAAGCAATAAAGAGTGAGCTCTTTAAGTTGAACAGTGCAATAAAGAAAAGAGGGAGACACATGAAGAAGCCCCTAGCCAATAAGCGTCAATGGAGAACTGACTATTTTCAAGAAGAAACAAAAAGGTTTAAATCAGATATACAATAAAAGAATAGAGATTCAAGGCTGAAAACCCAAAATAGTCAATCTAAAAAAAAGATAGTGTGAAAATAAAAAAAAAAGAAAATGAAAAGAAAATGAAAGAATAAAAGAAAGAGAAAAAGAAAAGAAAAAAGAATAAAAGAGAAAAATATGAATAAACCTAGATCCAACAGTGCAAGAAGGAAGCTCTGACTGAAAGATGATTGAGGGATTTCGACGTGATCTTCCCTTCAAGAAACCACAATTTTGGAAGAACCTCTAAAGAACTGTCAACTTTAGACATCAAGCAAGTCTTAACGCCGAGTAGAATACAAGTCGGTCAAAAGATACAAAAAATGACCTCTAAGATGAAACCCCGAAAAAGGGAAGTCTAGAGTGATCCCAAAAATAAAGAGAAAAGAGTGATTTGCCTGAGCATGTTGGCATCAAAATTCGACCAAAATACATCGATCTGAAGATACAGAAGATGAAAATGACCTCTAGGGTGAAAACCCAAAAAATGGGCAGTCTAGAGCGATCCCAAAAATAAATCCTATCTAAGCAAGTTAAGCACATGATGAAGGTTTTGACTAAAAGAAAAATCCCAAAGAATTTATATGAACCCCTTCATTCAAGTAAATGTCAATTTTGAAGAGAGATAGAAGATTGATTACTTTAATTAGAAAACAAACAACAATGCCGACCAAAGTCTAAGTCGGTTTGAAGATAGAGAAAGAAAATGATCTCTATGGTAAAAACCCAAAAACGGGCAGTCTAAAGCGATCCGACGAATGAAAGAGAAGAGAATACTTCATATGAGCATACACTGATTAAGTGAGTTCAGGAGCACGATTTTTGACAAGTGGATTACAGTACAAGTCGCTAAAAGACCATTTCAATCATTCATAGATATCAAAGTTCAATGAGACTATCTTCAGATTACATTCTGCCAATAAAGGTTAACCTTTCTTCAGGGAACGTCAAACCTCGACGTGCCTGATTGACACCCAAATGAGGGAAGGATAGGAGGGCATAATGAGATCAAGAGAGCCACCTTAAATGGGCTAGAAAATAGGTATGGGAAGTGTTCCTCTCGAAAGCCTAAATGGACTAAGAGAGACCATATATATGTATATATCACCAAAATAGGCAAGATTTTCTAAAACATACAAATTCAATAATGCATTTGATATTTTAGGATTAAACACTAGTTTCCAAAAATGTTTAGACTTTTTTTCCAAATTTCAACTCTTTTAAGTATTGATCATTTCTCCAAATATTAGTTTTCAAAAAATATTTGGACTTTTTTTTCAAAATTTCAATTCTTTTGCATATTAGTTATTTCCTCCAAGTATTAGTTTTCAAAAATGTTTGGGCATATTTTTCCAAATTCCAATTCTTTTACACAGTAATTTTCAAAAAATGTTTGGCATTTTTCGAATTTCAATTCATTTAATACTTATCATTTACTCCAAGTATCCATTTTTCATAAATGTTTGGCATTTTTCTCTGAATTTTGATTCCTTTAATACTTACCATTTCGTCTAAACATCAGTTTTTAAAGATGTTTGGCATTCTTTTCTAAACCTTGATTTTTAAGATATCTATAGTTTTTCTCTCAAACATTAGTTTTCAAAGATGTTTGGCATTTTTATCCAAGTTTCATTTTCTGAAACAACTACCTTTTTGTTAAGAAATTTTAAATGAGAATTAAAGCATAGGGAAAGAGAGTCAATTCCCGCTGAAATGCTGCGAGAAGATTGGATTCAGAGATAAGTTCAGGGCATAAGGGCATTTTGCCAACCCTAATTGTAACCCCCTAAATTTAACCTAATTTCTTAGGTAAAATCTTAGGAGTCAAGTTTGAAAACTTGTCCCTCAAGTTATAAATCATAGGTTTAAATATTTTAATTTTACAAAAAAAATATTATTAAAGTAAATAAACTCGGTAACATTTCCTTTATTATAAAACATAGTCGTTTAACATTATTTTGATAATTTGATTGAATATCTGAAAATAACCTTATAAATGTGTGCCTCCATTTAAACCTAAATTATAAACAATTCCAAAGTTCGAATTACATAATGTCCCAAATAAAATAATAATAATATCTAAAAGTTTGAAGTAAAGTCCATGCTGATGGTAAATTATCTGAGTAAAAATAAGATGCTCCAAGTACCGAGTCGCTTAAGAGTCTGAGTATATCTGAAAGAGAAAGACTATGGGGTGTAAGCTAAAGAGCTTAATGTGTCTCTATGATGCAAACAATCACAACCAAAACAATATTTTTATTTTCTGATAAAGTCTTTTGAAAACACATTAAATCACAATAAATCTGGTCATAATGAAATAATGTCTGATGCACATGAAATCTCAGTACACAATCTCCGATACACCGACCCAAGACTATGGTTCCCCAGAACCTACTCTCTCTATCGTCACCATCCGAAGTAGAACTCAGCCCGAAGGGTGAAACCACTGATCCAAAACAAAATTCAGCCTGAAAGGGTAAACCCGCTGAACTTCCCCAAGCAATCTCAATCCGTGTACCCCTAATGTTATGATGCTGATGTTAAAATCTGAATCTCATCCGAAACTTGAATTGTTAAAATTCAAGTTGCACAATCTTATAAAACCAATGTTTCACAATTTCTGTAAATCTGATATTTAGTTAAAAACACAGTCCGATATGCTGTGCATGATGTCCAAAAACTTTCACAACTCGCAACACAGAATAAATCTAACAAGATATATAAATCTCATTTCACACAAGTATATAGCATAGTAAGAAACACAAGTTCATAGCACAGGAAGAGGCACGCCTTTAGCGGGAAGAAGCTATAATGCCGAGAAAGACGAATCTCACGCTCAAGTCTAGCTGAATCAGAACCTACAAGGTACGAATCAACGCTGATGTCATATGGTCATGCTGACGTCATCACAGTCAATGCTGACATCATTCGGTCAACGCTGACATCATTCGGTCACGCTGACATCCTCATAGTCAACGCTAACATAATTCGGTCAACGCTGACGGTTAACGAGTCAAGTCTGGTCAACGTTTGGGTCAGGTATAGTCAACGATCGAGTCAGGTCCGATCAACGGTTGGGTCAAGTCTGATCAACGGTCAGGTCGGGTCCGGTCAACAATCGAGTCGGGTCAGGTTTGGTTAACGATCAGGTCATGTCCGGTCAACAGTCAGGTCGGGTCACGATTGAAAACCAGTTTGGTTCACTATCCGGTACGGTTCAGCACTTAAGCCCGATTCGGTCCGGCCAAATCATTGGTTCGAAAACATATGCTTGGTCCGGTTCGGCCGGTTCACCTTGCAAAAGCCCGAATTGGGTTACAAACACACTAAACCAGGGCCTTTCACTCTTGAACTATGGATTGGCCCAGTCAAAATTACACAATGTTGTAGGCCCAAACGTTGGTTACAACCCCAACTACAGACACAAGCCTCACCCCTCTCATTCATGCAATCTGAAGCTAGGGTTTCAGAACACCCTTGGCGGCGGCGGTGAAAAACGAACGGCGGTAGCTACAACATTAAACCAAAATGGTGGTGTGGTTCACCGATGGCAACACAAGAGGTCTCACACGGTCACCCTCGGCCAAGACCAATAAACCAACAAGAAACGAGGATTAAAACCAAACCAAAACAAAAAGACAAGAAATCCGAAACATATGACTTACCCAACGGTGATTTCAACAGATGGGGAGGCAGAGAGCACGACGGCGATGCAAACACAATAGGAAAAGCCGAACAGTTTCTCTTCATAAACTCAAAAAATAGAGGGGAGGGGGGAAAAAGAGGCGGCGCAAGAAAACCGATGGCGGCACTCTAAAAGGACGATGCAAACTCCCTCGTTGGAGCTTGATTGGAACTGAATGAGAGGGGACGATGATGCAAGCAACGATAGAGATTCAAACAATTTTTCCATTCTCTCCCGATTGGCAGCCAACAAAAGGTATTTGAAGCTTAGAGTTTACCCGCGAGGTAACAAAGGACTCGATGGTGGTGGTTGAGAGGCACACAGATGACGACAAGGGTAGGTTGGAGCTTTACCGGCAGTTTAGGTGAGGGAGATAAAGATATCGGGAGAGGGGATAATATTCCCTAAAGGGAGTGATGCGGCTGTTGTTTTCAAAAAAACAAAATAGGAGCCGAATAGCCTATTAGGGCTATAAAGGGTGATTAAATATCAGGCCCAAATGAGTTAATCACAAGGGAAGAGTCCACAGTATAACTAACATCTCAGAATGGTCATTGAAGTTTTGATTTAACTCAATTAGATCAACAAAATCATTTTAGGTTCATCAAATTCTCAAATTTCATAATCGGGATTTCAAATTAAATTCCCAAATGCTAGGGTTTTCAGTTAGAAATTTTAAAATTTAGGGTTTCCAAATTGGGGATATTTTTAGGGTATTACACTAATGTTAAGACAAATGAAGACTCTGAGTGTTGGTTCAAAGACGAGAAAAGTATTTGAGCCTAGAGAATGATTGGGGCAATATTGAATGATAAGAATGATGAAAGTCCCTACCTAAGGATAGAATATAGACTAGAGGAAGGATTTACAAAATGGGTAGAGACCCCAAAGAAGAAGAAGCGAGTTACTCGCGTAAGAGAAATAAAAGCGTGGGAATTCAATTGATAAAATAAAGATTAAAGAGCATACTGCAGAGAAATGATATGAAGAAATCTGAAGAATGACCTTTCACGGAATAGGATTTTAAAATAGATTGAAAAAAAAAAAAAAAAAGGAAGAAGAAGAAAAAGAAAGAGAGAGAAAAGAATGAAAAAAAGAAAAGAAAGAAAAAGAAAAAGAAACGAAAAAGAAAGAAGAAAAAAATAATGTAAAAAGAAGAAAAGAAAGAAAAGTTTTATATCGCATGCATCACATAGATAAGGGCATGCTAATTTAAAAGTATTTTGCTTGTTTTGAACAGATATTTGAAGATTACCAAATAATTTTATCTGCGACTTTATGTTGAAGAAGTAGATTTTATTTAAGATTTATATTGGTAGTCATTTTGGCATGAATCCAGATTTTAAGGGAGATTGGTAGACGTGTCGGCGTGAATCCAGATTTTAAGTTCTTCGGGCCATCAATAAGTCCTTCGGGCATGATGATAAGTCCTTCAGGCCACCGGTGAATCCTCCGGGCATGGTGATAAGACCTTTGGGCCATCAGTAAGTCCTTCGAACATGATGCTAACCTTATTGTAATGTCAAGACTGGTAGAAACTAGGGCATCATTTTAAGGGATATTGGTAGCCATTTTAGCATGAATCTAGATTTTAAGAGAGATTGGTAGCCGTGCCGGTGTGAATCTAGATCTTAAGTCCTTTGGGCCATCAGTAAGTCCTTTGGGCATGATGATAAGTCCTTCGGGCCACCGGTAAGTCTTTCGGGCATGGTGATAAGACCTTCAGGCATGATGTCAAGCTTTCCTTTTGAATGTCGAGACGATTACAAATTGGGACATTGAAGAGATTGAAGGTTGAAAATTTGGCCGAGGAAGAGCGAAAAGTTCTAGAAGAACTCGTAATTCAAGAGCCAAAGACATGAAAGTAGGACTAAAATGAGTGCTTTTGGTATTTGCTTTGCTCTCGTTTCACAAGAACAAGCAAAGAGGGGCAGTTGTAATCACTCATTTTTGTCTGGGTTGTAAATATTATAGTAATATCAATTAATTATTGTAATTACATATATGTTAGTATTAATGTCTATATATATGTGTGGGTCCATATGTATGTATGTCTATATATTATATGCTTGTATGTGTATTGTATGTATATATAAATAAATGTATGTCTAGTACGCATGTGTTATTAATGATTGATAATATTTATTAGAGATATGCATATATTATATATGTATTTTATATAACATGTATTAATGTGTGAGTATGTATATGTATATGCGTGGTAATGTGCATGCATGTATATATGTTAATTTGCATGTATGTATTATTAATGTCCTTGTTATTATTGAGTGTATACGTATGTATATATAATAATATGTGTTTATTATTATTATTATTATTATTATTATTAATGGGTTATATATCATATAAATTAAAAAACAGATCAAATATAAAACCCATAATTTAAGTGTCCAAGTCCATTACATATCTTAAAACCCAAATAATATTACAAGGCCCATTCGGCCAGACCCAAATCTAATCATAATAAACTAAAAAACCTAGAAAAAAATATCAGAAACCCTAATATACATCATCTTCTTTTGCAGCGGCCAAAGGAGAGCTGTTGGATCAGATCTAGATCCAACGGCCACGATCAACCCAAGCTTATCAAGCTGGCGCGAGTGAAGAACACATGCAGGACTCTTCACCTACCACGCGCGCGTGGCATGCACGTGCAGACCGTTCGGCTTCCAAGGTGCCACGTGGCATGATCCTGTGGTGCCATGTCATTTTTACAGGAATGATCTTGGTCGTTCATCTTCGATCAATTTCAATCTTTAGATCGTCTTCGATCTAACAGCCCAGATTTCATCCGGCCGATTGTTCTTCATCTTCCCCCATCACGTGGCCTCACCTCCAGGTCTTTCGCTGCCACCGTACGCTCACCGAATCTCCCTCACCAACCGGATGTGCCAAAAATAATAAAAAAATCAAGGGCAAATCAGATCCAGATCAAATCAATAGCAATTTCATTTAATGTTTTTCTTATCTTGTAAACTAAACCAAATTAGAAAAGAGAATATATATCCAATGAATCAACCATTATGTACCAGAGACTTTTTGGATTAATAAAAAACAATAGAAATTCCATAGGTACCATCTTCTTCACTTTTAATATGCATGCATATTAAATAAAAAATAAAAAATAAAGAAAGAAAGTTAGGGTTTACCCTTTCGGGTTGAAGCCACCACCATGTACGGTGGCTGAGGTAGGTGCCGCCGATGAACGGCACCATCCAATCGTCCCTCCTCCCTTTCTCTTTTACCGGTGTGGTCAAAAGTTTTGAAAATAAAAAAAAAGGTTTAGGTTTTGATAAAAAAAAAAGGGTTCGGGCTTAAATCTTTAAAAAAATTCAAGAAATGGTGGCTTTTTGTCTTCCCGGTACCGATTAGTGGTGGCTGGGGACTGAGGGCGGTGGTCGGAGTAGCCGGACCACCATCAGTTTTTGGAAAGGATGGTGGCCGGGGGAGGTTTTCTGGAAATTGGTTTGAATATTTGAAAGGATTTTGGGGATTTAATTCTTGGGGATAAAAAATGGGAAAGGGGTTATCAAATGACTGAATAGGTCCTTATATAGCTTTTAAATTTTTTTAAATGGGCAAATTACGGAATGATCCCTCCGCCCCAATCTAATTGCAAGATCATGCTTCTGCATGATCTATTTACACCCTCAGTCCCCCTATGTTTTCAAAGATTTACAATTTTGCCCTTGATTTAAGCTGAATCAATTTGTAAAGGGTAAATTACCCCCCCCCCCGAAGTCCTTCGCTCTTTTGCTATTTTATATCTTCTCTGCCGCATGGTATAATTGCTCAAATGGTCCTTCTAAGTTTTGATCGCTTTTTAATTTAGCCACTAATTTTGTTTTATTTTCTTTTAAGGGAAAATTACAGTTTCGTCGTCCTTCTTTTCGTTGTTTTTTAATTAGGTCCATTTTCTTTCAATTTTAAAACTATTTTTATGGTTTAATTTCTTTTTGGTCCATATTCTTTCAATTTTATTTATTTTCAGCCTTTAATTTATGTTTTTGTTTCATTGTTCATATATTTAGTTTTATTATGTTTTTGTTATATTTGTGTTCATATTTTTATTATTTATATTCGATAAGTGTTATTTGTGTTTAAGGTGTTATTGTTTATATAGTTTTATTTAAGTGTTCGATATTGTTGTTTATTTATTGTTATTTATTAATATATTAATGCATATGTATATTTTGGTATATATATATTATGTACTATATTATTGCATGTATATGTTTATTACATGTACTACATATATTATATTTAATATGTATATTATATCGTATTATTTATGTATTATTCTATATTTATATTATGTATATACTAACTAATATTATGTATTATATTATACTATTATTTACTAAAGTTATGTTCATATGTATATGTTATACATATTATGTTATTTTTGTATATTAATGCATATTAATGTTATATAATTATATGTTGAATATATTATGTTAATACGTACATGGATGGTTTATTTTAATTACGTATTTACTTTTCCATATATGCACATGTTTTTTATATTTGTTTCCTTTTTATTAATTTGTGTATTTTAGTTTATTTATTGCATTTTAATTATTCTTGTTTAATTTATCGTGTATAGCTCTAGACTTTTTATCCCGGTATTCTAGTGGGAGTGTCATCCCGGTCTCCGGGTGTCATCTCCTTTGGTACCGCGGATCGAGGCAAATTTTTAATATTTGAACATGCTTTTAGGAATCAATAATTAAATTAAATTGAATTTCTTATTTTTCTTTATAAATACGATACGAATCTATTTGGTACCAATTTTGGGCGGTGTGGGGTGCTAACCCTTCCCCATCCGTAACTAACTCTCGAACCTAATTCGAATCTCTGGTTTTATTTTTGGTGTCCGGTCTACCTAATCCAAGTGACCGATGGCTACTCCATTTTTTTAAATGAGTTTTTTTTATAAAAATTCCCTTTTTTAATAATTTTTCAATTAAGTAAGAAATACCCCAAATACGATTTTTAATTTTTTGTAGCGGCCCGAAAAAAATAATCGCGACAACAAGTTAAACCTGTTGAACGCCTTCCTTAAGGTCAACCAAGTCTATCCGCTTAAGCATGTTATTGCTTAATATATACAGGGTAAAGTACGTTATGATGTCGTTAGACTATTATTACAAGCTCAAAAAATGCCATCAAACTTTAAAATTATTTTGATCTAGCCCTGAACTTTACTTTTCGATTTGTTCATGTCACTCTACGTTCATTCTTAACGCGACGTCAACTCAAAACGACATCTTTTTGCTAGAGGAAAAATAATAAAAACGTGTGCTTCAAAGGGTTTGAACATAAGACCTACAAATGCAAAGATTAAGCCTTAATTACTAAACCAACATGATATTATATAATGTTGGCTTAAGGGTATCATAAGTCCTTGAACTTTTGAAAAAAAATCAATTAAGCCACTAAACTTTTTTTGCACCCAATTAAGCCCTTATACTCCAAAATTTCATCAATTAAGCCCTTTGACCAACTTTGACCATCAACTTTTTGACAATTTTTTTCTTACGATATTATTGTCATGTGATACAGTTCAGTTCTATCATGTGACATATATAGATTTTTTAGAAAACTATTTTTTATAAGTTTTTTAGAATTTTTAGAACTTTTAAAGAATTTTTTAAACAAATAAAAAAATTCTAGAAATGCCAAGTGACAACACTGTAATACGACACGTTGCACCAAGTAGCCCAAAAATTCTTAAATTTAACGGTCAACGTTGGTCAAAGGGTGAATTGATGAAATTTTGATGTGCCAGGGCTTAATTGGGTGCAAAAAAGACTTATGATACCCTTAAGCCTATAATGTTATACCATAAATATTATATATGTTAAACTACTTGAGATTAATTTAAATTATTTTTATGAAATAAATAATACTATAAATAATATATATAATATAAATATTATATATATATCAATATATATTATTTTTATAGATTATTTTATAAAAAAACAAAATATTCATAAAATAATAAATTTATATTATAAATAATATAATAGATTTATATTATTTTATGAATATTTTGGGTTTTTAAAAAATAATATATTCATTAAATAATATATAAAAATAATATGTTTTATATTATTTATATATTAATATCATTTTAGTATTATTTATTTTATAAAATAATTTTAATTAATCACAAATAATTTGATATATATAATATTTGGTTAAATAATATTAAATATCATGTTGGATTAGTGGTTAAGGCTTAGCCTTTGTATTTGTAAGTCTTGGGGTTCAAACTCTTTAAAGTTTATATTTTTATTATTTTTCCAACAGCAAAACAATGTCGTTTTAGACCAAATTATGCTTCAAAACAGCCACATTTAAACGTCGTTGTTTTTAGTTAACGTCCTGTTAAGAGTTAACTGTGGAGTGACATACACAAGTTGAAAAATAAAGTTCATTGTTAGATTTGAACGTTTTTGAAGTTAGGTGACATTTTCGAGTCGATAGTAATAATTTAATGGCATTAGTGTAGTTTACTTTTATATATATATATATATATATAATTAAAAAGAAATAAGAAACATGTTTATAAATAAGATAAAATTCCAGAACAATTAGCTAATCCATATATAAATTCAACGATGATATGAGATTATTGGAGAATTATTTTTTCAATAAAAAAATGATTATAAGATGAGAAAAACGTCATGAAATCTTCGCAGCATCCGCCCAATCCATACACTAAAGAGTGAAACTCATGAGGATTCAAAAGATAAAATAAAACTTAAACAAGAGAAGGGGGAGATATTATTGAGAGGTGGGTCCAATTCCAATTGTCCCATTAACCCCCCAACTTCCCTATTTAATTCTAATTTCTCCAATTTCGATGTGTATTGTATACAAAATAGATGTGGATTATTTAACTAGAAGAACATCATTACAAAAATAAATTATTTTAATATGAACAATTTAGAAACAAATTATAGAAAAATGTGGTAATAAATATTAGTAAAAAATCAATAAAATTATAAACCAACGAATGGTCTTAATGAAAAAGATGAAACTTATCTTAGAAGATCTGAATTTGAGTAACTTTACTTGCAAAATGTATGTGCAGGCGGAACACAATAGGCCATGCCCGCCCCCCAAAAAATAGAAATTTATAATTTAGACTTTTAAAATTTTCAAAAAATATAATTTGGTCCCGGTAATTTTTTTAAAAATTGAGATTAAGTTTCAAAAATTTTGGACATTTTTAAAAGTTCACATTAAGCCTCTCAAGTTTTCAAAAAATTTAGCTAAACCTCAAATTTTTTGAAAAAATGTAAATTGAACCCTTCAAATTTTTTGAAAGTTTTAATTTAAACCTCTATTTTTTAAATTTTAAGTTTGAACAAACATTACCTTATTATTATCACCTTATGACTATTAAAAGAATAAATAAAATTGGTCCATTTGTTGGTTTGGTCTCTCTACTATACACAAAATTAAAATTTAACCGGTATAATTAATTCCTCAACTTTTATATTTTAGTCCACAAATTTAATCAACCAACTATTCTAGTTAGAAGGCCGACTTGATTTTTTGCTTAAAAACATCATTTCTAACGCACAAAAATTCATGTCAATATTACGAGTTAGATATACTATTTATTAAAAAAATACTCTGTAATTTTAACTGGAATAATTATCAGTTTAAATTATTTGTACTAATTAATGGCATTGTAAAACTAGAAGATCAAATTAAAATATAGGGATTAAAAGTCATTTTTGAGCATAATAAAGGGACCAAAACTATAATTTGACTCGCCAAAATTTTTTAAAAATAAATGAAAGGACAAGTTTTGAATTTTATTTACCAAAAGAACTTCTATGCATATAAAATATAATAATAATGATAAAAAAATGTTCCCTAAAATCCTGGAAATAAAAGACAAGTTTTTAATTTTATTAGCCAAAAGGACCCTTTAGAAAAAGGAAAACTTTTCCTCTTAAAATCCGTCTAAAGTCTACACCAATTAAGTCTGAGTTTTGCTCAATACACTTGAAAAGTTGGAAATTCCAATTTTCTATCCAAATCCCAAACTCATTTCTCAAAAAATCCTCCAAGAAAACCCAACAATCTTCTCATCTTCTTACATTCATTTTCTCAACTTTTTCATGTGAAACATAACACAACCAGGCAATTTCCACCAAAGAAAAATCTTGAGTTTTATTGATGGCAATGAAGTGCATTTCCAGGCTAAGGTCTCGTCGGGTGGTTCAAGACCACCTCCCGCGAGCTTCCAATGAAGCGGCGGTTGGCGGCGGTTGCTGTTGGGCCAACCTGCCTCAGGAATTATTATGGGAAGTTCTTTTAAGGATTGAAGACTCGGAAAGTAGTTGGCCTCGGAGGAAAAATGTGGTCGCTTGTGCTGGTGTTTGCAGGAGTTGGAGGATTATTATTAAACAGATTGTTAAAGTTCCTCAACTTTCAGGGAAATTAACTTTTCCCATCTCAGTTAAACAGGTTCCTTTTTATTGCCTCAATATCATGGTTTTCAGTTCTCTTGTTCACTAGTGAACAAACAGATTTTGAAGTTGAATTACTTTAGTTGAATTCAAATCATATCTTGGGAAACAGAGTCGTTTGAAAATTTTGATTTGGTGGCTAATGGAATTATTTTCTTTTTCTGGGTATTTTTCTTTGTTTATTTTTCATTTAAGGTTTGAATGCTGTTCTATCTTTTTTTTTTCTGGCTAGTTGAATTCCCATGTTTTCTGATGATTTTATGTTCCTGGGAATCTTGTATTATGATTTGTTTAGTAAATTTTATGCCTGCTGATCTGATTTAGTGTCTGATTTTCCGGTTTGGATTGTAGATATAAAGGTCCCAAATCCCAATAGATCTATACCTTTGGGTTTCAACAAATTAGGAAAACTTTTCCAAGAATCTTTTGCATTTCATTTTAGAGATGCAATTTGGTAAATTTGGGTGGAATTTGCTTCTTCAAATATAGTTCTGGACTAGGCATGTGTTTTGAACCATTTTTGTCTGCCATGTATTCGACCATTAGACAAGGTTTACATTACAGTGAATATTTGAGACCATCATGACTCCCTCCATAATCATTGTTTCCCTTATGCAATAGCTTAATAGTTAAACTTCCATTGAAAACTGGTTCAAGATTTGGGTCCACTTTTAGCTTGCAACTGGTGCTGGGTTAACAGTAATCATTAGCTAGCTACCACCACAATCCTCATGTCCCCAATAAAGTCCCTTTTTCTCAACTACCATTTTACTTTATGCATTGAATTAAAGCTATAGAGTTATGGTATTCGGGTTACAAGTGAATGTTAGATATAAGTATGTATTATATACCAGACATGAATGGATTACACATTTCCGAAGTTTTTTCACGTCTTTGAAGGATCTTTGCAAGATCATTTTGCCACACGAGTTGGAGCAATGTGACATTAGGTGTGTTTTAATGGATGAATTGCTAGAACTATTATCAAACGGAAGCATTTTAATTCTATATTTTCTTGTCAGCAATTCTTGTAAATTCTGACTTTTGAATCCGATTTGCAGCCCGGTCCAAAGGATTTTCTCCTTCAGTGCTTCATAAAGCTAAATAGATCAACCCAAACATACTACCTTTACCTTGGTTTAACTAATTGTGAGCTTTTCTTCTTCTTCCACATCGCATTTATGGTTATTTTGCCTGGTGAATCAAAGCTATCAAAGGCCTTCAACCACTGGATTGGAATTGGATGAGTCATTCCATTTAACTACTAGATTAGATTAACGACAATGGTATTTTCATATATTTCTTTCTTGCGATGTAACACTGTGGACATTTACGTTCCATTTCACCATGGCAGCATTATTGGACGTCGGGAAGTTCCTTCTCGCTGCTCGCAAGTGTAGGCGTCCAACTTGCACAGATTATTTCATCTCTTTACAGGCTGAGGATATCTTGAAGTGCAAGAATGCTTATGTTGGGAGACTGAGGTAAGAAGTGATATACATAACCAACAAAAATTATATCGATTGGCTCTTTGATTTACCCTATATTCTGTCTCAAATCTTGTCTTTTTCCTTTTGGAAGATCAAATTTTTTAGGGACCAAGTTCACCATCTTTGATGGACAACCTCCTCATGCTGGTGCAAAGATGGCTAAAAGTAGGTCCTCTAGGCTAGCAAATTTGAAACAAGCTTCACCTAGAGTCCCTTCTGGCAACTACCCCATGGCTCACATTTCATATGAATTGAACACGATAGGTTCAAGGTAAGAGTTCACCATTATTTTGGATAAGGATTGGATAATTTCTTCTTATTCAAGGCAATTATTGATTATTGATCCATCGTTGTTGATTAGCTCATGCATTAAATCCTCTGTTCACTTTTTCTTACAAGTCTATGTTACTTTTTTTTTTTTGAATAGATGCCTATGTTACTTGAACTTGAGTGTTTGTGTCATATGACCCATATCCGAATACGCGATGATGCTAGAGACTTTTTTAATGACTTCTAGGGGTCCAAGAAGAATGCATTGTAATATGAACACCATCCCTGCAACTTCAATAGGACCAGGAGGATTAGCCCCCTCCCCGGCTGAGTTTTCTCTCAACAATGTGAATCCATCTCCATCGATCCCAATCTTTCATTCGAAATCAGCTAGAATGGAGAATTTTGTATCAGACCCTTCATCCGATCAAAAGAATGGACTGGTGTTGACAAACAAGGTTCCAAGGTGGCACGAGCAACTCCAGTGTTGGTGCTTGAACTTCCATGGACGAGTTACAGTTGCTTCAGTGAAAAACTTCCAGTTGGTGGCTTCTCCAGAAGATGGACCGGCAGGTCCGGTACATGAGAAGATCATCCTCCAGTTTGGGAAAGTGGGGAAGGATTTATTTACCATGGATTATCGGTATCCGATCTCAGCTTTCCAAGCCTTTGCTATCTGCCTCAGCAGCTTTGACACCAAGATTGCCTGTGAATAAATGATGAACAGGTTTGTATTTATTGAATTTTATTTTTGAAAAATAAATAAAGTCCATTTGCCAGCATGAACTTTACATCCCTGCACATTTATTGCTTTGGACATAAATATCTTCATATGATCAATTAAACATAGTTATTAAAATCCATGACAATTACTAACAAGTTTTCCCTTTTCTGCAGGCGCAGGGATGTATGAAGAAGTGTTGGATTTAGGTTATAACAAGTTTTCTCATGGGGGATTAAAATCCATGTAACTATTTTGTATTAATCCTGGAAAACTTCCAAGAATTCAGAAAAAAACATGAGCAAATCCATAAAAAGAGACCTAAATAAAACCCACATTAAGAGTCTAAATGATGAACACCGATATATTCCCAAGGTCTTCTCTAAGAAAAGAAAATATTTGCTTAGATGTATACATAACTCAGTCAAATAGTACAACTCTTCTCCCCATTCAATAATTTGGTACTTACAAGAAATACAATATACACATATACATATAATATGCTCACTTCTTACCTCTTACTAAGCTGTCTGCAAGTGGATGTTCGGATCTGAACTCGTTTGTACAGATTCAATGGCTTGTACCTCTTCCGAGGGCAAATCGTCTGGATGCAATTCAGGTTGATTAAGGCCTCTGACAAACTCGGTAAACGAAGGGAAATGCTCCGGAGAGAAGAAATGAGCTCCCATTCGCTGATAAGTGAATAGGTCGATTGGATTCTCACCCAACATATTTTTCTTGATCTGCTCTAAACCACCTGGGGCTCCGGAGGCCAGGTTCTGCCCAGCAACCTTAACCTCGTGCTTGTTGCAAGTTGTTTGGATTTGTGCAAGTAATGATTCAGGGCTCGAGAGAGAATTGTGTGGCTGGTGCTCATCTGACAGGTCCATTCCAGGCAAGATGATTTTGCATGAATTCCTAGCAAACATCTCTGCAACTGCTTCATAGCCATCTCTTGAGGTAGTGTTATAGAAGCCGGCTGTCAGTTCAGAAGGATGAGCTCGGGTTTTGTACCAAGAGTGCATCAACGGGACTTTCCCATAAACATCAACTTTGGAATCACTGAAAATTGAAGAGGCAAGGGAGAGGAGACGATTCCCATGAGACACGAGCTCGCTTGAGTACCAGGAAAGGAAGAAGTTGCCATAAGGACTTTCCCAAGAACCACCATGATCGTTGAATAAGTTATTTGAGTTTGGTGGCTGATCATAAGTAGGGGCATCATGTGGACCACCTAGTCCCCATAATGGGTTTCCATTTGCTTCAGCATATTGTTTAAGAAGGTTAAGCATATTTGTGTCATAACATTGGAACTCCCCGACTCCAGTAATTGTGCCACTCTTGGCAGGCTTGTGGTGAGAGGGATACCGAAGCTCACCGTCTGGCCCGAGACCCATTGAGATTCCCTACAAAACCGCAAAACAGAAGCCATCAGCATCATCACACCAAAATAGGGCAGTCTATGGCTAATTTAACCAAGTTAATTTGTCTGTCCTCTTACCGTGATTGTAGAACCGATGAAAGGTGAGAACTCAGACTTAAAGCTCTCACAAAAAGTCCTGGTAGACTTGAATTGGAGTCTTTCCGTCAAGTACAGCAAAATCATCAACAGCTAGTGATAAACATCCTTGATAATACTGTCCTGACCGATCCTTAAAGAAGATACTCGATTGGGATTCCCCAATCTTCATTACCCACTTTGGAAGTGGAATTTTCGGTTCAGTTGACGCGTGGAAGCAGAGTGATACATGAAGCTTAAGACCCGCTTTCTGAACCATCTCTGCAACGGCAAGATAGCCTGACCATTTGTACTTTTTCACCTCCTCATTCTCAACAACTCCCCACCAGACAGACAAGTCAACACCTTCCACACCCAAAAGCTTCAAAGCTGTCAGTCCTGCCGCGATCGCCCGTGCATGGTTTACAGTGGTGCCATCCGAAACCACATCTAGAGGCAGACCAACAAATAGTCTTGACCTATCAAGCTGGAAAATGAAAACCAAAATTAGTCTTAACCTTTTAAGCTGAAAAATAGAAAGCAAAAATTGCTACAATCAACATAAACAATTACTGTAGTTTATCAATTCAGTTCTATTTTTTTTCCAGCCAGAAACTCCATTTCTATACATTCAAGAATCAAATGCAAATAGTATAAATAAAAATAAAAATACCTTACATCCATCACTAAAACAAGCTTATTAAACTAAGATGTAACTATTAATATGCCAAAACAAATAGCTATCTCTATTTAGTTCCTCTACTAGTATTGATACGGAAATACTAAATTTCTTCACACTTTAAGAACAAACATCGCCAAACCAAACAATTTACTTTCAAAATAAATGGTTTTAAATATCTAAAATCTACTCAAAACAGAGTTACAAATCCTCCAAATTCAACTTTGAAGGAAGAAAAAAAAACTGAAACTTACAGATTTGGAGCTTGTAGAAGACTTGGCTTCAAGAATGGGTTTTGAGTCAACAGCCTTCACCATAAATCTGAGCCCGGCTTTTCTCAACCTCGAAACTTGACTATCAAAAGAAACAGTGTTTGGTTTCCGAGAAAATATTTTGTTTTGATCATTAATTCTCCCAAAACAAGACCTTAAATCCCTGAACCCAAATTCTGTCTTACAAATTTTTGCCTGTGAAGAACTCATTACCGAAACCTCCATTTCCACCGAAAACTCTAGCAAAAAAAACCTCGAAACCTTCAACAGAAAAAGGTTTTTCCCCCTCAGATCTGGAGATGAAAAACTAAAAGAAACAATACCAAAAACCAAAAATCAAAGCTTTTATGAACACAGAAAAGATTTACACGGAGAAATCTTGAAACAAAAAAACCCAGAAACAAGGGACTTTATGAATTTGGTTAGAATTGAAAGAGGGTTGCTTCTAATCCTTTCTTTTGGTAACTTTGAGAGAGTTGTATGAGAGCTTTGAACATTGGTTGGGCCCTTTATATAAAGAGCTGGGTTGCGAAAACAACAAAAATTGTGGGTATCTGCCATGCGTACACCTTACCGTCTGCCAATTTTTCAGCCGTATAATCCCAGTTTTATTTATTTCTTTTTTAAAAATTTTATCTTTATCTGTTTCGGTTTTAAAAGGTATTATTAAAAGAATACCGTGTATCGTAGATGTGACTTGAAAATCCTGTATTTCATATGTTTTCCAAATATCTACTCCGTATTTTTAAATCTAATAAATACATTATTTATGTCAAATTCTTTATTAATTTTGTATTTTTTGTATTGTACGCAAGTTATATTTTTTAATAGTCTAAAGGTGTAATTTATAGATATTTTTAACCTTTTGACAATGCACACAACTTGTAGAAATTGTGATTGAACCCGAGTCTCTTAGGATGAAGATTATTTGTTTTTTCACGGGGACACTTGTTGGGTTCTGTACGCAAATTATGTTTATTGTGTATAAATTGTAGAATTAATTTTTAATTTAATCATTTTAATTTTTTATTTTTATAGGTTTGGATAAGAACTAAAATTTTAAAAATACAATGATTAGAATTGATCAAACTAGATTATGTGGACTAAATTCATAAATTGTAACCTAATTTTATAAGTGAAATGTTAAAAAAGAGGGTAAATTATTTATATAACTTTATAAATATAACTATTTTTTGGAAAGTAATTGCTATACTTATATAACTTTATTAATAATTATTTCTGTTTCATCATTTGGTTGTTTCATTTATTTATTTATTTATTTAATGATATTGGCATGCATGATTAGGTTTTGAATGAATGAATTTTAAGGAAGTTGAATATTTTTTAACATATAAAAACACGTCAATCCCAATTTATGAATAATTTATTTATATTTTAATGGACTTAGTGTTACTTTATAATATAGAATCTAAATAATATGATTACTTTAGAGGGAATCAATATATTGATAAAAGAGAATCAATAACCAAACTTCTGTGGTAGTTGGCAAATGTGCCCGCATATCCCAACTGTCAATGGCCAAATAATTACATATTTGTTATATAATTGACTAAAAATTATAATCAACGAGTCTTATTAAATTGTAATTGAAATTTTATAATTACATTTTTTTTATTTTTGACGGGTTTAAAAATTGAAAGAATTATGCAAATAACTTCTCCTTCTAATATAAATTACAACACTTAAATTATTCGTAACGCATTAAAACTACATAATAAATTATAATAATTTTTTAAAATTATTAGATCCCATTAAAACTGTATGTAATCGCATTTGGCTAATCATATATATATATATATATATATATATATATATATATATATATTAAATTCTTATAATTCCAATAAAATATAATTATTATAAAAAAACTACACTTTATTGCAATTATTTCATAATATTCAAACATATCATTAAATTTTAAAAGATGTCATTGACAAATTTGAAACTCCAACTTTAGCTTCATAGTCCTTCCTCTATCTTAATCTTGATTTATAATAAAATAAAAACAGTAGTAAAATTTGGGATAAGAATAAAGTGTCAAATAACCAAGTGGAGAGGGGGGGGGGAATCAGCAAATAAATCCCCTATGATTGCAATTTTATCAACTACGACTCACTAACAAAGGTCACCTCTCACATAAAAGGAATTTCAATTTCGAATTGATTCGTTATTTATACTCTATGTGTAACACTCTTGATCTGGATGTCACATTTGGACCTCAAGCCCAAACCAAAAACCATAAAATTTCTCAAATTAGGTTTAGTCCAACAAGATATTTCTCAAAAGCATTTAAAGCCAACAGTTAAAAATATATATAAATAATCAAAATGGTACAAAAGAGCTCCAATTTATTTTAAAACATTTGAATATTCGATTTCATTAATACAATTTCAAAAGTAAGAATTACAGACTCGACCACGTACGGCCCTATGAATACATAGCCCACTAAACACAAGAACCGTACTTTGGAGATCACCACATGCTAGAGTCTCGTACCGATAGTGCTCCTTGATCCAACAATCAACGTACGCACGAGAACAACGATTTCGAGTGCTAAGCTTACAAAGCTCAGTGGTACACATTTAATTTGCTATGCTTCATGCTAATCATAAACATAAGCATGCAAGCTAGTACAAGCAATAAGGAGAGAAAAATAAACACGTGGAGCTACCACTAGTCGCCTAAACACGTGCTCTCAACATAGCAAGACATCATACATGGCCCACAAGGCCCAACCATACTCGATTTCACACTAGATCATCCGAGCTAAAGCACATAAAGTCATACCACAAACCTGGAGTGAGGCCCGGTATTACACAGCCTCGGGAATGTACACCGACACTCGGCATCTCTCATCGAGTGTCTTCGAGTGAGGTTTGGTGTTACACATCATCAAGAACATAAATTTGGCATATCTAACCATGGTGTTGCAACACGCTCTCTAAGTATTTGGATCCCAACAATCAAAGGTGACTCAACCAACCAAGTGTCCTAACTGTACTCAACATTGACACGATTTCCATACAACACACAGCATTAGCACGATTTTCATAACTCTATGATTTCTATCTATTGTCTAGTCACCTAATTAAGTTTACCAACTTATTAATACATTATGGAAATGTACATTAATATTCTCATTAAGTATCTCATTAATCCATATTAGCTCATTAACATCCCACGCCAATTTCCATCTTTTATTGACATTATAAATCATTCTATTCAGTGGATACATGTACTCAAACGTGAATATCGATACAGTACCTCTGGATACCGGTATTTTCACACGTACCGATACTGACATAGCTTGCTGAAAATCCTTAATTTCTACAAGTACCATTACGGGTCGACTCGTATCGATACAGCCCTCAATCGCGTACCGGTACGACTAAAGCTTGTACCAATATAGCCCCCAAGTCGTTAGGGTTTGTTTACTAACGCATTTAATCAATTACTATTAATTACCGACTTCGTTATCATTTATTCAAATATTACCAATTATCAGTTTATTTAGTATAATTTTCATCGAACATGCCAATTCATATTTGAAGCACTCAAGCAACACATGTAAATCAACCAAGCAGATAATTATACGAATATTCAAACAACCCTACATGGTCTCTAAAGCTCATAATAGTCTCGAATATTCTCAAGCTCGTCAGGCATCTCAATATTTACCAAGTCTCAGAATACCGGTCTCAACACATGCTTATTCATCGTCTACCAATTTTGCAGATACTAACACGCAAAGAAATCACATTTATGATGCTCATGAAGCAATAGGAGTTCAAGGAGTACTAAACACAAGCGATTATTGATAAATTCTCATTCGAGCTTCCCGATACTCCACTTGGTTTGATATCTGATCCCGAATAATCCTAATATAAAAATGAATACGAAAATACATTAATTTCATACATCCTCTATTCAATTCACAAGGTCAAACGCGTAAAAATAGCTTACCGGGTTCAAATTTGGCAAAACGGACCGCGTCAACGGGCTCAGAACATCGAGAAACCCACTAGTAGAGTCCCTTAAAAAAAGTCAACGGTCGATCAACACCGGTGAAAGATAGTCATGGGTGCTGGCCGATCTAGTAAGACGCAAGTGCATAGCAGCTATAGTGCATCCGCAGACCCAGATCCAGTGTGATGCATATGCACAACAGCAGTGTGCACCCGTCTGTTGTAGCGCAAGTCCAAACGCGGCTGGCGGCGCGTAAGGCGCGGTGAGTCCACTAGTGGTGTCGGTTTGAGGTAGTGATAGCCGAAACCCCACAGTCTAGCTCCTATGAATCTTCTTCATCCTCACTCCAATGAACGACAGCTCCGACGATGAAAAGAAAACCACCGGCTGACTCATCTCGTCAAACTAAAGACGATGATGGCAGCGGTGCAATCCACGGTGGCTCCGGCAGTCGTAGATTAGGATTGAAAATTTTTCTCCCTCATTTTCTCTCGTTTCTCTCTTTTTTCTCTTTCCCAAAAATATTTTTTCTCTTTTTTCTTCTTTTTCCTCTCATCCTATCAACCATATTTTTATTTAAAATACTATCTAATTATTATTATTTATTAAATAATAAATAAATACACACAATCTTCTTTTTTACCACAAGCCCAAATTCAAATATTTTTAAGGGTAAACTACACCAACAGTCACCGAACTATGGTTTCTTTCCTATTTTGGTCACCGAACTATTTTTTTGGCAAAAACATCACTAACGTTATGTTTCCTTCCTATTTTGATCACCGGCTGTTAAAAATTAACGGTTTTGCTGACGTGGAATTTTTTTATTTTCTATATCATTTTTTCTCTCTCCTTGTAAGCAATATATGTTATTTTATAATATTTTTATTCAAACTAACAAGATGGTGACACGTGTCACCGCCTATTAGTGGAATAAAAGGAATAAAAATCAAGCCCCTTATGCAGCCAGAGAGATGGTGACACATGTAACTGCCTAATACGATGGTGACACGTGTAACTGCCTATTAGTTGAATCTCTCTGGCTGCATAAGGGGCTTGATTTTTCATTATTTTTATTCCACTAATAGACAGTGACACGTGTCACCATCTGTTAGTTTGAATAAAAATATTATAAAATAACATATATTGCTTACGAGGAGAGAGAAGAAATGACATGAAAAATTAAAAAAAATAAAATAAAATTCCACGTCAGCAAAACTGTTAAGATTTTAACAGCCAGTGACTAAAATAGGAAGGAAACATAACATTAGTGATGTTTTTGCCAAAAAAATAGTTCGGTAGCTAAAATAAAAAAAAAACTATAGTTCAATAGTTTACCGTATTTTTAATTTGGGCTCCTAAATATAAGTCCTAATCTAAGGCTCAATTTACGAAACTTGGAACTTGGATTGTTGTACTACATGAATGCTCTGGAAGTATTTGATTGATTTAATGTTACAAATTAAATCATTATAAAATTAGGAAAAAAATCAGTACATTTTAATATTCTTAATCATAAAAAATTACATAATTAGGGTTGCTTTTCCTTCAAAATTACTTATACAAATAGTATAATATATTATTTTTTTGAATAGTCAAAGTGATTACAAAATAATATTTGTTTGTATATATTATTAACCTTTGAGAATGCATACACACCTTGCAGATATAGGGCTGGCCTTGAGGCATGTCGAACCGATTGACCTCCCAAGGTCCCATTTTTTATAATTTTTACTACTTAAATAATTATAATAAAAAATCTCAAAATTTGATTATAATATTAAATGGAAGCCTTTTTTAATTTTTACTACTTAAATAGTTATAGTTTATTTTTTCTAATAGTTATTATTAAGGGTCTAATTTTTTCAATACTTGTTATTTAGGGCCTAAATTTTTTCAATACTTGTTATTAGAGGCCTAATTTTTTTTTCAATATTTGTTATTATGGGCATACTCTTAAAATTTATTTTTTTAAATAGTTGTTATTAAGGGTCTAATTTTATTTTCAATATTTTTATTTGAGGCCCAAATTTTCTTAATATGTGTTATCAAAGACATACTATTAAATGCATTTATTTCAAACTTATTATTAGAGGCTCAATTTTTCTCAATATTTTGTTATTCTGGGCTATACTCTTAAAATTTATTTTTTCAATATTTGTTATTAGAGGTCCAATTTTTCTCAATAGGTGTTATTTGATCCCCTTATTTTTCCTAATATCTGTTCTTAGGGACCTACTCTTAAATTTTATTTTTTAATACTTGTTATTTGGGCTCCAAAATTTTCAATACTTGTTATTTAGGGTCTAATTTTTTAATGCTTGTTATTAGAGTCTCATTTTTTCCCAATATTTGTTATTAGGGGCATACTCTTAAAATTAAAAATTTTCAATATTTGTTTAGAGGCTTACTCTTAAAATTTATTTTTTTAATATTTGTTATTAGGGACTTACTCTTAATTTCTTTCATTACATATTGTTAGTGGCCTAATTTTTCAGTTCGTCTCGGGCCTTCAAAATCTCAAAACCAACCCTGTACAGACAATGCGGTTTAAACTTAAATCTGCTAAAATAAATATTATTATTTTTTACTGAAAACACATGTTAGATTCGTAAATATATATTTTGGGTGTGTGAAAATAGATACTTGGTGAGTCAACTCAGCAACAAGGTGGGAGCCATTTTGGGATGAGGTGGGTGAGTCAACTCGGTAGATCTGGAAATGTGGGGGGACAACTCAAACAATAGTTTCGGTGTTGTTTTATTCGAAAAATGCAATGACAGAGTATTTGGATTGGGATGCCACGTGGAAGATAAGAGGTGGACGTTGAGGGGAGGTGCTGACTCATTTCCTTGCAGGATTGCGTACTTCCCTGCCCACCATTTTCCATCATTCAAAGGGCTATTGATGAATATTTTGAAACGTTTTGATTGCTGAAGGAATATTTTTTAAGAATTAATTGGAAAATTATTATTAATGATTATGTATAAAAATATTTTCTTTCGGTTCACGTAAGATAATTTTATGTTTAGTTAAAAGTAAGTTTTAAACTCGCGCTTAGTTAAAAATAAGTTTTGAATAATAAAATTAATAAATTAATTTTTTTATTTCTTATCTGTCCAATTGATACACAACTCGTGTTTAGCTAAAAGCGAGTTTTCAACTCGTGCTTAGTCAAAAGTGAGTTTAATTTATGTGGACCAAACGAGGATATTTTTCTAAATAACCATTAATGGAGGTATTTTTCCAACTAATTCCCAAGAAAGAAATATTCCTTCGATATAGCCGTTTTTATTTTTATTTTTTGAAATTTTAATTTATTTATTTTAATTTTAATATATATATATATATTAATTTAATTGATTTGTGTAAAATATTTTTTTGGCCATGTTTTTCGAGAGCCTTACATTCATCATTCAGAAGGTTCGATACTTTTCCTTTGATGTACTTTTTTACTCTTGAATATCCATATTTATAAATAAAAAAAAAGTAAAATTTGGAGTAAAGTTCACAAACGGTCAATAAACTTTGTTAAAAATGTAAAACGATAACTAAACTTTTAAATATTATAAAGTGATAATTAAATTTTATGTTTTGTTACAAAATAGTAATTGAGACGTTAAAACTCGTTAAGTAATTAACGTTTATGTTATAAACTTTTGTATACTGACATATTTGATCATTCATATTTACACATTCAATCAATTTAATCCAATTCGAAACAATTCACTAAATTTAGCCCTCGTTATTTACCAATTCCATTTTGACCCAACTTTAAGAATTATCTTAAAAAATTTCGAACCGCAGGGTGGCATTTCAACATCAAAACAACAATGTAAATGCGAGGAAAATTTGGTCGAAGCTTTTCCAAACATCATTATGTATCAAATAGAGATTTAAGCAGTCAGTAGATATCAAAATGATTAAGACTGTTATGAAAGAAACAAACATTAACAATTTTGTGCAAATACTTGTAATGAAGCAATATAAACACAGATCCATCATACATGCAAAGAATTAGAAAGAGAAAACTCAGAAATAACAAGACAACCCTGAACTGATTAAATCCAGTCATCAACCACCAAAGATATGTACAGTTTCATCCCCTGACTTCAATACGTAGTCTGGATACCCAGGAAGTGTAAAATCCAGACAAAGATCTTCTATCCGGGCACCATTGTCAGCACACATTGATTCTAAACATTGCTTTCGACAAACAAGAATATGCCATTCTAGCAAAATTTTCCCAAGCTCAGAGGCAAATG
This sequence comes from Hibiscus mutabilis, assembly GCA_019671005.1. NCBI lineage: Eukaryota > Viridiplantae > Streptophyta > Magnoliopsida > Malvales > Malvaceae > Hibiscus > Hibiscus mutabilis. The sequence goes on from CM033736.1 coordinate 42,065,922, forward strand.
ACAGATATTTTTAAATTACACATTTTCATACTTAGAATTTTAATATCTAACGTTTGAATTTGTAATATATATTGTCCATTTAACTAAACAAGGTTAGAATTATAAGTATGAATCTAAGTTAAATTATTTGCAGGAGTAATTAAAAACCTCTAGCAACTTTTTCATTCTTCTCACAAGTAGCCACATTTTTTTCTTTTTTTTTTAATTTTTGCACGATCGGTGGCGACAACATCTTTAGTTATGGTTGTCAACTGTTAGTAATTTTTTTCTTTGTTTCGTCATTTGTTTTTTAGTTTTTAAATTCAATAGTGTTGTCCTTGTGACACGCTTTTCTCTATTTTTTGGTACTTTTCTTTTGTCTTTTGGCACGTTTTTCTTCTTTTAATTGATTATTTGACCGTTTTTTTATTTGATTTTCTATTAAGGTTGGATTTGATGTCGCCACGACTGATCAAGATGAAGTTCTTTTGATTATCTCCTTGATCTCCCTATTTTGAGCCCTCAAACTGAATTTGGATACGAGCTCACAATCACCGCTCTTGTTCACAATTGAGTTGTGGTAATGACCACGTTGTCAACTTGCCTTATTTTAATATGCATTTCTTTAATGTTGTTTGTTGTTGGTTTTTACCTTTCATCATCAAACTTTGGTGATGTTTGTATCGATTTTGTTTCAAGTCTTTGAGTTAGAGTTTTTACCTTTTCTTTGTATGGTCTTGTTTATGATCTAGAGACGTTAGTTTTCGTGTTTCTTTGTTTATAGGAATATGTCCGGATCAAATTTGTTTACCCGAGTTGTAAACTCTCATTGTACTTTTAGATTTTTCATCTTTTAATAAAACTAGCGTATCCATATTAAAAAAAATTATAAAAATGAATGTACAGTATCTACTTTACCAAAGGAAAAACTTATGTAGCTAATTGCACCATTAAAAAAATTTGGTACATAATTGCACCAAAAATCGAGTACCACATTACACATAAATGTAAAGTTAACTACAAAAAATTATATTTACCCTTACAATTAAGTTTAACATTACACATTTAAAATATCTTAAACTCTAAACCGTCATTTATAAATAAATTTAATTGTTATACGCTTTGTTAATATAAAGATGGAGTGTTGAAGACGTTCGTCCTGAAGGTGTCAGATTAGAAAAATATACGTAATAAATTTACTTTACTTAAGGTTTTTGTGCATTTTTATGTTCAATACCACATAGATAGTTGAGGTTGACAGTCTTATCCTGGACAGGTCTTCAAATGCTTTGATTGCTTCAAGCAAGTGTTGCGCTTCCAACCGAATAATCTTCTCTGCTATCTTTAAACTCACTAATGCATTGACTGAGGGTTCCAAACCAAAAATCACAAATACAAGACATCTCACAATGATCCATCATTTTTCCATTACCGAAAAAATGCTAATACTTAAATAAGTAAATTTTCACAATCTATTTCTCACCCATAATTTATTCAACTACTCATCATTTTAGCATTCTTATCATTTATGAGTTACAATGAGCTAACGAATAGACCATTTAGACTTATATGACGTGAGTTGAAATAATATTATATAATTAAGTTTTGACTCTTTATTTGTTAATTATATGGAGTAATTATTAAAGTCACGAAATTATTCATGTAATCACCCAAATCCGTCCGGCGCTACTTTTATTCGGGTTTTAAAATTTTCTTTTTCTTGTTTGAAAAACCCTGCCCGGTTTTGGAATTAAAAATATGGAGTCGCCACCGATCTTTTTAAAAATAGTAGACCATACACCAAAATAAAACCAGAGATTAAAAATTCGGGTCGGTTACGGATGCGAAAGGATTAGTATCCCACACCGCCCAAAATTAGTATGTAACGCCCTCGACCTGGATGTCACATTTGGGCCTCAAGCCCAAACCCAAAGCCAAAACCATAAAATTTTCTTTTCAAACAGGACCAACCCATCAAGTTGCAAAAGCATTTAAAACCAACGATCAATATATATATATATATGTAAATAAAATATTACGTAAGAGCTCCAGTTTAAATTTAAGACGTTTGAAGGTACAATTTAAATAATACAATTTCAAAATAATAATTACAGACTCCACATGTAAGGTCCTATGAATACATAGCCAACTAGACTCAAATATCGTACTCTGAAGACCACCACGTGCTAGAATCCTGGTCTGACAGTGCTTCACGATCCCGCGATCCAACGGTCAACCTACGCACGGAAACAACGATTCCGAGCGCTGAGCTTACAAAGCTTAGTGGTATACATCTACTCTACTGTACTTCATGCTAATCATAAACGTAAGCATGCAAGCTAGTACGAGCAATAAGGAAAGATAAATAAACATGTGGCGCTACCATAATCGCCTAAACACATGCCATAACACAACAACACCTCAACAATACATCAACATAAAGATAAACAAATCAGGAGTGAGGCCCAATGTCATCCGACACTGGGAGACCCACACATGCTCGAAATCTCATATCGAGCTGCTCGAAATCTCACATCGAGCGGTATACTCGGAATCTCACGTCTAGTCTTCGCTCGAAATCTCACATCGAGCGGGGCTCGAAATCTCACATCGAGCAAATATCATCACCCGGAATCTTGCATCGAGCCTTCATGTGTTGCAACACTCACTTACTGGGTATCCGGATCCCACCAAACAAAGACTCATAACTGAACAAGTGTCTTACCTGGCACGTAACCATACATGATCCACCACGGATCCATACAAGTGCCCTACCTGGCACAAAACCATCAAACGACCCACCACGGGTCCCTATTGTTGCTATTACAACCAATCAAGCATTACCGAGTTGTTACGTTTTATGGAAGAGTAATACAATTTATTCCTATCAATTCACATATTCTCGTCTATTACAGTAATAACCGCTTGTTAAACATATTCGTCAATTTCCATCATCAACTAACCTTTAGGCCAAATAGTATTAATTACCGATTCCATAAGCGATTATCGAGTATATGTCGATATTAATTACGATGCCCTATTCTACTCCTAAAGCTTATGAGAGTCATTATAGTTTGTTGCTAGCGCATTAAAATAACTTAATCAAACATATTATTATATTCAAGTAATACACGAGGAATCATCATAAATCAGTCAAACAACCAGTCATAGAATCAGATAATTATATGGATATTCGAACAATCCTATACGGTCTCTACAGCTCATGATAGTTTCAACATTCTCAAGCTCATCAAGTATCATAATAATTATCAAGCCTTGTAATAACAGTACCAACGCATGCGTATTACTCATCTCCAATTTTGCAACCACTAACATGCAAGGAAATTACACTTATGATGCTCATGAAGCATTTCAGAGTTCGAGGTGTACTAACCTTGTGCTGACATCGCTAAAATCCTTATCCTAACTTTCCAAAATTCTACTTGGTCTGATAATCGGCCCCGATCAATCCTCGCATATCAACAATTAAGAAAACACTTAAACTCCAAACACCTCTTAAGCCAAGTGAAGGGTCAAACACATAAAAATAGATTACCGAGTTTGAATTTGTCAAAACAGACAACGTCATTGGATTCGGAGCGTCGAGAAAACCCAGGGTAGGGTCCCTCAAAAAAGTCAAGGTCGATCAACGGCGGCGTTCAATGGTCAATGACGGCGGACGGAGCGGCTCGGCTCAGCTTGGCGCGGCTGGGCTCAGGCTGAGTCAGCTCGGCCTGACTCGGCCTAGTTGGGCCGAGTCCACTCTGGTGGCTCGGTCCCCCTGGTGCTGGACCACATCTACGTGCAGTGGCGGCGCCTGACGGCAGCTTCCTACGACCAAACTTCACCGGCCGACTGTTCTCGAGCTGGTGAACTCGGTGGTGGCCTCCGTTTCTTGATTCGAGCCCTCTAACCCCCTTGAACAGCCCAACTCAAAACTTCTTCTCTCTCACCTCCTCCGACGGCAATTCTGACGGCGATGATGCCAGTATCGGCATACTCATCTCGGCGAGATGAACACAATGGCAGTGGTGGTGTCGCGATCGGACGGCTAGATCTCCGTAGATCAGAGTTTGAAATTTTCACCCCAAAATTTTCCTATTTTGTCTCTCTTACCATTCTTATATTTTTCCTTTTTTCTCTCTCTTCCATCATTCCTCTTCCCTCTTTCCAACCACCCACTTACTATTTAAAATTCAAACAACCTTTTTCCTTTTTATTTCTTTCTATTTTCTTTTTCCATATTTACCCCTAAGCCCAATTACACATTTTTAATTAGGCCATGAACCACAGGCCCAAAACTCGGTCCAAGACCCGATTCTTTAACCCGAAACCCGAGTCGTTACAACTCTCCCCATAACCATGGAGATACCAAACCCTTCTAACTCTTCGGCGTCCCCAAGATTTCCCGTCGTGCCACTCTGATCTCTCATAACACTTATCAATACGACCATGCCCACTAATGGTACAAACAAAGCCTCGACTGATTCTTTTCTATTAGGGGATTTCATCCTCGCTCGGTACATCACAGCGACAAGCCAAAACCCAACGGTGCCTTGACAAAGCGTCACACAAATACTTCATCAAAGAAACTTAACTTACTCTGTAGTATCCCAAAAGATTGTCGCACATGAATTCTTCTACTACAACACACGGTTAAAAAGACAGAAGGTTAAACAGCCATTGAATCCAAACTAAATAACTATTCTCGTGGTAACTCCCTGATGAAGACTCTGACATCTAACGACATTCCCTTCTAAAACATCGTTGCCCGGGCGCCAACCTTTGAAACAAATGACACCCCAAACTCGGTCCAAGCATTCACATTAACTTGGCATGGAATCTCATATCGGTAACTAACATAGCCCCCACCAACTCGATTCTCGCAAAGGTCTTACGACTCGAATCATAACGTATCTGGAGAACACATCCCTGGTAAAACCCCTCAAAACTATCGTCACAATCAAGGCCCACCAAGGAAAAGGTTCCATCAACCTCGAATATTGTGCTAAAAGGTGACATAAACACTCTACTGTGATGTACAACCCAACTTAACTGACCATTTCTTTAAAGAAATCCATCTCAATTCGGTGCATTACCCAAGTCTTTGAACAAACCTGACAGTGCATTGGCCAAGCATCACACGAACTTGCCGTCGAGAACTTAACTTACGTTGAACGACCTATAAGGTCGTTGCACAACAAAATCTTTCTACAACTCTACACGATCTGAAAGACATGGGGTTACACAACCGTTGTAACCAAAATAAAGCTGTTCATCAAGTGACGACTCTCTGGAGGAGACTCTAACTCAGATAGCATCCCTTACCAACATCTTTGCTTGCCCGGTGTAAGACTTCTGGAACAAATGACATCTCGACTCCTCAAGCACTTATCTTGACTCGGCATGAAAACTCACCTCGACAGCTAAACCATTTCACATAGCCCAGTTTACGCATGAGACTCACACTCTAAACTATGAAGCGTCTCAAAACATGTCATCTGAACCATCACTCAGATTTTGTCATTACAAGAAATCCCACAAAAGGATAAGGTTCTATCTCCAACCACAAACTCTTAAACAAACCATGCAGACTTTCTATGCGACTCTTACCATTGCCATATATATCAAACGGTACTAATCTATAACCATACCATTACTCAGAGAAATCCCATCAAAACTGTGCACTCATAATCCTTTGCAAGATCCACGATTGTTTATTTAATTTCCACCGATAAATACCACAGCATCCTATCAACCTTGAGGAACTCAATACTTATCTCTTAACTGATGGCAATCAGCTACTTGTTACTATCTCAACACACAACTCCACACTGTTTCCCGAACACGTGACGAAAGCTTAGCGTCAACTGTTGCTCTCAAAATTCGTTGTATACCGACCACTATACTTTAAGAGAGAATCTCTTACCTTGATACGTCTTTTCCAAAACACCTACCACAAGATTTCCAAAGCTTATTGGCGACCATCGTATCCAAATTCAATCGTAACATTGTATCCTTGTAACTAAAAATCAGATGCTTCTCATCATGGCTCCCAAAGCAAATCAACTCTTAACTCAAAACGTGCTAACAAACACTCTGGTACTGATACTGCACCGAGCTAGTATCGACACTCTTTTACATGACCACTATTTAGGATAGCCCCACATAATAGCATGATACTCCGAATCTTGTTACTCAGTACGATCCACTACTTATTTAGCTCACTTTGCTTAGATGGTGATCGACTACACCGTCAACAGTTTTTTTATGTCATGTCATTACCGAAACCGCAACTCCCTTAGAGATCAAGTACCTCAAACTTTACACATTTGGGAGAAACACAACATTTTTCTTCTAGCACCAAAAGTACAGCTTTAACGGTACAACAAAACATATTTGAAAACCTTAAAATCTCATTCCGCTCAAATCAGGTCCGCTCCCCTGTCATAACAAAACGACCTCACGTAGCTCAAATCAGTGTCTCTCAGCTCGTTCCCACCAGTGTCTCTCAGCTCGTTCCGAAGAAACTGTGATACGATCAAAAGCATCTACGAAGTTTCGGTCCTTGCTTATTTAACTGATTGCAATGCCATTAACCTTTCCCCACATACACGGTCCTTGAGATAATCATCTTTTCAACGCCAAACTTTGTGTATTCCTTCACATCCACACTTGTCACGCAAAACATCCAACTTATATTCAAGAGACAACACAGCGGCTCCTACCTTATCTTCACCAAAATACCTTGATGTCACCGCGAACATTACTCACTAACACAACATACTCAAGAGAAAAGAGAATCTTTCTTCCAAAAACCCATTTTCTAACCATAATAATAAGCATCACCCTTCCAACTAATCTTAGAAAAACACACAGACACATCACATTCGGTTAAACAAGTTGTACACCCTCTGAAAAATGTAGCGGTCTTCTACGATTGTTTAACAACTATCAACGGTTTGGGCAGCATATTCACGAACCAACTTCTTACTAGGGGACAAGTCTAACTCTCCCTTGAGGGAAGCACCTAGACGAAAATGACCTTACTCAATTTGTTCCTCCGAAGCTGAGCCTCCAACTACTAAATTGGGTCGATAACCTCTGACAACTATGATGGCACCGGCATCTAACTCAGTCTTACCTCAACATCTACTCGCGTTCCCGAAATGAATGAAACTTAACGACCCCTTCGTAAGGCATAAACAAGCCATCTGGTATATTAAAAGCTCTCGAGCATCGAACTACACATATTAACACATATCAATTCGGTCAAACCTGTTTCACGGCCCCGTTACCATCCTCAAAACTATCATTATGAAAATCACGACAAAAGGGCGACGATACAATATTTCCATTGTAAAAGCTGGGTTCCATCAAGGTCGCGAAGTCTTAAACTCTCTCTCGACATCACCGGCTAGCTCCACACTTGATTAACCATAACGATTTCTGCGGTGCAACAACTCTTAAGAAGGTGGCTCTCTCTCAAACCTGTAGAACGTCTAACTTCGACCATACACTGACGAACTAATGGGTCCTAAATCCACTATCTTCGATGAATGCCTCTAAGAATGACAATGATACTCTCCAATTATCAATAAGGACTCACTTTTAAACAGAAAAAAGGGTCATCCAACCAACATGCGCTCACTGATTGAATTCGAAAGTAGATTATCCATTCCCGCAACAAAACCTTTATCCACACATGACGATAAGGATTCCTTGTTGTGAACTCTTGCAACAAATCTGAAGACTTTAAGGTAACTATAATGCACAACAAAAATTTTACTCATGCGACATGAGGAAAACACATTCTCGACTCGGGTGTCATCCAACTAATTTGTATCTCGACAACCTGAAGCGACCCCACTCCCGAGATCACTACCATTAACTATCCCGCACTTAACTCGGTCTTCTCGGCCACGATCAAAACCATCTTGACATTACAACATTTGACGCACTATCAGAATTCTAGCCCTAAGGAGTACGAGTTTAGTTTAAGGGCTTGTATTCACTGGACACCTTACTAAAACACCTATACCACCCCGGGGTTTCCTAGAACCGACTAAACCTAGGCTCTAATACCAAATGTAACACCCTCGACCTGGATGTCACATTTGGGCCTCAAGCCCAAACCCAAAGCCAAAACCATAAAATTTTATTTTCAAACAGGATCAACCCATCAAGTTACAAAAGCATTTTAAACCAACTATCAAAACAAATATATATATATATATAAATAAAATATTATGTAAGAGCTCCAGTTTAAATTTAAGACGTTTGAAGGTATAATTTAAATAATACAATTTCAAAATAATAATTACAGACTCCACATGTAAGGTCCTATGAATACATAGCCCACTTAACTCAAATACCGTACTCTGAAGACCATCACGTGCTAGAATCCCGGTCTGATAGTGCTTCACGATCCTACGATCCAACGGTCAACCTACGCACAGAACCAACGATTTCGAGAGCTGAGCTTACAAAGATCAGTGGTACACATCTACTCTATTGTACTTCATGCTAATCATAAATGTAAGCATGCAAGCTAGTACGAGCAATAAGGAAAGATAAATAAACATGTGGCGCTACCATAATCGCCTAAACACATGCCATAGCACAACAACACCTCAACAATACATCAACATAATGATAAACAAATCAAGAGTGAGGCCCAATGTCATCCGACATTGGAAGACCCACCCATGCTCAAAATCTCATATCGAGCTGCTCGGAATCTCACATCGAGCGGTATACTCAGAATCTCACATCGAGTCTTCGCTCGGAATCTCACATCGAGTGGGGCTCAGAATCATGTATCGAGCAAATATCATCACCTATAATCTCACATCGGATGACCTTCATTTCATCACCCGAAATCTTACATTAGATGGCATTCATGTGTTGCAACACTCACTCGCTGGGTATCCGGATCCCACCAAACAAAGACTCATAACTAAACAAGTGCCCTACCTGGCACGTAACCATACATGATCCACCACGGATCCATACAAGTGCCCTACCTGGTACACAACCATCAAATGACCCACCACGGGTCCCTATTGTTGCTATCACAACGAATCAAGCATTACTGAGTTGTTACGTTTTATGGAAGAGTAATACAATTCATTCATATCAATTCACATATTCTCGTCTATTACAGTTATAACCACTTGTTAAACATATTCGTCAATTTCCATCATCAACAAACCTTTAGGCCAAATAGTATTAATTACCGATTAAATAAGCGATTATCGAGTATATGCCGATATTAATTACGATGCCTTAGTCTACTCCTAAAGCTTATGAGAGTCATTATAGTTTGTTGCTAGTGTATTAAAATAACTTAATCAAACATATTATTATATTCAGGTAATATACGAGGAATCATCATAAATCAGTCAAACAACCAGTCATACAATCAGATAATTATATGGATATTCGAACAATCTTATATGGTCTCTATAGCTCATGACAGTTTCAACATTCTCAAGCTCATCAAGTATTATAATAATTATCAAGTCTTGCAAAAACAGTACCGACATATGCGTATTACTCATCTCCTATTTTGCAACCACTAACATGCAAGGCAATTACACTTTTGATGCTCATGAAGCATTTCGGAATTCAAGGTGTACTAACATTGTGCTGACATCGCTAAAATCCTCATCCTAGCTTCCCTAAAAACCACTTGGTCCGATAATCGACCCCGATCAATCCTCGCATATCAACAATTAAGAAAACATTTAAACTCCAAACACCTCCTAAGCCAAGCGAAGGGTCAAACACATAAAAACAACTTACCGGGTTTGAATTTGGCAAAACAGACAGCGACATTGGATCCGAAACGTTGAGAAACCCCAGGGTAGGGTCCCCCGAAAAAATTCAACGCCGATCAACGGCGGACGGTGCGACGCATCTTGGCTCGGCTTGGCGCGGTACGGCTGGGTCGTTTGGTGGTGGCGGTGTCGCGATCAGACGGCTAGATCTCCGTAGATCGGAGTTTGAAATTCTCACCTCAAATTTTTCCTCTCTTCTCTCTCACCATTCTCATCTTTTTCCTTTTTTTCTCTCTCTTCCATCATTCATCTTCTCTCCTTCCAACCACCCACTTACTATTTAAAATTCAAACAATCTTTTTCCTTTTTATTTCATTCTATTTTCTTTTTCCATATTTACCTATAAGCCCAATTACACATTTTTAATTAGGCCATGAACCGCAGACACAGAATTCGGTCCAAAACCCTATTCTTTAACCCGAAACCCGAGTCATTACATGGTACCTAGTCGATTATTTAATGTCTTGGTATTGGAAATTTTTGAATTCGATTAAAATTTAAAATATGATTCTTAAATACCAAAAATATTGAAAGAACCGCATCCCTTTAGGCCCGGGACACGGCTTCTCGTTTTTTGAAAATATTCGAAGAAATCACATCCCTGTACGCCCGAGATATGATTTTTCGATGTTTTAAAATTTTGAAATTAATTTCTTTAAAAATGTATTTTTTTGATGATTTTAAAAAACATATATGTTTCAACCAAAGAGATAACATGTGAAATATATTTAATATTTATACTTATCAATTTATATATATATATATATATATAGTTAGTAGTTATATATATTTATATGTATATTATATTTGCAAAAATAAGTATTTATTATTATATATATATATATACCTAAAAATATAATGTTTAAGGTAATATATATTATTTATTAAAAATATATACCTATATGGTTAGTAGTTATATATGTATATATATATATATATTTTAAAAAAGTATTTATTATTATTTTTATATATATTGTAAAAATTTTATATTTTATTTTATAAATATATAAAACATATTTATAATATATAAAATATAAATATATAAATATTATATATAAAAATAAGAACCAAGGTAAAAATATATATATGTATATACATACATCTTATATATGATATTAATAGTATATTATATACATATAATAATATTAAAAATAATAATAATGCATGGATTAAACCAATATACATAAAACAACAGGAATCTAAAGATTAAGGATTAAAATGCATTAAATTTAAATTACATAGCAAGAAAAAAAATAAAATAGGACTAACATGAAACAAATATAAAACATAAAGAAATAAACATAAACTAAAAGAAGTAACATGCTGATATTAAATATTAAAAATATAGTTACTAAATTAAACAGAAACAGAAATTAAAAGCTAAAAAAAATAAAGGGACGATATTAAATGTGCATTAAAACATGAGGACTAAAAACATGAATATTCCACGACCATGACGAAAACGAGAATAAAGAATGAGGACTGAAACTACGATTTGACCATGGACAAAAACATAAGAGGAGTAAAAATTAGAGGACTGGGAGGGTAATTATCCCATTTGAAATTTCGTGGATCCTTCCCGAGTTACCGGGTCACCGCGTCGGGTTGGGGCCTGAAACGGCGTCATTTTATGTATAGGCTTAAAACAAAAAAGTTATACTTTTTTTATACAGATTTAAAATGAAAAAAAGAAACAAACCCTATTTCTAAACATTTATCTCCCTCTCTCATTTAACCTAAATAGCAAGCGGCAGCCATCCACCCATCGGCTTCACGCCGGTCACTGGCCTTGCGGCCTCACGACGACCGTGACAGCCTTGTTTCATTCGGCCGATAAGCTCTTAACACTCTTTCGTTTTTTTCACTTTGGTTCAGAAAAACAAAATAAAAGAAAACTTTGATTTCAAAATAAAACAAGATTCAACCGATTTCTTCTTTTTTACCTTTGAAAAACTTTTATTGATTTGTGAAAATCCTTACAACCCTTTTTTTCTAAACTAGTTTTTTTCTTTCCAAAATCCTTCATCCATTTCTGTTTAGATTTGTTTCGGTTTTATAACCGATCTCATACACTAAAAAACTACAATCTATTTTATTGCTTGTTGAAGATCCGGGCAGATGTAATCCCAGATTTTCAGGGATGGAAGGACATGGCTTGGATATGGGCATATTAGGGGTATGGGCAGTGTCGGGTTAGGTTTGATTGATAGGGTTGACAGATGGTTTAGGTTAGAGTTAGGGATTAGGGTTATTTTTTGTTGAGGGTTTTTTGGAGAATTAATTTGGGGATTAGGTTTGGTTGTCGGAATCAAGGGCGACGACGGCGGCGGCAGAATATGAAGGCGGCGGTTACAAAATTAAGTTAGGTTAGGGTTTGTTTTCTGGTTTGGGTCAGATCCTTAGATCCGGGTCGGATCTAGGGTTAAGGGTTTAGTTTCGGTAATGGGTTTAGCTAGGGGTAATGGGTTTGGTTAGGCCCAGACTAATTGGATCTATTACAGCTGTCCTTTTTTGCTAATTATTGTGCAACGACAATGGAGTAAAGACTAGAAGAGAGCCAATTAGGTCTGGTCCGGCTGAGCTTTTCATCTTGATACATGTCTTCATTCTTCGGTAGATCTTCTCTCTCTTTGACAGATGTCTTCTTTCTTGACTTGATTGATCCACCTTGTCACCTTTGGGGAAGCAAAAATTTCAAAATAGGGGGTTGTTTGTTGAGGGAAGCAAAATGAGAGCAACTTACTGATTCTCTTCTTCGGCGCCGGTCTTCTGTCTTCAGTCTTCGGTAGGTCTTCGATCTTTACTCTTCGAGGATGTTGAGTTCTTCGATCAATCTGCTCCTCTGCTTCCTAGGTTGAGACTTACCAAAGTAAAATGATGCTCGATCGAAAACAGATGTCTTCTTGCTTGCCATTTTTTCCTTCTTTTTTTCTTTTTGTTTTTTTTTCATTTTTTTCAATTTTTTGATTTTTTCGATTTTTTTGTGTAGCTTCGTCTTCTGTTGAATGAATGACCAGCTCTATTAGAAGTTCAAGGAGATTGGGTCAGTATTGTAATTTTGTCTATCCCACTGCAACTTCAGGGAGATGAGACAATGTAGCTTCAATTTTTCCACTGTAAGTTCTGGGATATAAAATTGATGCTGGATTCATTCCACTGCAACTTCAGGGAGACAAGGTTAGTGTTGTGTCCATTCCACTGCAACTCTAGGGAGATGAACGGCTGTAGCTTCAATCTTTACACTGTAACTTCAGTGAGATAAAATTAATGCTGGATTCGTTCCACTGCAACTTTAAGGAGACGAGGTTGATATTGTGTCAATTCCACTGCAACTTCAGGGAGATAAAATTGATGCTGGATTCGTTCCACTGCAACTTCAGGGAGACAATGTTGGTGTTGTGTCCATTCCACTGCAACTTCAGGGAGATGTGACTAGTATAGCTTTAATTTTTCCACTGCAACTTCTGGGAGATAAAATTGATGCTGGATTCGTTCTACTGCAACTTCAGGGAGACGATGTTAATGTTGTGTCCATTCCACTGCAACTTCAGGAAGATGTGACTGGTATAGCTTCAATTTTCCACTACAACTTCAGGGAGATAAAATTGATGCTGGATTCGTTCCACTGCAACTTCAGGGAGACGATGTTGATGTTGTGTCCATTCTACTATAATTTCAGGGAGATGTGATTGGTATAGCTTCAATTTCTCCACTGCAACTTCAGGGAGATAAAATTGATGCTGGATTCGTTCCACTACAACTTCAAGAAGACGATGTTGGTGTTGTGTCCATTCCACTGCAATTCCAGGGAGATAAACGACTGGTATAGCTTCAATTTGAATGTCGAATGCCTTCTTATGGGTTCATGCCTTAGAGATGTTTTGAAAAAGGTTTTTTTTCAAGGCGCCCGTTCTGGTTTTCACCTTGTTATTGTTGTTTTTTCCTTCTTTTTCATCTCTTTTTTGTCTTTTTCTTCTCCTTTTGTCATCTTCTTTTTTTCTTTTTTTTTGAACAAAATATTTTTCGATTATATCTGAAGTTTGCTCCGCTGCGGCTCGAGGGAGATAAACTAGACTTGGTTCTCATTCCACTGCCACTCCAGGGAGATGAGATAAATGTGATGAAGTTAGTTCCACTGCTCCTTCAGGGATACTAACTTTACGTCGGGTCCATTCCGCTACCTCTTCATGGAGATGAACTCGTCTTGGTTCTTATTCTGCTGCCACTCTAGGGATATGAGACAAATGTTATGAAGTTTTGTTCCACTGCTCCTTCAAGGATACAAACTTTATGTCGAGTCCATTCCGCTACCTCCTCAGGGAGATGAACTCGTCTTGGTTCTCATTTCGCTGCCACTCTAGAGAGATTAGGTAACTGGTTTCATCATTTTAAACGTCTCGGGCCTCTTTTTGGGTTCGTGCATGGGATATTTTGAAAAGATCTCTCTCTCTTCAATTCTCTCTCTCTTTTCTTTTTCTTCTTTTTTCATTTTTTGTTTGATTTTTTTCTTTTTTCTTTTTTTCTTTTTCTCTCCTTAAATAAGGATGGAAATAGGATATTTGTTTTGTCAGAAAAGATATCCTTATGAAAGGATAATGTTTGAAAAAAATGTCATTATAAAAGGACTGAGTTATGAAACTCGTTTTTTTAAATATCTTTTTGAAATGATTGAGTTATGGAACCCAGTTTTGGAAATTATCCATAAGTTTGGAAAAATATCTTTTTGAAATGATTGAGTTATGGAACTCAATTTTTGAAATTATCCAGAAGTTTGGAAACATATCCTTATGGAAGGATTTAGTTTTGAAATTTTCCAGAAGTTTGAAAAATCTTATTTTGGAATGATTGAGTTATGGAACTCAGTTTTTGAAATTATCCAGAAGTTTAGAAACATATCATTTTCGAAGGATTGATTTATGGAACTCAGTTTTTGAAATTATCCAGAAGTTTAGAAACATATCCTTATGGAATGATTTAGTTTTGAAATTTTCCAGAAGTTTGGAAAATATCCTTATGGAAGGATTGGGTTTTGAAAATTTTTCAGAAGTTTGGAAATATATCCTTATGGAAGGATTGAGTTATGGAACCTGTTTTTGAAATTTTCCAGAAGTTTGGAAAAATATCCTTATGGAAGGATTGAGTTATGGAACTCAGTTTTTGAAATTTTCCAGAAGTTTGGAAAAATTTCCTTATGGAAGGATTGTGTTTTGAAATTTTTTCAGAAGTTTGGAAAAATATCTTTATGGAAGGATTGAGTTAAGGAACTCAATTTTTGAAATTTTCCAGAAGTTTGGAAAAATATCCTTATAGAAGGATTGTGTTTTGAAAATTTTCTAGAAGTTTAGAAAAATATCCTTATGAAAGGATTGAATTTTGAAAATTTTCCAGAAGTTTGGAAAAATATCCTTATAAAAGGATTTAGTTTTAAAAATTTTCCTTCTAGAAGGATAGAGTTTGTTTTTTAAAGTTATTTCTTGTATTTATGCAAATAGGATTCATGTGCATGCTTTTGCAATGATGCAAGTATGTATGTATGTATGGTCATGTTTCAAAGATGCAATGATGTATATGCCTTCAAGTATGCTTAAATGATGCATGGTCATATTTAAAAGATACAATGATGCATATGCCTCCAAGTATGCTTTCATGATGCATGGTCACATTTTGGTGATGCAATGATACAATGCTATGTTTGTCATGATGTATGGACATGCATGAAATATTTGCAGGGATCTTCTTCCTTTGGTTCAATTCGATCTTCTAATTTTCTAGAGTGAAAGCTTGCCCCCTAATCTTCTTTGTTCTTTTTTTCAATTTTTTGAGCTGAAAGACCTTTGCAGGCTTGTCTCTTTTTATCTTCTCGATAGAACGACGACTTTGCCCGATCGATTGTTGCCCCATATATCATTCTGAATGAATACCTTTGAAGGATTTCTTTCTTGTTTTGAATAGACATAGGCCTTAGATCTTTGTACCTTATATCTCTGATACAAGAAACCTTTTAGCTTCAAAAAATATTTTCAAAAATAATATTTTTTATGAAGTGGAGGAATTAAGTGACTCCAGAATGTTTGGAATCAATTGTCAGGTTAAAACCAATGTGGTTCTTTGAAAATATGGACAAAAATTTTGCAAAGGTATGAATGAATTAATTTTTTTGTTTTTGTGGGTTTTTTTTTCAAAATAAAACATGAGGAATGCATGGAATAATCACACGCCCTTACAAAAGATTCCCTTTTTTACCTTCGAGCCTAGGTAAAAGGTTGATTTCATGCATTACTCAAAAAGATTTTAGGCTACAAAGATGCCCCAACAAAAAGAATTAAGCCTTTGCAGGTCATTCATTCTTCTTCAATTAACTCGTCCAGGAAACCTCATTGTTGAACTTCAGAGTTCCAGTCTCGATTGGGCTTTGCACCTTGTTCCTCAATGCCCCACAATTCTCTGTGGTGTGGCCCGAGCTTCTTATATGATAGTCACAAACAACGTCAACATCATATCCTTCAGGGTAAGGAGGCTCTTTCGGTTTAGACTAGAACGGGGCTATCAAGCTCTTTTCGACAAGTATTGAAAGTAGCTCTGTATATGTTATCGGGATTAGATAGATGGTTTTTTGAAAAGCTTTTGGTCGATGTGAGGACGAGTAGCTGGGCTGGCGTGAGGACCAAGGTTGGCTGGTCGGATAAGATCCCACAGTATGAATTTTTGCTTCATTTGTTTCTTGGCTAGGGTTAGTAATCTTCCCTTCTCTAATAGCCACTTCAATGAGTTCGCCAGATATCACGAGGTCTTCCAAACACTTGGTTGGATGGCCCAACATATATTTTAGAAATGGGTCTTTTAGAGTCCTCACAAAAGTAGACGTTATTTCTTTCTCAAGCAGCGGTGGTTGTACTTGTATAGCAACATCTCTCCACCTTTGCACGTACTGTCGGAAGCTCTCATCGGGCCTATTTTCCATGCTCTGTAGTGTTAGACGATCTGAATCGATGTCAGTTATATGCTTATACAGCTCGATGAAGGCTTTGGCCAGATCCTTCCATGATCATATCTGGTCTCGGCTTAGTTGGTTATACCACCTGGCAGTAGACCCTTTTAGGATTTCTTGGAAGCAATGGATTAAAATTTTCTCGTTACCCAGATGCCCTGTCATTCTTCAGCAGAACATGGTAAGGTGAGCGGACGGAGAACTTGTTCCGTTGAACTTTTCAATTTTTGGCATCCTAAACTTTGGGGTAGCACTAAATTAGGGACTAGACTTAACTTTCTTGCATCTACCTCACATGATGCACTTGCCCCTTCTGCCGCTTTGGATTTCTTTTCAACCCGCTTGTACAAATCTTTAATTCGCTCGACTGTCTCAATCCCTGCTCGACCCATCTTGTTGACGATGCTCAGATCAGGGATGATATGCTCACTGAGGTTATTTTGGGCATTAATTCCCCATATGATGAAGACCCGGTTTGAAGACCTTATTGCTTTTCAACTGAAACTGGCACTTGCAAAGGTGTCTTGTCGTATATACCTTCTACCTTTTCTAGTGCACTTGGGTCTATAACAAATCCTTTTTCTTCTCTTAAGATCTTCGTCGGCCAGCATATCAGCTATCTGAGCTAACAGATCCACGTGTGATGTGCGATATGATCGCAAGTCGCTTGTTGTGCCTTTTCGAGCTTCTCATTTATGTCATTCTTTATGTCTTCGCATGCCTGCTCTAATCTTGTCAGACGACTCTCCATTTCTTGAGCTTTACCTTGAGTGAAAGAATGATGAGGTGTAGCTGACTCAGATGCCCTATAATGGCTACGACCGAAATTTATGGAATCAAACCCCTTGATTTGGAAATGATGATGCATTATGATGAAGTGCAAATATGAAAATGCATGAGATGTAACTGCAATGCACAAACAAAATAAATAGGTTAGTACCGATAAAAAATGGTAATTTTCATAAAACAAACGTATAAAATCTACCGATAGGAATGCTTTATTTGAAAAAGTAATCCTACTCGTCATGCTTTTCTACCCGAATATTGTATTTACAAAATGAAAGATCTTACTCAGCATGATTTCTACCCGGTATGCTTTTATTTACAGGAAAAAAACCTACCCGGCATGGTATCTACCCGGTTCATTATTATTTAGAAAGAAAGATCATTCCTGGCATATTATTCATGAAATAAATCTATAAAGTAGACAAAAGGTTAGAAGCGTTTCTCCTTTGAACTTTAACGGGTTCCATTTCTAGAGCAAGGCTCCTATGGTCCATTACATGAGGTTCGGTTCTAGGGAAGGGTACCCAAATTGTCCTCGCTGTCCCTTACTAAAGGTAGTAAGGCCCCTGATCCTCACCCATTATAGGATTCCAACGGACCAAGTTTAATTCAGAGGGATACATCACTTATTCCTATACGGAGGTAACCCACACGAAAGCATAAGAAATATATCTCGAAACCGATTCACCAACCTATACGGTGGTAACCCACACGAAGGCGGTATCATACTTCCACTTAAAAAAGACAAAGCTCAGGTAGAAAGCTCAAGGAATGCAATGCAAGTGCACTGTGTGTGAGGAGAAACTCTCAAACCTTTTGACACCCTATGTCTATGTTCATTTATACTAAGCAGTAAAAGTAAAGCAGTTACAGAAAATAAAATGCATGTCCTATTAGCTAAAAGACAGAATCATATTTTAAATTAAAATCGAATTCGTCAATTTCCATCGACCAAGACTAAAAGATAATCGACTTGTGGCTTGACTCTCTTTTTATTTAAAAAAGTCCCCAGCAGAGTCGCCAGATGTAATCACTCAAATTCGTTCGGCGCTCCTTTTATTCGAGTTTTAAAAATTTCTTTTTCTTGTTTGAAAAACCCTGCCCGGTTTTGGAATTAAAAATATGGAGTCGCCACCGATCATTTTAAAAATGGTAGACCGGACACCAAAATAAAACCAGAGATTAAAAATTCGGGTCTGGAGTCGGTTACGGATGGGGAAGGATTAGTACCCCACACCGCTAAAATTGGTACCTAGTCGATTATTTAATGTCTTGGTATTAGAAATTTTTGAATTCGATTAAAATTTAAAATACAATTCTTAGATACCGAAAATATTTAAAGAACCGCATCCTTATGCGCCCGGGGTACGACTTCTCATTTTTTGAAAATATTCGAAGAAATCACATCCCTGTACGCCCGGGATACGATTTTTCGAAGTTTAAAATTTTGAAATTAATTTCTTTAAAAATGTATTTTTTTGATGATTTTAAAAACATATATGATTCAACCAAAGAGATAACATGTGAAATATATTTAATATTTATACTTATCAATATATATATATATATATATAAAGTTAGTAGTTATATATATTTATATGTATATTATATTTGCAAAAATAAGTATTTATTATTATTATATATATAATTAAAAATATAATGTTTAAGGTAATATATATTATTTATTAAAAATATATACCTATATGGTTAGTAGTTTATATATGTACATATATATTTTTTTAAAAAAGTATTTATTATTATTTTTATATATATTGTAAAAATTTTATATTTTATTTTATAAATATATAAAACATATTTATAATAAAAAATATATATATAAATATTATATATAAAAATATATATATGTATATACATACATCTTATAGATGATATTAATATACAATATGTAAAGTAAACTACTTTATATAATAATAATAGTATATTATATACATATAATAATAATAATAATAATAATATTAACAATAATAATAATGCATGGATTAAACCAATATACATAAAACAACATGAATCTAAAGATTAAGGATTAAATGCATTAAATTTAAATTACATAGCAAGAAAAAAATAAAATAGGACTAACATGAAACAAATATAAAACATAAAGAAATAAATATAAACTAAAAGAAGTAACATGCTGAAATTAAATATTAAAAATATAGTGACTAAATTAAACCGAAATAGAAATTAAAAGCTAAAAAAATAAATAAATAAAGGGACGATATTAAATGTGCATTAAAATATGAGGACTAAAAAGATGAATATTCCACGATCATGACGAAAGCGGGAATGAAGAATGAGGACTGAAACTGCGATTTGACTATGGACAAAACATAAGCTGAGTGAAAACGTGAGGACTAGGAGGGTAATTATCTCATTCCAAATTTCGCGGATCCTTCCCGGGTTACCGGGTCACCGCGTCGGGTTGGGGCCTGAAACGGCGCCGTTTTATGTATAGGCTTAAAACAAATAGGTTATATTTTTTTGATACAGATTTAAAATGAAAAAAAAGAAACAAACCCTATTTCGAAACACTAATCTCCCTCTCTCATTTAACCTAAACAGCAAGCGGCGGCCATCCACCCATCGGCTTCACGCCGGTCACCGGCCTTGAGGCCTCACGGCGACCGCGACGGCCTTGCTTCACTCGGCCGGTAAGCTCTTGACACTCTTTCTTTTTTTTTCACTTTGGTTCGTAAAAAACAAAATAAAAGAAAACTTTGATTTCAAAATAAAACAAGATTCAACCGATTTCTTCTTTTTTACCTTTGAAAAACTTTTATTGATTTGTGAAAATCCTTACAACCCTTTTTTTTTTCTAAACTGTTTTTTTTTCCAAAATCCCTCCTCCCTTTCTGTTTACATTTGTTTCGATTTTATAACCGATCTCCTACACTAAAAAAAACTACCCCCTATTTTATTGCTTGTTGCAGATCCGGACGGATGTAATCCTATATTTTCAGGGATGGAAGGACATGGCTTGGATATGGGCATATTAAGGGTATGGGCAGTGTCGGGTTAGGTCTGGTTGATAGGGTTGAATGATGGTTTAGGTTAGATTTAGGGATTAGGGTTATTTTTTGTTTAGGGTTTTTTGGAGAATTAATTTGGGGATTGGGTTTGGTTGCCGGAATCAAGGGCGGCGACGGCAGAATATGACGGCGGCGGCTGTAAAATTAAGTTAGGTTTGGGTTTGTTTTCTGGTTTGGGTCAGAAACTTATATCCGGGTCGGATCTAGGGTTAAGGGTTTGGTTTGGGTAATGGGTTTAGCTAGGGGTAATGGATTTGGTTAGGCCCAGACTAATTGGGTCTGTTACAATTCCACTAAAGTATAATGCTCGAATTTTTACGCATATAAAATTACTAAAAATTAAGTTTACTTGTAGCCTTTGTCCAACAATTTTGTCATAAATATATTACTCATTATAATGTTCTATTTTTATCAATCATACAATATCATTTGAGAGGATACGTTTTACTTTTTAATAGAGCTATAATTCTATATATATAAATACAACAATATCACGAATGAGTTACATACCCAACATATCAACCTTCAGCTTACTACATCAATTCTTGATACATTAAAGCATGCAACTCACACATACATAGTTCTACATTCACTATGAACTAAGGTAAATATTTTTTTAATATCACAAGTGAATTTAATTTGTAAATGAATTTAAGATTAATTTAGCTTGGGTCGATTTCAATGCATTGTCTAATTCGATCAAGCATATTCGTGTATATGCTCGGGAGTCAACCTACTTTGATAGTTAAGACAAGTTATCTACAATTCAGACTTTAGATGAGATAATAGCTCTAACATGAATTATTTGTTCGAAAAAAATTCATAGACTACAAACTTGTTTAGATTACCAACTAATATATGGACAAAAATCCATTGTCCCTTTCCATGCCCTAACACTAAAAAATTAAATTCTAAGCCCTAATCCTAAATTTTAAATTCTAAACTATAAACCGTAAATCTTAAAAAATATATCTTACCCATAATTCCCTAAACCATAATCCTAATCTCTAATCTTAAACCTTAAACCTAATTTTTTTAATGTGAAACATAAATAGAGACACCAAAAAAGGGAAGAGGATTTCTCTTCCTAATATATAATGTCTTTCATATTGCAAACAATCTTATAATGCAATTTATATCCAATTAAACCATTTAGTGAGTCAATATTTGCTTTAATCATTTATTTCTATATGGTTTTAGATCATTTATCTTTTTGTTTGGATAAGAAAACCAAACACTAATAAAAGAGGAGTTATCCATAAAAAAATAAAATCTTTAATAAAATTCATTACAATTGAAATTAATCATAACCTCAAGTTTCTTAATTAAAAAGTAAAAATGAAAAAAAGGAGAACTAATGGATAAGAAAGTTCACATGATGAAGACAACTTGGGTTGTTTGGCTGTCCATTGTGTTGATCTATAAAATTGGCCAACAAAAAACATCACAAGTTGTCGAGTAAATGCAATGTCCATGTGAATGTGGAAGGTCTTCATTTGTTCCCTTTTTGATATTCCTGAAATATTACATTTGCTATGGTACCTTAAAAGTCGAATTTAACAGAATCCAACTTTAAACAGTAAATTTAAAAAAAAAACTAAAAACTAGTTCAGGAGGATTCGACTTCAGGCAATTTTTAAGGTTTTCTGGAAAAACACTGTTTATAGTCGGGTTCCGTTAAATTTGACTTCAATAGTACTGTAACAAATATAATATTTCGGAAATTAAAATGAAAAGTACCATATTTTGAAAAAAAAAACCCTAAAATTATATTTGAGTAAAAATTTCAAATAGAACTATCAATGGACCACTTCTCATCGTATTAATAGTGTAGGTTTGGTTGGTTTTCTTTCAAGGAAACCTCATTACCATTCATCCCTCTCCACCGGTTCCTTTCGCACAATATTTATGGGTGCCTTTTTTTTCCATATCCATATGTAGAAAATCTTGCTACAGACTTGTGTTTGAATGTGTACAAAATTTCAATTGATATGACCCATACCTAACATATTAGAATTCTTCAACATTTGTTTTGGAATATATTTTCTGTAATTTTTTTAATGAAAGATGTGTTAAATGTTATGATTCAAATATGGATATTTTTTGTTGCATTTTTAGGACCAAATTGTGGGAAAAATAAAATTGCAGTTACTAGAATGTAAAATTTCAGAAATTGAATAGTTGTTTTAAACAAAACGGCGCATTTAAATGAGAAAATAAAACTATAATTTTAGTGAAATTTTTTGAAAGACTATAACTTTGTGCTTGATTGTCCTATTAATATGAGGTTTTTTATTTTATTTTGAGATTTACTCATTGACTGAAAGCACTTTGTTATCATTTCCTCTCGAAAAATCTTGTCTTATACTTCAAATCCAAGCAGAAATTATTAATTGTCTTATACTTACCGTTTCGTTTAAATGTATCAATTTTCGAGCATTTTCATTATAGTCCCTATAAGTTTTTTTTTTTAACTTAGCCTGAAAAATGAAAAAATAACAAAAGTCGTTGACCACTGCTGGCGACTCTCCCTAACTTTCACCGGTACTGTAGCTGAAAACACTTCCCTCGTCACCATAAATTTTACATAATTCCTTTTTTTTTTGGAGAGTAATTTTACATAATTCCTTAAATAAAGTCCAATTTGCTATTTGCATAATGTTTCTATTTGTTTTGTTTAACAGTTCCTACCTAGGGTTCCTAATAGGTATTGAATTTACAGCTTAAATAAAAGGAGAATATGTTAACTGAAAATTTTTAACTACTTACTCTATAAATTATTGACATGTTCTTATTTGTTTTAATTACAACATATCCTAAAAAAGCCGTCAACTTTTAAGAGCTATGAAAAAAATTAATCGAATTAAATTTTAAACACAATTTACTATTGCTTTTTTTTTCGAATTGAGAATTTTTCACTTAATACATTAATTAATATGGTGAAGTGTACAAATGGTCACTAAACTACTCCTAAAAATACAAAATGATCACCAAACTTCCAAAGGTTACAAAATGGGCATTAAATTTTAGTTTTTATTACAAAATGATCACTGAGTTGTTAACCGTCGTTAATTGGGAGACGTGGTAGTTACAAAATTTTGTATAATAACATATTTAATCCTCGATATTTACACATTCAATCAATTTAGACATCAATAATGAGAGTTAATTTAAGAATAAATTGATTGAATGTGTCAATATGGAGGATTAAATGTTTTATTATTCAAATTTGTATAACTTTCACGTCACCCAGTTAATGACAGTTAACTGCTCAGTAACCATTTTGTATCAAAAACTAAAGTTTAATGCCCCTTATATAATTTTTTAAAAGTTTGATGATCATTTTATACTTTTAGAGATAATTTAGTGACTATTTGTGTACTTTACCGTAATTAATATTAAACCAAACGTTTGGGATGCAATGAAAAAAACATTGACCTTTTTTATTCCAACGACTATGCTCCCATGCCATGTGTCTGTGACTTTACCGACTACGAGATGGGCGTGGAAAATGGAAATGGTCCGGTTTGAGGGCTTGTTTGACTTCGCTTTGAATGCGTTTTTTGTTTATTATTTTTCATTTTGGATAGGATGCCTTTTCTAATTAAAGTAAATATTTATATTTTTTTTGAAGGGGATTGAAGTTTTACATAGGAAAGCCGACTTGAGAAATAATTGGAAACATTTTTTTAAAATTGAATAAAAGAAAAAAGATTTTAGAAAACAAATTATTCTCTTTTTTTTATATAAAGAAAACTAAATCTAATTGTCAACAGAAGAAACAATGAGAGCATAACAGATATACAACATTAGATAAGCTTCTCATAATACCAAAAAGAAAACAATGGACGGTAAAAAATTGAATACAAGACGTTTAACTTCTGATCAAAGAAACATTTTGTATCAGCAGTTTCTGGCTTTTCGGCAGCCATTTGATACTTCGTCTGTCATATTTGAGACGAATTCTTGTCTCTCTTAGATGACCTCGAATGTGAATGAACATCACCTGATATGTGCTTCTTTCTCCTTGGAGCACCAAGGCCGGAAGAGTCCATCAAAGGGCCAGACCATGTCTGGATTGGTGCTTTATTTGAAAATGAGAAGCTCGTGGTACTAAACGGAACATCGGGTGGATCAAAACCGGGATCTATCGGATGTGCTGAACCCAGAGGATAACCAAGAGTTCCATCCTGGTGAGGAGGTGGAAATTTCTCACTCTTGCTCTTGGCATTCGCGTGTGTTATTAATCGCCGTCTCTGTTTCAGCAAAAAAGTTCCAGCAAATCAGTAATCAGTCCTTTGTTTCAGCACCAGCTCATGTAAAAATATCGTAAATCAAGGACAACTCCAGGCGAATACTAGAATTGAGAACAAAGGAAAATGTCTTTGTTGATTGTAAATCAATGGAAAGTGCAAGGTCTAGAGGGAAAAGAGGGTATCTACAACATACATCAAGGTTGGCTTGAAGCTCAGCATTTGCCTCTGGAGCGGGAATTGCCCTAACAGCTCGATCACGTGAACGAGCTTTCTTCGCACCATCTGCATTGGCTCTACCAGCAGCTCGCAATCTACAATCATGAAGCTCATGTCATGTCGGGTACAAAGAGAAAGGCGAGAACTGTTATCAGATTCATGCTCTATTGTAAAGGAAACATTTAAACAAATCTCTAACTGTCAATATCTGATGTAATTTTATCTTCTACTACTACTTTATTTTCCCGATAGATAATAGTCATGCATTACTTCATGAACATATGCAATGTAAAATAAATTTCTTCAGAATGGAAATTAGAAACAAAACCAATATGCAAATTGGCTTAGAATGACAATCAGAACTTAATGTAATAAAATATCATGTACCTTCTAGCTTCTTCGTCCCGTAGATTAGCATCCATCTCCTTGCAGGGAGGGTAATTTGGAAGGCTGGAAGGATCACAAGCATAAGGCTTGGTCATGAAGAACTGCAGAAGACATGAACAGTCACAATGACAATTTTGACCATAAATTATTCAAACCAATCACTTGTTATCCTATGAAAGGATACAGAACTGACAAACTCGAGCATTCTTGCCGAAAAGGATAAAGATGACATCCTTCAAAGCTAATTTCAGCCATGGGTGAAAAATGTAAATCACTAAATAAATTCTTATCTGATATAATGAATCGTAATGAATATTCTAAATGCTGCTCTCTAAAGCTACAAGATTATGAACAAGCAAGCAACGGAAAAACTATAGTCAAGAACTAAGGAGATGAGGAAAGATATATTGTGAGAGAAAAAAAAAGCCTACTTCACTGTTTAATGCTGCTGTAGCTGTCAAACGCTCAATGGGGTCAATTGCCAGAAGAGTATCAATCAGCGGCAATGATGATGGTGGAAAGTCCTTAAAAGTTTCAGCTATACATCGTTTATATGATTGTCGGGGCTTAAATATGGTTGCATGTGGCAACTTTGACTTTTTCCAATATTCATCTGAAGGAGAGCCACATAGTTTGAATATCTTGTGTAATTGCTCCACCTAAACAACATTATAGACAAATGTTAGCAGATACAACTGGTAGCATGTGCAGACCAATTATACTCTAATTAGTATCTAACAGTATGAAAAAGCTGAAAATACTTTGATGCCATATGTCATGTGTAAATGGAAAAAGCTCTAAATGCTTCCTAATGTCGTACAATTTTTGAAACCGAGTAAATTGAATCATGCTACTATTGCTTTCCCAGGTTGTTTCATGATCATTGAGAAAGCCAGTGGAACTTTCAAGATATTCCCAATTACAAAACAACTATTATAGAATCATCAATATAATGAAAACAAGGGATTAAATTATGAAGTTGAATCGCCCGGACAAATCAAAAAGTATTCAAACAGCGGGCTTAATTTTTTATGGAACTAGGAACACAGCAAAAATGAAGTTAGATGTCGCTGAACAACCAAGTCCTATACCACTGGAGGTGATATAGCAAGATGGCAAAATCCAAAAAGAAAGGAGGATCAAATATCATAGAGAACTAAGAAAGAACGTGGATCTCAATTACCCTCATTATTATAATCAAATACTAACAGAGGATTTCAAAACCTTTAAGTTTATCTTGCGTGATAGTAAGTGCAGAATGGATCATTTTGCAGAATATACATGGAAAGCGAGTAAGTTGGTGTTGTGTACATTTTATTGCTGTATGCCTCTGTAAAGTAAAAGGCTATAATTAGAATCATAATGTGCTTTCCAGAGTGGAATACAATAGCACAAGGAGAATACATGTTTTTAGATTCAAGAAAGTTGAGCTACCTCGGTACGACCAGGCATGATGGGTCTTCCAGCTAATAACTCAGCAAGAATGCAACCAGCACTCCAGAGATCCACGCCAATGCCATAATCTGTGGCACCAAGAAGGAGCTCTGGAGGACGATACCACAGTGTAACCACCCTACTAGTCATTGGCTGCTTGTGATTAGGATCAAAAAATGAAGCCAAACCAAAATCCGCTATCTTAAGAACACCACTGTTGTCAATAAGAAGATTCGACCCCTTAACATCACGATGTAATACATGATGGTTGTGACAATGTTCAAGCCCCGACAACAACTGATGCATATAACACTTCACCTGCCCATAACAAGAAAAATCAAAACTCTATTCATAACTTAATTTGGAACCAGCCAAAGCAACGGCTAAGCAAAATATTATACCTGAGACTCGGTGAACTTTACAGCTGGACTAGCAGCGAGTCCGGCCAAATCGTGCACCATATACTGGAATACAAGATACAAACTACACGACATCCTCGAAGTCACCAACCCTTCTAATTTTATAACATTAGGATGATCCAAACGGCGTAAAATCTTAATCTCCCTGGCCATGAACTTCACACTTTCCGGCTCCAAATTATCAAATCGAACTTTCTTTAATGCAACAATTTTCCCAGTCAACGTATCCCTAGCTTTATACACATTACTGTATGTTCCTTGACCAATCTAAACAATCAAATTCACAAAGCTACATGAGTAATTACGTAAGGAAAAAAATACTAGTAATAAACAGTTAAATACATAAATGAGGTTATGAGATGTTTAGATACCTTATCAATCTTCTCGAAAGAATCGGCACGGCGAGGAGTCCAGCCGTTTATGGCTTCACCGGCAACATTTGAGAGCCAAGACGGCCATCCGGCGGCGACTTGTTCGCCATGGACATGTCTGGGAGGGTTACTCAATCGTGGATTCGGCCGTGAAGATCGCCTTTTCGCTCTTGCTTTAGCTGCTGCGGAGGCGGCGGCAGCTGCGGAGGCGGCGGCAGCTGCTGCTGCTTCTTCCTCCGCCTTCTCCTCCTCCACCCTCCAGCTCTTACTTTCATCTCTAACAACCTCTTCCCCTCCCTTGTCCGCTCTTTTTAAAACCCTACCAACTTCCTCTTTCTTCCTCTCTTCCCTACCTACCGGCCTCCCTGATACCTCTCTCCCAAACACACACCCCATAGCTTACTCATATCTCCTTTCCCTCACATTCCCACATTTTCTCACACTTTCTCTCCATCCAAACATAAAACCCTAAAAAAAAGATTTGCCAGAGATTAATTCAAAGAAAGTTGCAATGTGACCCAACTTTCTTTATGTCAAAGAAAAGAGAAAAGAAAGCAAATGATTTTTCAAAAAATAATATTAAAGATTAAAGTCCCACAAATTGTGGCACACACGGTCAACAAATCTCAGCTACAAAAAGCTTAATACAGTAAAATTCAACCACCCTTTTTAGATTTCAAGATTTTTCAATCAAATTAAACAAAGATTTTGGATCTCTTTCTATTTGCTGCGTTCCAGTTTTTTTAATTTTTTATGCTCTTGTCTTTGTTTCTTTGACTCTCTTTCAGAAAGATTAAAATTTTGTTCTTTAAGGGGGTTTTAATTAACTGCGGGAGATTCGGTGTTGAGAGGAGGTATGACCAATTATGATTTGCCACGTTGTGAGGGAATGATTCATGCGGGGTTTGGGTTGTGACGTGTAAGGATATGATTCGATTACAAGGGGGTGGAGATGTAGTGGGCTCCACGGGGCAGTGGTGTCTCTTGATTTTGTTCCACTTTCAGGTGGAGTCCTTGGCCCCGTGCTTAACTTGGGGGCAACCAATCTACCAATGAAAGTTTAACACGTGGATCATAAAGAAAATCTTTGTCTATGAAAGAGTATATTCCTTTTTTCTTCTTGGCCCGAGCATA
Organism: Hibiscus mutabilis; assembly: GCA_019671005.1. Classification (NCBI taxonomy): domain Eukaryota; kingdom Viridiplantae; phylum Streptophyta; class Magnoliopsida; order Malvales; family Malvaceae; genus Hibiscus; species Hibiscus mutabilis. The sequence continues at coordinate 42,094,781 of CM033736.1, forward strand.
TATTTTCTTGTTAAAAAAACTATTACTATATATTTTGGTAGTTTATAAAATTTTTGATAAAACATAATCAATTATAATAGATTATATATTTTTGGTACAATGTTAAATATTTTGTTGTTATTTTGGTAAATTTTAAAAAAATTGGTAAAATGAAATTTTGATATTTATTATTTTGGTATTAGTTAAAAATATTGATCAATTATTGACCACGTATTATGGTATAATACCAAAATTCTAATGTATACCTGGAATTTTTAATGGACAAGCACATCAATTTCTATCCAATGCCCAAAATTTCTAGTAGATATCAAACCTTTTTAATACATAGTAAAATTTTAAACTTACTTTTGAAACTTTGGTAAATCGTTATAATTTTTGGTTTGTTAAATGTCGTGGTGTTATGAGTACCCAAATTCTAACAGATACCAAAATTTCAAACATTAAAAATTCAAGTATAATTTCAAAATTTTTGGTAAACCTTATAAATTTTATTGTACCAAAAGATAATTTGTTTTAAAACTTTAAAGTTTTACTAAAAATTCTAATAATTTACTTAGAGTCTAATAGGTTGAGTGGTCAATAATGTTTATAATATTTTATTTGGTATAAGTTCAAATCCTGACATTTGCCTTGAAATTTATATTCAATATTTCCTTAGAAATTTCCTTTTTGGGACTTGATGTCATTACCAATATTTAGATTAAAAGATAATATAAATATTGCATACATAACATAGTTTATATAATATATAAATTAAATGCTAAGGTATAAAAGATTATATCAATATTAAATAATTAAATATGGTACTGAGTAAATTAAATTAACTAACTAATATTTTGGATCTGACCTAAATGAACTCAAACTTAAAAAACCTCAATTTAAACGCAATCTGAATTTAATTGAATCAAACCTATAATATAAGTATTCGATCATTCAAGTTTAGGGATAGGTATTTCACCTGACCCGATTCGGTTCCATCCTAACCCGATATTATATATATATATATATATAAAAATTGGGATCGAGTTTAGGGTGAGAAATATCAGACTCGGGACTAATGGTATAATTTTTTTTATATTTTTAAGAATATTTGTAATAGTGCCCTCGTTATATTTTTATAATTAGGTCATTAAAATTAAATTTTTTACAGTTGAGTCCCTAAAATAATTTTTTACAATTAAATCCCTAAAAATGATTAATATATATATATACATATATATATAGAGAGACCGGATTGGGCCAAATTAAGGTATATAATTTTCAGGTCAATCAGGTTGGATTTTTTAAAAGATGTGTTCGCGTCGGGTTTGAGTCGGCCAAAAACTCAACCCGGTCGTGCTCATCCCTACCTTCAACAAATATTTATAGCATTATTCTTAAATTATATTATATATTTTTTAGGATACACTACATGTATAGTCAATTAAATATAAGACCATCAAACTATGAATTTTGTCAATCATATCACTTAATTAATTAAATTGTAATAATCAAGTCATTGACCATTAAAAGTTAACGAAAATATTGATGTGACCTACCATATACGTATCAATTAAGTCACTAGCCGTTAAAAATTAACGAATATGTTGATGTGACCTACTATATAAGCATCAATCAAGTTACTTAATTATTCTTAAATCATATTATAATTTTGGCTTAGTAGTACGTTGGCCCCTAAAGTATGCACTTTTATACCAAGTTGCCCCTAAAGAAATCTCCAGGACGTTTTGCCCCTAATATAAAAATCGGCCCATTTTTCTAATGTACGTTTAAAAATACGGCCAATCAGAACGCGCCACTTGGAATGTATAACCAAAAATTATGGCTAACTTTAATAAAGGGTAAATGGCATATTGAGTCTCTCAAGTTTTATATTTATTCAATTCAGTCCTAAATATTTTTATATAATCTAAAATTGACCTCATTAATTTTTTTATATTTTAGTCTAATATTATTTTCTAATATTATAATATTTAATATATTATTACGATCCAATAAGACAACAACACGTGTCATTGTCTTATTGGTATGAAAACTTGAAGGAAAAAATGAATTGGCCTCAAAAGGGAATCGATCCCTTACCGTTAGGATGAAAGGCAAAAGCATAACCACTGCACTAACTCAATAATTTAGATAACTAGTCTCCTTTACTATTAACAGCCTCTGTTTAGTTTTTAATCCATCGACAAATAAGAACTATTCATCTTCTTCCCCAACTTTCATTGGATTTACATTTTAGAGAATGTTTGATCTAAAATCGGGTAACGTGATTTAACGGTACAATTGACCTCGGTAACTTGAACTTTTTATGAACCTTTGTTGATTTAAAAATTCCGTCCCGAGAAATATAACCGAAATCCAAGTAAAAACTTCGATATTCTCTTCTCCTCAAGGACGAATTTTCACTTGATTCTCCATTTTGATTCATGTAAATTTAAATTTGACGCAATAAATCATATATTTGATGTATTTTTCAGTTATTTGAGCTTTTAAAACATGAGTCCTAACCTTATTTCAAAAATTCAACTTCATCAAGCTTGTTCATGGAGTTTTAATGGTGATTTTAGATACTCGACCTTATTTGTTGTTTTCAAACCTTTTTAGATTAGTTTTTTGATATAAAAGATATTCCAAGCGAAAGAAATGAAAAAGAAGAATTATAACGAAAAATTTGATAAATTCTCCTTTAAAATTTCAATAAAAATTTGATAATATAAGAACCAATGGAGGTTTGAATTTCCAGCATTAAAACTGTTTAGAGTTAATTTAGATGATTAAATAGTGCCTTTGTAGATGAAGCCTATGTATTTGTTTCGATACAAATGGAAATTTCACAATGTTTATTTCCATATGTTATATTTCCAGATCAAAACTTCACAAGAACAACCTTTGGCTCGGTGGTAAACATGTTGATTTTCAAGGCTTGGTTGTGGGTTTAATTCCCTCTAGGCAACATGTTCAATTGTTTTAATTTTCCACCAATAAGATATCGACATCTTATTGGTAGAAAATTAATATATTAAATAAAAAAAAATATATAAAATAATGTTAGATTAAATTATAAAAATTATAAAGAATATGGATCAATTTTAGGTTAAATAAAAAATTTTAAGGACTGAACTGAATAAATATAAAACTTGAAAGAATCAATATGGCATTTACCCTTTTCAATTAAAGATCACTTGGTTTTTTGGTAAATGTGCCACATGGTGCACTATGATTGGCCTATATAATTTGTTTAGGGAAAAAAAATATGGAGGGCAATAGAGATTACGATTTTTAGTTTAGGTGGCAAAACGTCTCGAAAATTCTTTAGGGGCAACTCGGTATAAGGTGTATACTTTAGGGGTCAATGATGCTATTAAACCTATAATTTTTTAAGGATATACACTTAATTATTAGGGTGATTCTCTTTTAATCACTGAACTATTAATTTTATCAATCAAGTCATTGACTATTAAAAATTAATGAAAATATTGACGTGACAATTAAGTAAATTTGTATAATTACACATTTAATCTTTTATATTTACACAATCAATTAATTTAAACATAATTAAAAAATAATAAATTTAACTCTCAATATTTACAAATCATTTCAATTTAATATTTACGCATCAACGATGCAATGCTGTTTGAGGTTATCTGCAATGGGTTGTTATCAAATGTTCAAATTGTTTCTTCTCCCCAGGAATAGGAACACATCCAACAAAAGTAGAGGGAAATGAAATTTCTTTAAAATAAGGATTTCCTTTGAAATTTTAAATCCTAAACGTGAATCAACCGCAATTAAGTTTGGCGCGTTACAATAATAAACAATCATTTGCTATTTCATCACCGAAACCACCCTTCACATGGAGCAAAAACTACATGGTAGTTATGAGGTGTGACATGTCTAGAGTGTAGTTAAAAGACGATAAATTTTGAATTTTATTTTAAATTTTAAAATAATAGACTTTTTTATAACATTTTAGTTTGAATTTTTTATTTTTTTGACAAGTTTCAATACTTACAAAATAAATTTAATACTTGTCAAAACATGAAAAAAATTAACCTAAAATATTATCAAAAAAGTCTAAAATTTTAAGTTTTTGAACAAATGTCGAAACTTGTCGTCTTTTAACCGCATTTTAGACCAATTGTGCGTTAGACTAGCCAAAAACTACATAGCTAGAAACAATGAAGCAGATTTGTTTTCCCCCAAAAGCTGAATTACAAGACCACCTCAACTTCATTTAATAACACTGAAGGTCGGTTTGGAATTATTTTTAAAAAGTGCAGTGAAAAAGTGATTTTAGATTGTTTGATTTAAAATAAGAATATTTAGTATTGTTGTCAAAAAGTACTTTTAAATAGATAAAATGTTTATTTTAGACATTCTTTTTAAAAACATAAAAAGAATTGATGATATAAACGAGGATAAATAAGTAATTTTGTTCAAATATATTTTTTGAAAAATTTAAAAACTATAAATTTTAACTTTTGGAAAACACTTTATGAAAGCTGAAAGACATTTTTGACCATAAAAGCTATATGTTATGTATAGGGATGCTAAAAAATATCCGACCCGGCCCATTGAACCTTAAAAACCGGGTAATTCTTAAAAAAGGCACTCGGTATCTGGCCCGAGATTTTTCCAGGTAATTGGGCGGGGTCTGGGCTGAATTTTCTATCTTAAAACTAACTTCAAATTACTAATTTTTTGTGTTTGGATTATATATTATGAAAATTTAAAATTTATTTATTTACTATGTGCTTTTTTAATACTTTTAAATTTAAAAATAAATAAATAAAAAATATGAACTAGGTACCCGTTACTTGATTTTCCAGGTACTTGGGTTTCACGGGTACCCGAATAACGGGTACACGACTAAAGCGGGCCGGGACACAAGCCGACATATGTAATACCCGAAAGAACTGGGTACCCAAAAAACTGTGTACCTGACAATGAACACTCCTATTATATAATACTTTTGGTCTCAAAAGCACACTGTTGACCTCAAAAACATTTTTAAAAAAATTAAAGAATGGGACAATGGCGATGTTCAACCTTCAGAGGGCCCTCGATCTAAAGACCATTCATTATATTCAGAATGCTGCAAGCCTCGTTGTATTCGAGATTTAATAGCAATTTTAGGCTAAGGTTTCGTTCGACACAACTTTTTAAAAGCTGAAAGACATTTTTAATCATAAAAACTATATGTTCTGTTTTACTTTTGGTCTCAAAAGCACTGTTGACCTCAAAAGTACTTTTAAAAAATATTGAAAAATAGGACAATGGTGGTGTTCAACCTTTGGAGGGTCCCTCGATCCAAGGACCATTCATTATATTCAGAATGTTGCAAGCTTCGTTGTATTCAAGATTCGATAGTAATTTTGGGCTAAGGCTTCGTTCGGCACAATTTTTCAAACGACGATTTGGGTGAGAGCGTAAGTTTGAGGAGAAGCTAAAAATTTTAGCTTTTCCGAAATGCTTGTTTGCAGCCAATCAGACACCTAAATGCCCGTTTGAAATGATCTCCTTGATCATTCGGTACGGTTTCCCTGCTCGGCAGTCAAAAGTTCGTTGAAAAAGTGTAGAATGAGCCCTAAGAAGGAAACATCTACCACAATGTTGGAAACAAACTTCAAGCCACTATATTACGTATTTCAGAAACAACTTAAATCTAAAACAAAAACTTGCAAACTCTAAAAACATCATATATAGTTCATATAAGAACCAACCGCAACTGGTACCATATAAAAAAGAAAGACAATTGTTAAACTTTGGATCGGGAAGAAATACACCCTAATTCCCTAAATTCTAACCTTAAATCCTAAACTGTAAACCCTAAACTCTAAAAAATACACCCTAATTCCCTAAATTCTAACCTTAATCTTAAATCCCAAACCTGGTATTTTAGTGTGGGGACATACATATGGCACCAAAAAGAGGTAGAAGATTTCTATTCTCATGACTTGCCATTTATCTCGAATAGAAATCCTCTATCCTTTTTTGGAGCCCCATTTATACTCATATTAAAAATTAGGTTTAGGGTTAGGGTTTAGGACTAAGGTTTAGAGAATTGGAGGTATGCTATATTTTCTAGGGTTTAGAGTTATGATTTAGAATTTAATTTTTTAGTGTTAAAGTATAAAAAGAGAAATTATTTCTCTTAATGAGAACACCTGCTACAAGAAAATTAGTTGCGTCTATTGACGCTAAATTTATTAGCTTCGGAAAAAAACCAATATCGAATGCACCCAACCAATGTTGCCAACAACATTATGATGTCTCTATGATTCGTTATAAAACTATTTAAATTGTTTGGAATTTGCTCATGGCTTGTCTCAAACAGAGGCGTTCATAATCGGGTCGGGCACGATTGGTCTCGAATAGAGATGTTTATAAGTAGGTTGAGTGCCAGTGGTCTGAATATATTCTCAAGTCCGGTTTGATATGAAATATGTGTTTTAAATTTTGTTTAACTTATTGGGATTTATAAATAGTCAACTTGAGTTTGTTTTGTGTATGCCATTATTTTTATAATTTTAAAAAATATTTATGTTATTTTTAATATAATATTTAATAATTTTATATATTTCTTATTTTATTAAAAAGTATAAATTACTTAATATATTATTTTTTTAAATAATATCTGGATTTTATTAATCAACATGAAAGATAATACAATACAATACATCAAAAAGAGAAAAAAGGACAAGTCCACTAAAAGTCTCTTACAATGGTGCAAAAAAAAAAACCAGACACTTTCATCGAGATTAGCATATCAAAATTCAGAAACCTTCTTGCATCTCTTTGTCTCTATCCAAACGAGACGCTTTACGAGGTGAAAAAGGAGTAGTGAGCGAACCAAGCTATTAGGCATATTGCTCCGCTACCAAGGTCTGATTACATCGGCAACCAACCATCAACCGAGTGAAGATCCATCTTTCTAAGACCACTGACAGAACCATAATCAAAGATTAGTGCCGTGAAGATCTTCGTACGAGCACCAACCAACCGCTACGGTATACTGAAGTCATGCCACAAGGACAGATGAAACGAACCACAAAAAATCAAAGAAAAATGTGTCACAAGGACAGAGGAAACGAGCGCCACAAAGGCAGAAATTCTTATTAAAATAAATAAAAAATAAAAGAATAGATTAAGTGGTCGACAACCAATACTAAAATTAGTTACCGACCATCAACCCAAGAAAAAAAACAAAGTTGCTGGCGACAGAGATTTGTAAGAGAGGCTAAGTTTTAAAACCTAATTTTAAAATGAATCGAGTGTTGACTTATTATTACTATTATTATTATTATTATACTTAGCATATAGTTTAATGTTTTATTATACAATCCTATATTATTATAGGCTTAATTTTTTTATTTATATTTGATACACAAATGCTGGAAATTAAAATTTTCCACATACACTATAGTTTTAGGGTTTATATATTTAGTTTAGGGTATAAGATTTAGAGGTTTAGGTATATATGTATATAATTTAGAGATAGTGGTTAAAATGTATGGTTTAAGGTTAAGATTTAGGGTTTATAGGTTAAAGTTTAGTTTTAGGGTAATATGGTGAGGGATTTATGTTTTAACTTATAAACCCTAAATACTAACCCTAAACATAAATTCTAACTACTATCTCTAATTTATAAACCCATAAACCTACTCCTAAATACTAAACCCTAAACTAAATCTCTAAACCCTAAAACTAAGGCATTTGTGAAAACTTTTAGTTTTCACCGCTAGTGTATAGAATAATTACCCTTAATTTTTATGTGATGTACATTATGTAATATATAAATTTGTAGGCTTATATTACAAATAAGTACCTAAAGTATTTTTTGGTAAAAATAAATACTTAAAGTATACTTTTTGGTCAAAATAGATACCTAGAGTATTTTTTGGTCAAAATAGGTACTTAAACTATATATATTCCATTTAGGTTCCTAAAAGTTTTCAAGTGACCTTGATTAAAAAATGCATTAGGTACCTATTTTGAGAAAAAATACTTTAAGTACCTATATTGACGAAAAAGTACTTTAGATATCTATTTGACCAAAAAGTATATTTTAGGTACTTTATTTGATCAAAGAGTATATTTTAGATACCTATTTTGACCAAAAAATATACTTTGGGTACTTAATTTGACCAAAACATATACTTTGTATACTTATTTTGATCAAAAAATACTTTAGGCACGTAAATAAAAAAGTTAGTATAGCTTAGGTACGATATAAGCCAAATTTATAATATAATATAATACAAACTTAGAAAAGAATTAACCTTGCTTAGACTTTTAATGTTAGAGTTCAGACTCAACTCATATTTTACACGATGATCAAGTTATTTTTTTATCTAAGCTCATTTTTCAAACTTAATATTTTCATTCAAACTCCTTCAAATTTCAAATAGATGTTTCAAACATAGGTGGCTAACTTAATTTCTGAAATAGTTTGGTCTCAAATTGTATATATATATTCGAGTTTGTGACCGAATTTAATTAAACTTTAGTTTGAATAGATTTCTTTCTACAAAATTTTCCTTTGTAAACAAGATATTTACCCTCTAATTATGTAATATAGTTTAGGGTTTTTTTGAGCGAATTAAAAGAGTTACAAATAAGTTAGTCGTATAAACTCATTCTCTCATATTTTTTCAACATTATGGGAAATTCCCCTGCTCGTAGTTTTTCTCATTAAGAGTTTTTCACGTAAAATCTTGTTGTTTTGTTTATTGTGTAATCATGATTGCTACCATTATTCTTGTTGTATATTATAACGATTAATATCAGAGCATTTCAAGTTTGAGTTGATTTCAACAATAATGTCTGTACAGTATGAAGTCTTGCACTTGAATAACAGATGACAACATATTCTATTGGCATAAGGATAACATTTATAAATTTTGTCTTTTTAGCCCTCATTCTTTTTTATTCTAAAGATATTAATAAGATAAATATTGTCCTCATCTTCAAGAAAAATAATCATTCTAAAGTAAATCACTTCTGACCCATCAGTTTATACGACTTCATTTATAAGGTAATCTCAAAAATTTTGGCCATAAGACTAAAGACTTTTCTTTCAAATATTATTTCTTTAATGCAAACAACATTCACAATAGGAGAATAATTCAAGAGAATATTACGGTTGCTCATCAAGCTTTTTACGCTATTAAAAAGGAAGAGAAAAGGTTCTGAGAATATCATGACCCTTAAAAAGGCCTAGAATAAGGTCGATTAGAGGTTGCTCGTAAAACTCATGAAAAAACGGGTTTTTGCCAATGGTGGATTAGGAGAATTATGGAATGTATTATTTCTCTTTCCTTCTCACTTGTTACCAATGGGGCGCAAAAAAAAAAAAAAAAATTCTTTCCAAGCAAAGGATTTCGTTAGGATGATTCCTTTTCGTAATACCTTTTTTTCTTGGTCTCTAATTTTATATCTTTGTTGATCGAGAAGGAATCTTTATCTCAAACTTTATCAGGTTACTGAATTAGTCAAAAATATCCTTTTCCCAAGTGACCTTGAATCGACCCCCCTTGTTGCCAACCTTTCTTCTAGAATTTTTTCCTCCAATTAGATGGTGACAGACTTGTTTTCGTGAGCCGTTAATAACATGTGACTTAATTGATATCATTTAAATAGTTAAGAGGTCTAATTGATAAAATTAATGGATTAGCAGTCAAATTAGAACGTCTCCTATAGTTTAGTGGCCATTCATGTAGTTTACCCTTAATTTTCATCGACATTGGACTAATCTGCTGTTTTTTAAAGTTAGGTGGTTATTTTATAAGTTTTAATAGTCAGAGAACTCAATAAAAAATATATAGTCGGCTGACAATTTATATAGTTTACCCCTTAAAAAAAAACATGAGTTGACATGGGCGGAGGGACTATCTTGCAAAACGCGTTGAACTGGAGTCCTTATGTAGTCATTTTACCATTCATTTGAAAAAACACATTTTCTCCGATTTAAGAAACACGATACTTTGCATATTCAAAAAAAAAAGAAAAAGAAAAAGAAACACGACACTTTGAAGCTCATAACAGAACTTTTCAGCAAGTTTTTTTTCCCCAGCTTTTCTTCTGAAATCTTCCTATTTTCCCTCGATTTCTTGTTTACCAAACACATTAAAACACCACTCTTTCATCTCTTCAACAAGATTCGAAGAAAAAATTCCCGAAAACCTTGCTTTCTTCAACGATTTCCTCAATCCTTCAACAAAAATTTGGTTCAAGATCATTTTGGCTGGTGGAAACTTATTTTTAAGGTAACAAATCATTTTCCTTGTTGATTTCTAACCTAGTCATTGTTGACTCACCCACTGCTCAATGCTCATTCGCATATGTAAAAAGGGAAATCAATGAACCTACTCACCTACTCGCAAAATCCAGTCTTAATTTAGAGGATTCATTGTACTGGATTGATGGAAATTAATTGAAGCGTATAAAGAAGTTTAAGGGAAAAGTCATACATAAAGAATAGATTAATGGATTAAATTGGAATAAGATTTAAATTTTCAGGGTTAAATTTTTAGAATTAGAACTAAATTATAACAATGTATAAAGTTTAAGAGTGAAAATTGTTATCATGTCAATTTTATTAATTACAAGGGCTTATCTTTTAATGGAAACGACCAATTTGGAGTATTTTTTTTAGCTCAGTGACTATTTTATAACTTTTTAATAGTTGATAGACTTAATAAAAAACCTTATAGAGTCAAGACACCGTTTGTGTGTTTTTCCATCCGAAGTCAACAAATTGCTTTTAGCTTTAGACTTCTGAGATGTTTCCTGCTCATTTCCATTTTCCAGTTTTACTTGCCTTTGATTTCCATTTCGCAAGAGCAAAGTGAAGGTAAGCTTTAAGGACCACCATTTTTATCTTGAAAGTTCATCTTCCTTGCTATATATATTCTCATTTTTTTTTGTTGAATTATTTCTGATTTGTCTTGATTTTGGCATTTGCATTTTTATCTTGAAAGTTCATCTTCCTTGCTATATATATTCTCATTTTTTTTTGTTGAATTATTTCTGATTTGTCTTGATTTTGGCATTTGCATTTAAGTAGATCTCTGCTAGTTTTGCATTACCTCCACTACATTAACCCCCTTTGATCTTTTACAGCTACAATCTACCAGTTGTTTCGCTGAAGCTAGCAGATTGCTAAAAAGCTTTCCTTTTCGTATTCAAGTGCTGATAACAGAGAGAAGAGAGGTATGTTCAACACTAATTTCCAGCTTCTCCAACATTTCTCTTTGTACCAAAATACAATAGTATCTTTGGTTTAGGGCAGATCTAATTTATTTTAATTAGCTTTGTTTTTGCTAGTTGGAATCTACTAGAAAAACTGATCTAAAAAGCAAACTAGATTATCAAATGGTTCAAATCCCTTGATAATTCCTGCTATTAACTAGTTAATCAAACTTTCATAACTGTTTATCAGTTATTCTTTACGTAGGAAACTTGTGAAAAAGACTCTTATTCTCTCTAAACTTGAGACTTGCAACTTTTCATCAGTTGGTCGCCGCTCTCCTCTTCAAGGAATAGAGTTCATCATATCTAAGAACTTCATGGATTCAGAATCTTCAAAATCAGCTTTGAAGGAGATCATGGAGGCTGTAAATGCTGAGGATGTGAATATTATTGGACTGTATGGAATGCCAGGAGTTGGGAAAACAACTTTAGCTGAAGAAGTTGGGAAGCAAGCTCTTGAACAAAATCTGTTTTATAAAGTTGTGATGTTTACAATGACCCAAAATCCAAACATCAGCAAAATTCAAGATAAAGTTGCTGATATGATTGGTTTAAACTTTAAAACAACTAGTGAAGAGGGAAAAGCAGAAGAGCTATTGAAGAGTATGAAAGGTAAGCAGAACATCCTCATAATTGTCGACGACCTTTGGGAAGAATTTAAGTTGGAGACCATCGGAATTCCAGTGGGTGTTGAACACGAGGGTTGTAAAATTCTTCTGACTACACGTGATAAAAAAGTCTGCACCGTAATGAACTGTCAGAAGCAAATTCAACTCCGTGTCTTATCAGAAGAAGAAGGATGGGATTTATTCAAAGCTAATGCTGGTTTAAAAGATGGCTATTCCACCTTGATTGATGTAGCCAAAGGGGTTGCTGATGAATGCAAGGGCTTGCCTCTTGCAATTGTAACCGTGGCAAAAGCTCTAAGAGGTGAGAGTTTAGATGGGTGGAGAGCCGCAAATCAAAGACTCAAGGACTCGAAACATTTGGACAATGAACAAGTATTTAGAGGTGTGTACAGGGAGCTTAAGCTTAGCTATGATTATTTGAAGAAGAACAATAGCCAAACAACCGAAAATGACATCCAATTGTGTTTCCTTCTGTGTTCCCTTTTCCCTGAAGATTATGAAATCCCTATTGAATTATTGATTATGTGCGGCATTGGTGTGGGATTGTTCTCTGATGTTGACTCCATTGAAGATAGAAGAAGGGAAATTGTTGTAGCACTAACAGAACTCCAAAATTCTGGCTTGTTATTGGAAGCTGATGATGGGGTCCGAGTTGTAAGAATGCATGATGTGGTTCGAGATTTTGCTCATTGGCTAACATCAATGGGAGAAAACAGATTCATGGTTAAAGATGGGTTGAAAGAATGGCCTAATGTCATTGAAAGTTTTGGGTGTTATACTGCAATCGCTTTATGGAACTGTAGTTGCTTAAATCATTTTCCTAAAAAAGTGGAGTTTTCAAAGCTCAAGACTTTGTTTTTGGATGGCAAAGGTTTTCCAAGTGTTTCGAGTACAATTTTTGAAGAAATGACAGCCCTCCAAGTTCTATTTCTCAAACATGTCAATTTCTCAATGGAAGGACTCAAATTCTTAACAAATCTTCGAACTCTGTGCTTTGTGAATTGCAAGCTCGAAAACATTTCATCATCGCTGAGAAATATGGGAAACCTTGAGATTCTTGCATTGTTTCACACTGATATTAATGAGATACTTGAAGAGTTAGCGGAACTGTCTACGCTCAAATCATTATATATTGCTTACGATAGAAAGCAACAAATTATCAGTTTTGCCCCCAACTTGCTATCAAGGTAATAGCTAATGCAGCAGTTTTTTTTTTTTTATCATACTCATATTTTCTTTATTAATATTTCATGTGCATCCATGATTTTTAGAAAGTAATGATTTTTCTAAAACATTTTTAAAAAATAAACCCCGAGTTTATATATAAAAAAATTATCATTCATCCCCGAGTTTAAATAAAACCTCTTTTTAAATGGAACCTGGCATGTGTGTTGCGTTATGTAACTTGATAATTGATGTTTTTTTTAATGCATATAATAGATTGACGGCACTGCAAGAGCTACATGTGAGAAGTGAAAACAACATCAACTTAGCCGAGCTGAATTCATTGCCTCGTTTGACTGCACTATCACTAAAAACTTCTACTGATCAATGCTTTCAACAGAATATTGGGTTCCCTAAATTAGAAAGGTACATTATAGTTGTCAATAAGCATCTTGATGAGTGGCAGAGGTTGACCTTTAGAATGTTGGATATTAATGATCTCACATTCTCGTTGAGTGCATTCACTGATCTGTTTATCAATATGGAAAGGTTGAGACTGAAGAATGTCAGTGGACAAAAGAACATTATCCCAAGCTTAGGTAAAAATGGAGCAAATGAGTTGACTTCTCTTCAACTTAAATCTTGCGATGATATGGAATTCGTGATTGATATGACCGGACAACAAGGGCCAATTATTGCATTCTCTAATTTGATGGAATTAGATATACAATACATGAATTGTTTGAAACAGTTGTGCCATGGTCCACCAAAAAAAGTAGAAACGCGGAGACCACTGTTCTCAAATTTAACATTCTTGAATCTAAAATCATTGCCCCAGTTGGAGAGCATATGGAAATTAGAGCCATCTTGTCATGCAATTGCAGGCCTCTGGAATTTAAAGGTAGTAACAATTCAAAACTGCCATAAGCTGAAAGTGATATTTTCACCTTGCCTTGCTCAAAGTATGCTGAATCTACAAGAACTCTACATATCCAATTGCAATGGATTAGAGCAAGTCATTGGTTTTGCCCAAGAAGAAATTACTAAGGTAAAAATAAGTGTTCTCTCTAAATTTTTTAAATATTTTTACTTTAGATAGCAGTTTGTTAATTAGTCTGAGCAAAAAATAAGAAAATCGAAAATTGATTCCACTGTTTGCTTGGATTCTTATTGAGTTTGAATTAGTCCTAGTTAGGATATTAATTGAATATATCTAGATATTGGTTCTAAAACTAAAATATTAAACTGTATGAACCGAATTCTATTTTTCATTTATTTTACAAATAGCTTTGAATGTTCTGTTTTTTAATGTACAATTAAGATTTCTCTGAGCAAATTACATGATCAATGTTGAAAATCTATCTCTTTGTAATTGGTTTCTATTTTCTGTTCACTTAAACTTTTGATTTTACATGATATATATATATATGTGCAGAATCACTATCCTCTGTGCTGGCCAAAATTGAAAACTGTCGAGATAAAGAATTGCCAAAGATTGAAATATGTGTTTGCAGTCTCTTTGTCTCAAGGACTTCCATGGTTGGAATCTGTTAAACTAAAGAACTGCCCTCAGCTAAAACAAGTCCTCAGGCCGACAGAAGAAAGGGATAGAATTGGCAATCACATTCTGCTTAATGTGCCCTTTATGCGAAAGTTATCAGTGGAAAATTGCCCCCAATTCACATGCTTCATTGTCCAATCTCAACTGATGGAGGTATTGTTTTATCTTGTTTGCATTTTATACATGGATTTTGGCATTGTAGCAAACTAATCGCAACAAAGTTCATGAGATAGTTCCCCTTATATACTTATTTTTCAAATCAAGATCTATTATTTACTCTTTAAATAAAAATGTAAGCTAAAGCAATGGCCTCTCACATTTAAATAATTTGGTTGAAATTTTTGGGGTTTAAATTTGAACGATACATTTAGTATTTGAAGATACATAATGTTGTCTTGTGTATTTTAATGACATTTGCTGGTGTCTATGTTTGCAGAAACTATATCTTAAGAATGTGGGGAATAGTTTTCAATTTTGTAGCTCTGATGTGAATCAAGATTGTATGGTAGTTGGGAATCATGAAGAGGTGTTTCGGGTTCAAGGTGGGTTGTATCCATTCTCCAACATGAAAAAACTGCACTTGATTCATCTATCTGAAGTGCGGATCATATGGAAGGATCTTGCGGGAGTTGTAACCCTTGAGAACCTTACAACTCTGCGGTTGTATGATTGCAAGAAGCTAAGATATATATTTTCACCTTCGACCGCACGCAGTTTATCACAGTTGGCCAATCTATATATCATGGGTTGTGAGGAATTGGAAGGAATCATTTTAGACAAGGATCAAGTTTCTTCATCATCAAAAGCTGATATTGCTCTCCAACCTATAACCTTTCCTAATTTGACTCGGATTATAGTTACAGATTGCAACAATTTGAAAAGTTTGTTTCCTATTGGATCTGCTACTTCTCTTCAAGGACTTGCACATCTCAGACTGGAACGGAACTCTAAATTGGAACAAGTATTTGAAGTAGAAGATGAAGCGCAAGTGACAACTCAGAAGGAGATAAAGTTTGATAAATTGGAATGGTTAAAACTTGGAGGACTTCCCTCCCTTGTTTACTTTTGTCCCAAGGGATATCATTTTGTGTTTCCAGGCTTGAAAGATTTGAAAATAAAAGACTATCCCAAGTTGACTACAGGTTTCTTCATTGATTCAAAGAAAACTGTGCATTCCAAAACAGAGGTATACACCCTGCAATCCTTTATCCTATTTAACTCCATTATTTTTATAATAAATGACATGATATAGAAACTCTTAACTTATATTACATAGAGTTGATATAGAAGGTAACAAGCTGCTCTTAAGGAAATTAAAAAAAAAAGAGGACAAATATCAGCATTTATGTAAATGGCCAACAATGCTTCTAATATATTTGTATGTTCTTGTACCTTCAAGATAATGACACTGGACATGAATACTCTTGTTTTACATTTCACTTTTCCTAATGGTTTATCAAGGCAACTGAAGGGTCTGCCTCAAAGACGACTCCACGTTATGTTCGCAACAAGTACATACGTTGGAAAGAAGGCTGGTTTCAGACACTACCACATTACATGGAAGAGTAAATGATCTGAGGACAATTTACAAAGGCATGTTTACTCATAAATCAGAACGTGGAGGCTATCAATTAAACACAGGTAAAAAAAAAAGTGTGCAATTTCTGTTTTTGCACCTTTATTTTGTTTGCATATATCATATAAACAAATTTGGATGTTCACTTGCACTGCTTATTTTCATTATTTCTATTGAAAACAATATATACCTTACGTACAATTGATACTTTAGTTAATTAAAGTTATGTTGCAGCTTTTATTGTGTGTTTTATGTGCAATGAGCACGAGAAGAAGAGTGCAAATTCCTTTGTACCATATACTCCTTGTTTTTGTATGTTATGTAAAGTATAAATAAAATCAGATCCTTAAGACAACTTTTGTGAAGTTTCCAATAGTGATTTCGTTGAAGTATTGAGAGTTTGGTTGCTACTTTTCTACTTATAAAAGAACATTATTTTCTTTCCAAACACATGCAATTTAAGAAATTCTGATCTTCAGAAGATGAACTTTGGTATCATAAATCTTCTCGACATTCTTTTGAGAGTTAGAATCATTTATTCTGCTAGAAAAAAAGGCTTAAACCAAAAACAGCCATCAAACTATGTTTTTTTTTGCTTTTGGCCCTTAGATTATGATTTGGACAAAATAGGCCCTTAAATTATCATTTTTGGTCACTTTAAGTCCCTAAACTATTTTTTGGTCAAAATAAGTACCTAAACTATGTCATTTTTCTTCTTTTAATCCCTAAAACTATCAATTGGTCAAACAATCTTTGTGATGTGTCAACATCTTATTAGTCGAAATAATTTTCTTTTGACTTAAATAACTATCAGACTTAAAATGACCAGAAATGATAGTTTAGGCTTATTTTGATATATGATATTTTAAAATTTAAAAAGAACATAAATATTTATATATGTTAGAAAAGGCTATAAAATGATATTTTTGTAACCATGGACTTAAAGTGACAAAAAATGATAGTTTAAGGGCTTATTTTGCCCAAATCATAGTTTAGGGACTTAAAGTGACAAAAAATGATAGTTTAAGGGTCAAAAGCAGAAAAAAAGGCATAGTTTGAGGGCTGTTTTTTGGTTTAAGCCAAAAAAAGAGAATGCTATATATCAGCAGGTTTGAACCAAATTTTGGTTGTTTTTTCAAACTTCGGTACAATTTTTGTATGTTATTTGTAACAAGTAGTTTTGTTGGTTGGTTAATTGAGCATAGTTTATTCATGAAATGGGTTGGATTGATATTAGCCTGGTTTTCTGTATTTCCGAAATATGAGTGTGACTTTATATAATTGATCTTATTAATAGTACAAAAAAGGGGTCTGTCATCTTGATTGAGATCATTTTATCCCGTCGAATAGTCATTCTAGTATCTGAAGCACGGAATATATGAAATGGATTACACAATCATCTTAGAAAATAAAATAAAACCCAAGCCATGACAAGAAAATTTAATATCATTACCATAGACTTTGGGTATCCAAAAAATCGGGTACCCGGTTCTCCCGGATACTGCATATGTCGGCCCGTGTCCCGGCCCGCTTTAGCTGGGTACCCGTTATTCGGGTACTCAGAAAATTGGGTAACGAGTACTCGTTTTACATTTTTATTTATTTATTTATTAATTTTAAAAGTTTTAAAATATTACATAGTAAACACATAAAATTTAAAATTCATAATACATAATCCAAACACAAAAATTAGTGATTTAAAATTAGTTTTAAGATGAAATATTTGGATATATTTATATATTAAAGTTTATAACCAAAAAGACATTAAAAATATTAATTTATTTTTTCTTTCGAATCCCGGCATGGTAATGTAATACCTCTCTATTTAATCAAAAAATATAGTTGAAAATTTTAAAACTTAAAAGTACATAATACAAACATAGAAATAATTTAGAGATTTAAATTTAATTTTAGGTAAAAATATTAAGGAACCTAAAATAAAAAATATAATTTAAAACTAAAAAATAAATTTATTAGAAGCACCGGGTTAGGTACCCGATTATCAAAAAATTTGGCCCAAAGTCGGCCCAACTACCCGGAAAAAATTTTGGGTAGGGTATTTTTTTAAAAAAAAATTACTCGGCTTTTTAAAGTTTGGGTTGTCAGATCGGGTCAACCGGGTTGGGTATTTTTAAACACCCCTACATAGGCTGAGGCACTTGAAGGTTGGGTGTCACTTGACGCCTCAAATATTTTCGGAAAAATATTTTTTCTTTATAATATGTAAATAAAAATGTTTACACATTTAGTACTCAATTTATACTCGTGTTTCTATTTTTGTATCCTACTTATATTTTGGTAGAATGGTACCTAACGTTACGTCTTGTTTTTATTTTGGTATATCGCTGTTAAAAAGTAATGATATGTTGACTAAAAGAGAAAAAATCACACGTGATAGACTGACTAGTTGAGAGAAAATCACACGTGATAGACTGAGTAGTTGAGAGAAAATCATACGTGGCAGACTGCCACATTATTTTCTCTCTCTTAGTAAGCCTGCCAGATGTTTTTTTAATGATTTTATTTGACGCAATAGGCTAACTAGGAGAGAGAAAATGATATGGTAGCATGTCACGTGTGATTTCTTTTCTCCTAGTTAGCATGTCATTAATTTTTTTAACATGGGGTATCAAAATAGAAACAAAAACATAACGTTAGATATATTTAGTGAAAAATGGGTAAAAACATAAATACAAATAAAGGTTAGATACTAAATAAATAGTTTATCCTAAAAAATATTAAAAAAATCAATACCCTTTAAAAAGAATTGATACATTTAAATAATTTTCTTATCCCGCCACTAATCATAGAGAAAGCGATTTTGGGTGTTAGTTTTTCTTTGGCTTAACTACAAAATAAGTGCCCAAACTATGTCTCTTTTTTGCAATAGGTGCCTAAAGTATTTTTTGGCTGAAATAAGTGCCTAAAATTTCATTTTTAGCTGAAATAGGGGCCTAAAGTATTTTTTGGCTGAAATAAGTGCCTAAACTTTCATTTTTGGTTAAAATAGATGCTCAAGTAGGTGCCAAAATTGACTTCAAAACAAGCCAAAAATGAAAGTTTAGGCACCTATTTCAGCCAAAAAATAGTTTAGGCTCCTATTTTAGCCACAATGAAAGTTTAGACACCTATTTCAACCAAAAAATACTTTAGACACCTATTACAAAAAAGAGAATAATTTGAGCATTTATTTTATAGTTTAGTTTTTTTTTTTTTGACAATAAGCTTAAGCTTGCTGTTTGTTTTCTCTTTACATATAAAAGAATAGCTGGCCTTCACGCGTTGATACCTCCAAAGCAAACATTTGAGGGAAAAAAATTATACTAAAAAGTAAAGGCATCAATAATTCAAAAAGTGACCAAAGAAAAGTACAAAAAATGCATCCCACTAGCAAAAGGAAAGTAAAATATAATTAAGGGAATGCTTAAGCAAAAAGTGCATCCACTTACCCTCTATAGTATAAAAATATTAATTTATCCCCCAAGATTAAATAGAAAGATAATTATGTCCTCTCCTCCTTCCATTTTTAATCACAAAATAATGAAAATTATATTAAAAACTACAATATTAAATTATTGAATTAGGTTAGACTCCAAATAAAATTAAGCATTTTAAACCTATATTTAATTCAATTATATATATATATATATATATATATTAAGATGTATTCGTCAAAAAATTTATTAAAAATTTAAACTCCTTGTGTGTCAATTAAACACTTTAATTAATAAAATTTTACAAGATATATTTAAAAATTACTACATTCCTATTCTTCGTTTGGATCTAAAAATGTAACACCCATTTCCCGTATCCGTACATCGGGTACGAGTCGGAAATGTTACAACTTCTTTAATAAAAATTAGGGTAATTTAAAATTTTCATAAAACTTCCCGATGGTCACCCATCCTAAAATTTCTCAAGCCCAAGCACGCTTAACTTTATTTAAAATTGACTTGAATTATTTGTTCGAGTTCTAATAAAAAATCAATTATCTTAGCATGCTACTCATCACTTAAGGTTATTCTTAACCTTGAATCTTTCCATAAACGCCAATTATCTTGAAACCATAACGAACTTTAAAGGCCAATCACACTCAAATAGGTTTAACAAGTATACATGCTACTATAATAATCAAACCTTAATTAGGATGTCATTAATGTGATTACCTGTTGAGCTTTCCCATATTGATGCAATATTCTTCTCACTCTCAACTTGATTTACCTACGTGTGTACAATCAAACACACGCTAAGTACGAGCTTAGTGAGGTATAAGATGAGAACATATATAAAATTCTTTGTAATGCAGATACTTTCAAAAGCATGATAATCATTAAATATTATAGTCTGTAATGCAGGAATATCTATGAAAGAAATCATACTTTGATTGTTCTATACTATAGAATCATAAAATTTATACTGTGAAGTCATGTAGCCTAAGGTAAATATCAAGAGACGAGTAAACGAGTCGTGTACTCCCAGAGTACTAGCCACTCCCCTCAGGGATGAGGCAACTGTAACGAGCTTGTAGCAACCCTTAGGTGCAAACTGTAGACACAATTAAGTGTCGGGCTATAGACATCCGTAGATGTCAAACTGTAGACACACGAGGTGTCAGACACGCAAAGTGTCGAACTATAGATACATCAAATATCGGCTATAAACACATAAAATGTCAGCGCAGCTGCTAGACTCTTATGGTATACCACAATACTGTCATTCTTAATATTATACTACTAAGGGCAAACATTTAAATAATTCCTGCAAAATGACAAGCAATCCCAATAACAGTTTATATCATGTAAAACATATTCATACTGGAGCAGTTCATACTCCAATACGTTCTATATCATCCATAGTACACATGCCGTTTAAAAATCGTATAAAGTAGCTTGTCATATATATATATCATGCTATAAATCATTTGTAAGCATAAAGATATGCCATGATCTTTAAATCAGTAAAATAATGTATCATGCAAAACATATTATGCTATATAAAAATATTTACCTTTTAGGTTGACTTATCACAAGTCTCCCTATAAAAATGTATGTCAACAAACATACATTTAAATACATGTATGCACTCACCTGGGCCATTTGTTAGCATGCCTCACTAAATTCTACTCGATCTTTTCCTTTATAGAACCTCGAACCTTCTTTGATTCGGCCTTGACTTCATTAATCACATGAATAAGATAAAATATTTGTTAGATTCAATTCTAACAATACCTTAAACACGCTGTCTAATATAATCATTCAAATATAAAATTTCTAAATATTTTTCCTTTCTTCCTTGCATTGTTCAAAAACTCATTATGGTCCCTAGTGACCAATTTGAACTTCCAATAATTCTTCCGAGCTTTCTAACTCACATTTAAATACAAAATGTTTCAAATTCCATTTTCTGACAGCTTGCGCTACCTTCAAAGATTTGCTTATACCGGGTAGAATACATACCGAATCTTAATTTAATTTATATTGGAAAAACTAGATTCGATATCAGTTCTAACGGTATAAGCCACATAAATTAATAAAATCTAAAAAAATTATGAAAATTCTTCAAACTCCCGTCACAGTGCTATTTTGACAAAAACTGCTCTGTAAATTTTTTGACCTTCATTCGATTAAAAATTCATATCTTTTAACTCAGAACTCGAAATAGTTTCCGTTTGTTGGAAACGAAACTAGACGAACACATATTTACAACGATATAAAATTCATCATCTAACCATTTTTTATAGAATTTATGGTGAATTTTCAAAGTCACTGCCAAAATTCAATTTTCTTCATAGCTTTACATAATAAACTTCTAATTTCTACTAACTTCTTATTTTTCTACTTGTCAATTTAGTCCCATCACTTGCTTCAAACCACCAATTCATCATCTTCTTCATCAAATAATTATTCAAAATAATTCCCTCTAGTTTTCTTTCTTTGCCCAAAATAGTTACTAAAATGCAAATGTAAGGATTCAAACTTCTTAACTTTGCAATTTAGTCCTCAAATCAACACTACTACCTTAATTCGATTATTTTAACTAAAAATCAGATTTAATCCCCATCCAAGAATTCATTTCCTATGTGGTCACTTGATTTTGACAATTTGTCAAAATGGTCCCTAATTCAATTCAACATCGGTTTAGCATTCAAACATCAATTTCGCATCTCCAACATCATTAATTACATAAATACACTCCAAATTCATAAAATTTAGATTCGGTCCCTTAACTTTGAAGCTTGCCGAATTGGTCCCTATAAGCTTTAACTTTGGGTTTTGCTTCCAAACAATAAATCAAGCTTACTAGATCATTAATCCAACATCAAAAACCCTAAGTTAGACTTAAATCCATAAACCCTAATCTTCTCCATACAAACCAAAATATGTAGGGTTTAAATCCTAACTCAAAAATATGATTTTAACATCATATAAGCTTGATTCCAACTTAAATTCAACCATGGAATCATAAAATCTCAAAAGCCCCAATTTTGTTCATAAACCCTAATTTCCTTCTCATATAAAATTCTCATCAATCAAGCATGTATTCCATGAATTAAGTACATCAAAAGATAGAGCTTGAAGAGTAGAACAACTTTGTAGTTCGGAAGATTACCTGAAAATTGAGTTTTGGGGCTTGAATCGAGCTTGGAAAATTTTCTCTTCTTTCTCCTCTTTCTCCATGGTTTATGGCTGGAAAAGTTGAACATTTTTTTTCATCTTTTCACTATTAAATTACACTTGTAACTATTAAATGAATTTTAAATTCATTTAATAGTGAAATTACCAATTTAACCTTTAAATCCAATGGCTAATTTAATTTCATCCAAAATCAAGGGCTAAGATTAAACCCATGCATATTTCATATTCCAAAAAGTCCTCAACATTTCAAAAATATTTCAAAATTGCCATCCTTGCCAAATGACCAATTTGCCCTCAAACTAGTCTTTATTTACTAGTTTGTTTCAAAATTGCCATTCCATTATAATCTAACTAAATTAGTTCCTCCTCAACTGGCCACTATTCCATAAATATCCTTTTCTAATTTTCCATGACTTATGGAACAACCTCTGAAATTTTAATTTAATCCGATTTCCCGATATTCACAAAATAATTCTACTACGATTTTACCTCTACCAAGCTATCAGATCTTTCCCGAAAATTCTATATTTCTATAATGTTCCTCATATCATCATCCTTCATCCACTGACCTAGATTTAATCTTGAGTTAGTAGTTTACCAACTTTGCCCTTATGATTTTCCAAAATTACGATCTTGCCATTTTTCATCCAACGGCTCATATTTATCATGGAAAATCAACTTAAATCCAAGGGTTCATATTCTTCTAACACAAAGAAAATATATTAGACATGTAAAATGACATAATCAACCTTGGCTTATCATCCTTCAAAATATCCTGGATATTTGATTCGATCCGATTATCCGAATATTTTTCTAAACTTTATCGCTTTGTAGCCAATAATACAAACTCCGTATGAAAAATCCGGGTAACATGAAAACGTCATTCTTGGGGGTAAACTATTCATGTACGGGGTTAAAATACATAACTTTTGAAAATTACACTTTGGTCCCTAAACTTTTCCAAAGTTTACACTTTAACCCCTAAACTTTTCCAAAGTTTACAATTTAACCCCTAAACTTTCAAAATTTACATTTTGGTCACTAACCGAAAATTTGGGATATTACAAAAAAATATGAATAAATAGTTTAATTCATTACTATAATATATAAATAGAAGTATACTATGTACCAGAATTTTGAAGTGTATTACCTGATCAATTCTATGAATATAAATCTCACATTAATATTCTTTGTTAGTACCTACAAATATCTACCGTCACGTGTCAAAGCCATACAACCCAAGACGGACAAACGAGTTTGCGAACGGACTCACACGAAGGATGTCCAACGATCGCATGCGGTAGCACCTTACATAGCACATGGCGAATGAGTAAGATCGCAAACAAAATCCCACAGAGCGATCATGTGACAATGTGTAAGATCATTGGGCATAACAATATGAACCTACGACGTCACATCATAGCCTGTCCAATCAACGTGCCACGATTACCTGGTCGTGACACCTGTCCCCGTAGTATAAATGGGGCATGCAATGAGAGAAACGAGGGAACCAAGACACACGATACACTATCAACCACTAGAGAAGGTCAACTAATACCCTCTCGCCAAGAACCACCATCCGATCCATCGTCAGACCGTCGTCTTCGATCCTTGTTGACTTTGACCATCAACAATTGGTGCGGTGAGTGTAGAGCAAACATGCGACCCGAAGCCCCGAATATGGAAGAGGATAATCGAGAGCACCCAAAAAAATATGATAGAAGAGCGTACGCCAATGAATCAGCCGATAACAATAACTGAAGAAGATGTCATTACGAGGGAACAACAGTCGGTGACTGCATCACAACAACTACAACAACTTTAACAGAGCTTTTGATAGTAATTTTGGGATCAACCTCCCCCGTAGTTTACGACAGGAATGAACATACATCAAACAAGAGAAGCATCTTTGTCATAAGGCAGCAACCAACAATTTTTGAAGATGCAAGAAAAGATAAAGAGCATGGAGGAAGACTCATTACTCTCAAAGCAACAACTCGAACAACAACAAAAGTTTATACAAGAGCAGGCTGAGCAGCATAAAGTCGCGAAGGAGAAAAATAAAAAAATGGTTAAATAGTAGTTCAAAAAGGTTAGAGGTAAGGCGATTCAAGAGGAACAAGATTCTCCCAGAAGGACGTTGAGGGAGAACAACCTCGAGAGTTAGAATAAGATTACGAGGATTTAGAGGAGGTAGACTACAACCCTACGGAGGATGATGAACAATAGACGTTAAAGGAAAAGATGAAGTAGTTAGAGAAGAATTTCCAGAGGATCTAGAGCCTTAGGTAGGATGATTCTTCTCGGAACACTCGAAGGTACAAAAACGAGCCTTTATCCGAGGACATCCTAGAACACCATGTATCCACGTCCTTCAAATTCCCAAAGTTAATGTATAATGGCAAGGGTAACCCTCAGGATCTCCTGTCGCATTTTTTGAATCACATGGATTTGTTTGGGGCCTCCGATCAGGTTAAGTGTCAGACATTGTCAATGACCCTCAAGGATTTAGCTCAAGCATGGTACCTCCAGCTTCTAGTGAATTTGATTTCCAGTTTTGATCAGCTAGCAGAGCTATTCAAGAGCCGATTTTTGGCAAATAAGGTATTGAAGAGATGCCAGCGTACCTTATGTCGGTCATCCAGAAACTAGATAAATCTTTGTGCGAATTTGTCAAACTGTTTCACATTTCGAATATGCAAACTAAATAGGCATCCAATGAGTTTGTCATTTTTGCTTTTATTAGTGGTACTTCCCACCAGCACTTAAAGTACAATTTGTTGGACCGACCACCAGTAACATTGTCAAAATTGTATAAAAAGATTTTAACCGTATATTGAAAATAAAGAGGAAAATAGTATAAAGGCCTTGGCGCATAGTTAGCAGCACAAAAATTAGAGACAAGGCGATCGCGACCACAGACATGACAGATAGAGGAAACCCATAATTTCGCCGTGGATCCCAATATGTTCAGGGTAACAGTCTCTTACAGTGGCATCCATAAGATAATCAACAACGTGAGATGGCTCTAGAAAGGTTGTCCGCATATAGAACGTATCATGAATTAACAGAGTTCCCTTCACAAATACTGCATCAGATCGAGCATACGAGAATCTTAAGACCACTACCGCTAATGAGAGAGAGCCACCACAAAGAGCGTTCTGGACGCCGATGCAAATTTCATAAAGCTCAGGGTCACTCTACTGATGATTGCACACACTTGAGAAACGCAATTGAATCTGTATTAAGGAGAGGACAATTGGATAGGTTTTTAATTTCCCGTTATAGACAAATCGAGAGTAACAGGGAGATTCTATAGCTAGAGCTGCAAGTAGATAGAAGAAATAACCCAGATAGCAGGGGCACCATATATATGATAATCAGAGTTGATGAAAAATAGAATCAATCAGGCTTCAGGCGCAGAGCACATGTGCAGGGAGTAATGCAATTTTAGTATGAATAGTGAAAAAACTGAGGCAGAGAGAACCATGGTTTCATTTTTTATTTTCATTTGAATAGAATCAGTCCAGCTATTTCTTTCCTTTTTTATTTTCATTTGAATAGAATCAGTCCAGCTATTTCTTTCCTTTTTGGTTGCCACAAATTGCTTTCCTTTTTCAATTCAATTTTGCATTGTAGGTTGAATTGCTGGAGGAGCAATCATGTGGAGATGGGCTGCTGCTGTGAGGGGCACACGTAAAAGGAGATTGACTAGCTTCCCATTTCTGATCAAATCTGGACCGTTGGATAACGGTTAATAATTGGCTGCACATAAAGATAAAATAAGTCAAATAAGTTTTTTATTTGGGCCAAATGGGCTATTAAAAATTAATAAATTGACCCTTACTTTATTTAAGTTGGATCCTTTATTAAATTGGACCTTTTCATTATTTATTTTTATTTTTTCGGTCTCTTACTAAGCTAACTAAATAAAGCAAATAACTAAAATAAAATAAAGCAAAAATAAATAAAAGATAGCTAAAAGTCAGTGACAACAGATAGGTTGATTGTTGAACTTATACACATGACTAGTTGGCTTCAATTCTGACTTTGAAATTTCTATTTGGTTGAAAGCATTCCAGCTCAACACTTCTACGACACTACCTATGTCTACCAAGATTCTTTTCACAATGAAAAAACTGTAGGGTGCTAATCCTTCCCCACGCGTAACTGACTCCCGAACCCGTTTTTGTGTTTTTTGCAGACCAAAAAAATTATTTTAATAAAATAAAATGATTTTATTAAAATGACCTGTTTTTAAGTGATCCAATCACACTTTTTTTAAAAAGATTGGTGGCGACTCCGTTGTTTTGGCTTTTATTTTAAAAACCGTCGGGACCTTAAAAAAGGTTACGACAGCTTGGCGACTCCGTTGGGGATGTTTTATTTTAAAAAAAAGAGGTTCAAGCCACAAGCCGATTACACTTTGTTTTAATGTCAAAATTTGCTAAGTTCATGTAAAATTTAATTTAATTGTCCATTTATGAATATAATCTCATTTTACGCATTTAAAGCTTGATTGTAAGCTCTATACCCGAGCTTCGTCCTGATCACTTAAGTGAGGGGGAAACGCTTTGCTCATGTAAGAATATTGATTCTCCGTATGAGCCTAGCAAGTACTTTCGGGACTTATATGCCCTATGTCTTCGTAACGATATTGATTTTTCGTGAAGACATGAGAAATGAGTCCTCCTGAGTTAAACTTGGTTCGTTTGAAGCCTGTAATGGGTGAGAATCAAGGGCCTTGCTACCCTTAGTAGGGGATAGCAAGGACAGCTCAGAGACCTTTCTAGAACCAAGTCGTGTGCGTGAATCTAGATGCCCACCCCAATAGAGCCATGCAGAAAACTTTAAGGTTAGAATTTGGTCAAAATTATTTCGTAAGAATAATTCATGGATACATGTCTAGAAATGTTGGAATGCGCTGCCCAGTTATTATTCATACAATGAAATTATTTTGGACCTTTTATTTTTGTTTACTAATCCTTTCTTTTTGTCTTGTTTTCTTGTTTTGCATATTTGTTTCATAATACATCATTTCATATTTAGAAGGGGTTGGTTCTCAAGGTACTTGCTCAATTAGAAAACAGTTCTTGACTATGGATGGAAGGTACCTAAAGAAAGAAGAAGGCAATGCAGATGTACGTCGCTTGTAAGAGGTTAACCAACGAACATATGAGGATAGTTAGATGGTTGATCATGTGACAGAGATGTTGGAGTATGCCCACATCAGTGTTAAATAGAATAATATGCATGAGCTACAGGAGATTTGGGATCGTTTTGATTATGCGACGAAGTAGTTGTTCTATAATACCTATGGCGATATAGCCTATCTGCTGTATGTGAAGGTTGATGAACCATTCCTCAAGGCCTTGGTGCAGTTCTGGAATCTGGGATATTGCTGTTTTACCTTCAATAGAGAAGACATGATGCCCACGTTTGAAGAATACTTTGCACTATTCAACTTGCGCAAAGTAAAGAAGAATTGGGTTTATGCTAAACCCCCTAAGAACAAGAATGCACACTTGAGGCTCAAGTCTTTCACCGGTATGAGCGATGGATGGGTTAAAGGCCTGATACGAAAGAGATGAGGTAGCTTTTCCTTTCCTTGGTCGAGCATCCGAAACCTAATCCCTACTTATTCGGATAGGGAGAAGATGATAGATCTCTTAGCTATAGTGATCTACGGTATGATTATCTTCCCGAAGGTCCTGGGTAATATTGATGTATCTCTACTAGAATTCTTTGAATAGTTGAAAAGGGAAGTTAATCCAGTGCTAGCTATACTAGCAGAAACCTTCATCTCTTTAAATACGTGCCGAAAGATAGAAGGTATGCGTTTTGGAGGGTGTGCCCCTTTGCTCTAGGCTTGGGCCCTTAGCAATTTCTGAAAGTGTTTGACTTTGACTCTGTCCAATGTGTTTTCTTCGAACTTCTCTCTGCTCTGGGAGTTTTTGGCAAAAGAATGGCCATTAGCCAAGAAGGGTAAATGGATTGACATTTTCAGAGATCGTCATGATCAAGACATCGTATGGAGAGTTCTGTGGATGAGCCACACCAAGGTTTTGTACAAGTGTGGAGATTATAATCATCTGATGCTACTGGGCCTATGAGGTGGAATTGGTTGTGCTCCCTTATTGGTGTCACGGCAATATGGCTCTCGACAGTTCGTCCTTTTCACTACTAGTCTTGGCTTGTCCGAGTTTGAGTTCCAAGGAGAATTCAAAGAGAAGGTCCAGATTATTAATGACTCGTGGAAGAATTGTTACCTTATGGAGGTAGACTACGACAATAAGTGTATGTTTACCCCTGACTATGATATATAGAGGCATGTTAGGGTGCATGACAAAATTATGCCACCTACCCTGGGGCAAGCTAAATCTTTAGAAGAACACCTGAAGGTGGTCCCGTCTAAAGTCGATATTCTGAGAGCTGAATTGAAAAAGGCCAAGGCTGAGATAAAAGACCTGCAAAGCCAGCGTACAAAGGACTTATTTGAGACAAGCCTAGGGGTGGACAAGTATAAGGGAGAAACGGATCGGGTAATGAAGCTATATAAGGATCTAGAAATGAAATTTGAGATTCAGAGGGTTGATTTCCTCAAATTTCAGGCCACAATCCAAAATACTGATTTGAGAAAGACTCCAAAGCAATGAAGGTAAGAAATTGAGCAAGCCGTGGGAAAAGAAAGAGAGCGCGACATGAGAGAAGTTGAAAAATACAAACAAATGCTGTTAGATGAGAAGAAAAAGGGAAAACAAGTGATCGATAACGAAAATAACAAGCGAGTCCTCGAAAAAGAAAGAGAAAATATGGCTGCGTGGAAGAGAAAGGCCCATGACAACAAGATTCGTTCGTTTAAGTTACAGATGGTATGTGATGAGACCAGTAAGAAGCTAAAATAGAGCCAGGCCTTCGTTGCTGAGTTACAAGCCAAGATAACAGACTTGAATCATTCGCTGCACAGGTTCTAGAATCATCATACTTATATTGAACTCCAGGCTAGTCTGAGTGAGAATGATATATTGAAAAAGTAAGTGAAAGCTATGGAAAACATCATTCATGAATATAGAACTAAGATTTTGGTTCTAGAAGATATCAACGAAGAGGGAAATGACTATTGGTTTACTCAGCTTAGGGACAATGCTAGAAGGTTCCAAGAAAGAGATGAATTTGACAAGAGCGTCATGACCCAAATACAAGATGTAGCTAAGCATGTGATGATGTTAGCTGCGAAAGCTACGGCTCTTCACCGGTACTTCAGGCCAGTGGGAAAAGTGGGACTAAGACTCCTATGGTTGATTGAAGAAATCAAGGAGCTGGGTGCTCGGGCTAAGATGTACTCGTAGAAAAAGTCGAAATCTTTTGTAATAAGGACCTTTGGCATCCAATAAGAACTACTTCTAGAGCAATACCTTAATGGAATCGATGACCCTTTGCTTGCATTCATGCATTTGCATTTTGTTTGTTTGTGTTTGTTTGCATTGGTTTATGTTTTTTTACATCATTGCATACATTTATACATAATAAAGAATTAATTATGGTAAATTTTGAAAAATCTAAAAAAAGAAAGTTTCGTATAAGCACGATACCCAAGCAATGGTCATTGAAGATATGTTGTTAGCTTCAGAACTGAACCGTAAGAATACGCGAGCTTGTTGGGACGTTGTTACCCAGATAGCAGCTATGTTAAGGTTTTGGGACCCATATAAAGAAAAAGAAACTGATGGCATTGAAGCCCTGCCAGGAATTGCCTACACTCACTCTGGGAATCAAGGAAAGAAATATAACGAGTACCCTATATAGCCTAAACAACTTTAGCAGTAGAATCTTGTCAAGAAGTAGACTGGTCAAGCTTTGCTGGAATTTATCTATGCTTTCCCGGAATAATGACTTTTCCTGGAAAATGGTGGAGTCATACCTAGAACCAACCCTTTGCTTTTGCCCGCGAGCATTAGGGATCTTTTGTAAGGGCCTCTATGTTACTCTACTTGTGTAAAAGATGCATTCCCTTTAATTTTTTAAGTGGCAAACACTTCATTTTTCTATGTATTTCATCTTCATCTATTTCCCTTTCAAAATGCATCCTATTAGCAGAGCCCATATTATTGATTGTATGAATGATTCTTGGATCTAATCCTGAGATAGAAGGGCAATAAAGTGTGTTCAGGATTAATGGGAAATCCCATAAATAGATTTTGAGTGATTTTCCTCTCAGACATTGTTGTTAAGGTCTTTGAATAAAGTGATAACTCTAAAACATCTATCAACTGAAGACTGCTTCTCTTCGATGATATCGGTGCGTGAAATGACATTTTGGCATTCCTTCATTTCTCTTCACGAATAAGAAAAAATATCCGTTGTTGTCCCCTTTGAGCCTAATATTCTTCTTGTGTTTGAACCCTAACCAAGGATCACTCCCTACACTAGGGGGCAAAGAGGATGAAAAATTATTTGCAAGTGAGAAATAAAATATCAAGTTGAATGTCCTAACTTCAAAATAAAAGGACAAAAAGCAAAAGGAATGGAAAAAAACAAAAAAAGAAAAAGAAAGGGAAGAAATGAAAGCTGGAATACGAAGGAAAATTTGAAACAAGAAAAACATGCGTGGAATCATTCAGATGAGGCATGTGCCAGAAAGGTAAATGAACTCTAGGGTGAAAACCCAAAACGGGCAGTCTAGAGTGATCCAAAGAATAAAAGAACAGAGATTTCATCAAGAAAGATCGATCCTTGGTTTAATCACCCTTAAAACATGTATTTGAGCCTATATATCTTTTTTTGTAACCCAAGCCTAGCCTACATTACAAGCTTTAAAGACCATTTGGATCACACATGAATATCTGAGAAAAGGAGTTTGTTTGCAGAACACATTCTGCCTTATTGAGTTAATCTTTCTTCAGGGACCTCAAAACTTGTAATGTCTAATTGAGATTAAAAAAGTGGGAAAATTGAAATTTGGGGAGTGGACGAGTTAAAGAGAGCCACTTAAAAGTGGGACACTATCCGGTTGATGGATTCATGAATCATTCAAACTATGAATTTTGGAACATCTGACTTTGCTCTTTTCCATGTTTGCCATGGCTTTTTCCTTTGAACCCTCATTTCTAGCCTTTATTTTTCTTTAAATCCTCATTTCTAACATTTTATTTTTCTTTAAATCCTCATTGCTAACCCTTTTCTTTCATCTTACAAGTAAAGTGATATAGATTCATTAAAAATAAAGTTTCTTGGTATTGATTCCAAATCCAGGAGCAATTGTTTACCATCGTTTTGAGAAATAATAGAGGCAACACCACCTTCATTAGTTTATAGGATAAAAGGTTGAGTTGCCAATCAAGGTTGGAATTCCATCTCTCTGTGTCTTGATGGAAGCAAAACGAGAAGAAGCAGAGTGGGTCCAAGCAAGATATGACCAGTTTAGTTATCCAATGAAAAAGGGGTTGAAAGTTATCTGCCGTGGTCAAGTGAATCAGAGAAGAATAACATGAGCTCATGACAAGAAAGTTCATTCGAGAAAGAGATTTCATATTAAGAAAAATTTTGCCAATTCAAAGAGATTTTCGGGGAAAATGAATGACTAACTAGAATAAGTCCTTCTTAAAAAGAACATTGATTTTGATCGAGATGAACAAAGATGAGCTTCATAATCTAATGAATTCAGAAGTTTTATGCCTGAAAAAAAGAAGATGAAGAAAAAAACAAAAAGAGAAAAAAGAAAGAAAAAATAAAATTATTGAAAGGTAAAAACCCGCAAAGGGCACCTTAGATACCAAAAAAGAAAAAAAATAGGGGGTTCAAGATAAAAACCCGTAAAGGGCGTCTTGAAACCAAAAGAGGATTCGAGTTGAAAACCCACAAAGGGCGACTCAGATAATTTATAGATTAGGCAAGAAGCAAATGAATCTCTCGAAAACTTGGCATCATTGGAGGAATTTCGTGTCCTCATACCTCCTTGAATTAGAAAAGGCAGCACAGGGCAATTTCTGGTTTTCTTACTTGGGAAGTTTTGGCCAATGGCATCCGAATTTTAAATGGGGTACACCCAGAGCGAGGCAATTTGCATTAGCTAAGGATTTAAGGCCATCAACATTAATAGGCGTATGGGGAAGATAAGAAAACACCAGTATCATTCAAAGACATTCAAGGTAGAAATAAGCTTTGCTACAAGAATTTACAGGCAAGCGCTTCAAAGAGCCCTGCAGGGGCAAGCTTTTGAGAATTCACAAGAAGCTTTGTGGATGCTTGATATTATTTTAAGGCAGCATGATTGCTAAATATTCTCCCGCTATGAGAACAATTTTATAGACATTGGAGGAGATGTCCAGTGATGTTAAAGCTTTCATTCAAGCTTCTGGGAGGATGTGAAAGATTTTGTTCTCTCACCAGATAAAGGCTAAAAGTGTGTTGAAGAATATGAGTATAAAAAGTCAATCCATCAATCAGGAATACAAGATGACTGGATTGAGTGAGCAAATATGCAAAGCTCAGATGTTTTCTCTGAAGCAAAGAATAGATAGCTAGCATGGTTGTCCATCTGGGCTTAACCAGCAAATGCGTATGGAAGCAAAGAGGAGAAACGCCGAAAGAAAAAAAAAGATGAAAAAGAGAAATAAAAGAGAAATTTTAATAAAACACAAAAAGAAAAAAATTTAAAATTTAAAATGAAAAAGTAAAAAAAGAAAAAAATAAAGGAAAAAACTTAGAAAGAAAAAGAAAAAAAAGGAAAAAGAAAACAAGAAAAAGAAGAGAAAAGGAAAAAAAAAAGATGAAAAAAAGAAAATAAAGAGAAAAAAGAGAAAAAAGGAAAGAGAAGATTTAAACACGAAAAAACATGAGAAAATGACATGCATTCATTTTGTTCGGCATCCCTAGGAGCATGCTCATCATAATCATAGCACTTGTTAAATTTTGACAGGTATAGAACCCGCTATCCATTCAGGTATGAGGAGAATGGAACTTGTTTATCTATTCGAGCATGAGGAGAATGAAACATGCTTATCTATTCAAGCATGAGGAGAACAGAACCCGCCTATTCATTCAGGCATGAAGAGAATAGAACCTGCTTATCTGTTCGAGTATAAGGAGAATAGAATCTGCCTATCTGTTTAGACATGAGGAGAATGGAACCTGCTTGTCGATTCGAGCATGAGGAGAATAGAACCCGCTTATCCGTTCAGGCATGAGAAGAATAGAACCTGCTTATTTATTCGAGCATGAGGAGAATAGAACCCGTCTATCCATTCAGGCATGAGGAGAATGGAACCTGCTTATCTATTCGAGCATGAGGAGAATAGAACCCGCCTATCCATTCAAGCATGAGAAGAATAAAACCTGCTTATCTATTCGAGCATGAGAAGAATAGAACCCGCCTATCCATTCAGGCATGGGGAGAATAAAACATGTTTATCTATTCAAGCATGAGGAGAATAAAACCCGCCTATCCATTCAGGCATGAGGAGAATGGAACATGCTTATCTATTCGAGCATAATGAGGATAAAACCCGCCATGCTTATCTATTCGAGCATGAGGAGAATAGAACCTACTTATATATTCGAGCATGGGGAAAATAGAACCCGCTTATCCATTCGGGCATGAAGATAATGAAACCTGCTTATCTATTCGAGCATGAAGAGAATGGAACCTGCTTATCTATTCGAGCATGATGAGAATAGATCCCGCTTATCCATTTGGGGATGAGAAGAATAGAACCTGCTTATCTATTCGAGCATAAGGAGAATAGAACCCGCCTATCCATTCGGGCATGAAGAGAATGAAACCTGCTTATCTATTCGGGCATGAGGAGAATAGAACCCACCTATCCATTCAGGCGTGAGGAGAATAGAACCTGCCTATCCATTCGGGCATGAAGAAAATTAATCATGCTTATCTATTTGAGCATAAGGAGAATAGATTTCGCCTATCCATTCGGGCATGAAGAAAATAGAACCTGGTTATCTATTCGAGCATGAGGAGAATAGAACCCACCTATCCATTTAGGCATGAGGAGAATGGAACCTGCTTATCTATTCGAGCACGGGGAGAATAGAACCTGCTTATTTATTCGAGCATAAGGAGAATAGAACCCGCCTATCCGTTCAGGCATGAGGAGAATGTAACCTACTTATCTATTCGAGCATGAGGAGAATAGAACCCGCCTATCCATTCAGGCATAAGGAGAATGAAACCTGCTTATCTATTTGAGATTGAGAAGAATAGAACCCGTCTATCCATTCAGGAATGAGGAGAATTAAACCTGCTTATCTATTCGAGCATGAGGAGAATATAACCCGCCTATTCGTTCAGGCATGAGAGAATGGAACCTGTTTATCTATTCGAGCATGAGGAGAATAGAACCCGCCTATCTGTTCAGGCGCGAGGAGAATGGAACCTTTATTTTTCAAGAACCTACCTATGCGTTCATGCATAAGGAGAATGGAACCCGCCTATCCGTTCGGGCATTAGGAGAATGGAACGTCGCTTTTTAGTAAACGCCTATTCGTTCAAGCGCGAGGAGAATGAAACCTTACTTTGATGGCCATCAACCAATTTGCAGCGTGATTGGCTAAAATCAATACCTTTTGTTCTTTTCTCTATTCTTGTTTCACCGAAATGAGCAAAGAGGGGCATCTGTTGTCACTGGTTTTAGCTATCTTTTATTTTTTGCTTTATTTAGTTAGTTTAATAAGAGACCAAAAAAATAAAAATAAATAATGAAAATGTCCAATTTAATAAAGAATCTAACTAAAATAAAGTAAGGGTCCATTTATTATTTTTTAATAGCCCATTTGGCCCAAATAAAAAAACTTAATTGACTTATTTTATCCTTATATGCAGCCAATTATTAACCGTTGGATTCAAATGGGATCCAACGGTCCAGTTTTGATTAGAAATGGGAAGTTGGTCAACCTCCTTTTACGTGTGGCCCCCACAGTAGCAGCCCGTCTCCACGTGATTGCTCTTTCAGCAATTTCAACCTACAATGCAAAATTGAATTGAA
The DNA here is from genome assembly GCA_019671005.1 of Hibiscus mutabilis. Taxonomy (NCBI): domain Eukaryota; kingdom Viridiplantae; phylum Streptophyta; class Magnoliopsida; order Malvales; family Malvaceae; genus Hibiscus; species Hibiscus mutabilis. Next base: position 42,130,600 of record CM033736.1, read on the forward strand.
AAAGGAAAGCAATTCGTGGCAACCAAAAAGGAAAGAAATAGCTGGACTGATTCAATTCAAATGAAAATAAAAAGGAAAAATGAAAGGCTGGTAATTCAACTGGAACGAAAAAGAAAGAAAAGAAAGCAAGGGCTCAAATTCGGATCGTATCAAGAAAAGAAGGAAACAAATTTGAGACAGATTTGAAAAGGGGAATATTAGAATTAAATCGAAGAATGTAGGGCAATAATCTACCTGAAAATTATTGATTTTTGGGTGATTTATTCTGATTTTCCATGTATTTTTGGATAGAAAAATCCTATATAAACTCCTCCCTATCACTTGTAATAGACACCCACAACCATCCGAAAATCACATAAAAATTCTCAAGTTTATATTGGCATTTTCAAGTTGAATACAAGAAGAAAAGCTTGGTTTTTAGGTATATTGCTCTTGTTCTTTATTTATTTCTTTTATTTCGAATTTAACTAATTGGAGCAATTCTAACATTTTTTAAAGTTGTAAAGAACCTTTTTCTTCATTTTCAATCTTTTTACATGAACACTTGATGAACTCTTTAAAATAGAGTGTTTAATCTTTGTTTTAAAATAAAAGTGGGTGAATGGTAGTTTTGGGCTCTATACTCATTTCAAATAAAGTGGGTCATTTTAATTTGAACTGATACATTTTTTATTCCTTGAAACTCTTTTTAGTGTTCTTTAAATTTGACATTATCATTTTTGATTTACTTTTAGCCTAACCATTAATTTCTTTTCCTTATTTATTCCAATTTTTTTTTTACAAAGTAGTCTAAACACCGTGTGTTGACTTGATCATGAGAAGGATACATACAATTTAATTAAATTCCTTTCTATTTTTTGTTATTTTATTTAATTTTGTAAACTAATTTAATGTTACCTTTATCTCGTTAATTTAATTTGTTTTTAAATCTTTAATGTCCGCCTCTTCATTTAAATATTTGTTTAGGTAAAACTCCAAGGTTAGGTTCTCTAGCGTTAGAGCCTTGAAGTTTTATAAAATTTTCTTCACATTAAAATTCATAAAATACACTTAATCATATTTTAACCATAATAGGTAAAATTTACGTACACAATTCTTAGGGTTAATCACTCAACTTAGAAACATAAAAGCTTCAACACACCAAATGTTTCTTTGATTGTTTGATTAAAATTGGAACATAATTAATATGGTGTCCTATCAAAAGGAGGTAACGAGTTAGCGCCAGAGATGTTGGCGGTGATTAGAGTTTACTCTCCGGATGGTGGGACAGTTAAAATGGAATCATATTCATAAATGGACAATAAGTTAAATTTTATACGAACCTACAAATTCTGACATTAAAACATTTTGTAATCGGCTAAGTATCAATTTTTGGGCGATGTGGGGGTGCTAATCCTTCCCCACGCATAACCGACTCCCTAACCCATTTTTTGTGTTTTTCGCAAACCAAAAAAATTGTTTTAATAAAATAAAATGATTTTATTAAAATAACCTATTTTTAAGTGATCTAATCACACTTTTTAAAAAGATTGGTGGTGACTCCGTTGTTTTGGCTTTTATTTTAAAAACCGTCGGGACCTTAAAAAGGGCTGCGACACTATCAAAGTGAAAGGCTCCATTAGACTTCCGTAACTATAAGAGATAATAAACATAGAGTCATACAAATGGTCGATTTTTTGGTCATTGACAATCCCTCCGCATTCAATGCCATTTTGGGAGGCCTTTGATGAGAAAAGTCAGAATTGTGGCAGCCCATTTCTGTTTATAGGTCAAGTTTCCTACGCCCATGGGAGAGGGCTTTATAAAAATCGACCAAAAGATAGCAAGGCAGTGTCACGTGCTATCCGTGCAGCCTGCCTAAAAGCAAAATAACCACAATCACGCAAGTAGGGAGGTCTCATCTCAACAAGGAACATCCGCAGTTCTTGTTCCGAGCAAAACCGAGATAATTCTAAGCAGTCTAAGCCTAGGTGAGCGGACTCAGCAATTTAAATAAGATGTGCAGATAAGGATGATGGGCGACAATGGAGTAGGTACAAACTTTAAGGATATGAGGATCCCAGACCTCAGGATACTTTCCACTTATTTCGAGGTTCATTTCTTCACCTTCTACTTTTGTTCTTGATTTTGTTCTTTTCTCTTTTTATCCATGGTCCCTATATTCTCTATATATGCAAAATTAAAGGAAATGCATGTTTACAACAAGTTTATTGCCTACAAAAAAGAATATAATACTTTTAAGAAGCGCAATAAAGAATACAACGCTTTTAAGAAGCGCGGCTAAGAATGCAACTCTTTTAAAAAGCGAGAAAAGAATACAATGCTTTTAAGAAACGAGAAAAAAATACAACACTTTTAAGAAACACATCAAAGAATACAACGCTTTTAAGAAGCACAACTAAGAATACAATGCTTTTAAGAAGTGAGAAAAGAATACAATACTTTTAAGAAGTGCAACAAAGAATACAACGCTTTTAAGAAGTGCAGCTAAGAATGCAAATCTTTTAAGAAGCAAGAAAAGAATGCAAATCTTTTAAGAAGTGCATCAAAGAATGCAACGCTTTTAAGAAGTGCAACAAAGAATAGAACGCTTTTAAGAAGCGTGACAAAGAATACAATGCTTTTAAGAAGAGCAGCTAAGAATACAATGCTTTTAAGAAGCACAACTATGAATGCAACGCTTTTAAGAAGTGAGAAAAAAATACAACGCTTTTAAGAAGTTAGAAAAGAATACAACGCTTTTAAGAAGCGTAACAAAGAATCAACACTTTTAAGAAGCGCATCTAAGAATACAACGCTTTTAAGAAGCGAGAAAAGAATACAATGCTTTTAAGAAGCGCAGCAAAGAATAAAACGCTTTTAAGAAGCGCGAAAAAATACAATGCTTTTAAGAAGTGCAAAAAACACACATAGGGGATTATTTTGGGCGCCCACTACTTTTAAGAAGCGTGCATAGCGGAATCAGCTCATAACACAATATTAATATGGCTTCGCCATGCATTTGGTAAAATAAAAATCACTTACGATTTCGACTAGCGACTTAAGTAAACATCCCAAGTGGCAATAATAAGACCTGCACTGCTATAAGCGTTGGCGAACGGTAAACTCTCGAAACAATCAAAGTTTGCTATTAAGACAATAATGCTTTAAGATAATAAAAATGCTCAAAATTTTGAACAAGCATGCAAGCATACATGTCAACGATTCCAACGAATAATTACCTTACCTAAGGGCAGGGTTTTTCGTGTCTACAAAATGATACCATAATATATAAGCACGCATGAGCATATAAGTCCCTTCACAAGTTTATGATATCTGTAAGTCAATTTTATATATAACACTCCCATAGGGAAATATTTAAGAGTTTTATACTAAGTATAACAAACGATTATAGCCATTCATATTTGAAGTCACCAATTACTGAAGATAAAGTTGTCTAGCCATTTACAAAGATTTATTTAATCCACACAAAGTTCATCATCACTCAGGGGCAAGAGTTCACTTTTAACATCAATATGCTCTTTTATTCACCTCAAACAAGCGTTATGAAAAATATACAAACTAAAGTGCACATTTTCTTCCAAAGTTTCATCCTTAAATTCAAGAAACTAAAATTTACAATGCAAATCAGCAAGGGGGGGGCAAACGTTCGCTGACCATATATTTTATCAGTTTACAATTTTTCATAGGTTTTTCATCGCCAGAAGGCACACTCAGCATGTCCCACATATCTATCACACTTCTTCACATATCTAGCATTAAGCACATGCATATATACAATAACTGCTCCAAGCTAGACATCGTGGGCATACTACGCCGACTCTAAAGGAGTGCACAGATCTCTTTAGCGAACTCAATAGAGATAACCACAAAACCCCTTAGGGAAAAAAAGAGCTTTTTAATATAGCAGGAAGAATACATGGAGGTTGCAAACGCCTCTCCAATTTCCAACTCCAAAAAACTTCTGCTCTGCACCAAGAGAAAAATGGTCAAATTCCAACATGAATTAACCGCCTTGGCAATATCCCCCTCCCTCTACCGCCTCCCCTTAATGTAGCAGCAAAGCCAACATACAATAATGCTAAAAAAACCTCGCAACCAAGATCTTCTGAATACATTGTCTATTGGTATTCCTTGCTACAAACGATTACTTATAGCTTTTCGAGTATCATTGTTTGTCGATTTAGGCTGTCTGAACTTTAAAGCTAACACTCCCCAAGATCTATGCGACACACTTTCTGCCCACTCCCCTTGCCTATAAACATGTTTTCTTTTCCCTCTCTCTAAAGGAAACAAGCCGATATATGATTAAGGGGGTATATAAAATAGGAGTAGATCACTCATAAACCACAATATGAAAATACAAGCCCAAGAGCTCCCATTTATAGAACCCAAGAGGAATGTCAAGAACCGACGTTTTATATTATTATCTCAACACCTATACACGTTAACATTTATTTCCCAGACCCTGAAATCTTAGGTGAATAATTGAAATCACGTAACTTTCAAGATTCCCATAAATAACTGCGCAGATAAGCGCATGCATCTATCACCACCGCTCAGAGGCCCTCTTTGACATTATGATCTATTTTGAATTGTCTAACTGCGACAATCCAATAAGCACCAAGCACCGAAAAGCTAAACCAATAACGAATAAGCAAAGAGGCAACCTACAGTATTTTTCTTCTCCATCTATCTTGCCTGGCACAACTTTTCCTAATACTGGTCTCTCTCTATATATGGGAACACGTGGATGGATACAATATTTCCTAAAGCAAAATGCACTCTTTCGCTGTGTCAAATACAACAAATAACAGAAATAGTCACAGTATAAAGTAGTTCACCTAGATACGCGATAGTAATTGCCTACAGTGAGTCATACAACACTCATTTTTTTCGTACAATTAATTCCTCTTATAATTTACCTTGAAAGTTATTATACAAAGATGACATACACAGAACATTTTCCCTAAAACATAACAAAAGAAAAAAAGTACTCCCTCAGTCACAGTACACAAAGGCGTTCTCCTCATTACCTAAGCGAAGGCATCCCAACTAAAATTTATGCTTTGACATATGGCAAGAAAATTTCCACTATTATTGAAAGCAAAATCGAAATCCATAAACATATAACAACACTTCATGATAACACCAAAGTATATTACAAAATACGTAGCAGATGGCAACATATCTGAAATAACCCACAAGAACAAAAAGTAATTAACAATACCAATTATATATCACTAATATCCTTATCTAGAATAACATCATCATCACATTTATCTGTAGCACCACAACGATCATCCAAAGGAGTAATACCCACCGACTCAACGGTATGAGAGACCACTTTATCTTTATATTGTGCAATAAAATTTTCCCAAGAGGGCCCAACAGGATTCCTCAGATTGAAGTTTACACTTACTTCACAAAGAGTGTCGAAATTTACACCCCTAACATCTAGAGGACCATGAGCCAACTGAAGACTGAAAATGGCAGTGTCTCGCAATTTTTCCATTCCTTCAACCATCAAAGCCGAGGTGGCATGTATAGCTGCCTTAACCTTCTTCGCTATATCAACATCGTGAGTAGCTTCTAACAACATAATTTCATTCTTATGCGATTCTTTCAGCTTCGTTAATTTTCTCAAAAAGTTTGCTAAGCTTTCATCCGTGGCATTTTTGGCCTCCTCTAATTTCTTTTTGAGATCCTGAATCTCACTTTTAAAACTTTGTTCTGTAGCCGCGAGCAGTTTATTCTTAATCCTTAGAGCGCGATCTACCTCGATATCTTTTTTTGGACATTTCCTCCAAATGCCTCTACGTAACTCCTTCAGCCGTCCCCCTATGTCCACCTTTGAAAAAAGCAGAAGAGCTATTGCGGTGTATGAAAGGCGAGAAGAATATCCTCGTAATTGTGGACGACCTTTGGGAAGAAGTTAAGTTGGAGACTATCGAAATTTCATTGGGTTGTAAAATTCTTGCGACTAGACGTGGTCAAAAAGTCTGCACCATAATGAATTGTCAGAAGCAAATTCAACTGGGCATCTTATCCGAAGAAGAAGGATGGGATTTATTCAAAGCTAATGTTGGTTTAGAAGATGGCTCTTCCACCTTGAATGCTGTAGCCAAAGAGGTTGCTGGTGAATGCAAGGGCTCGCCTCTTGCAATTGTAACCGTAGCAAAGGCTCTAAAAGGTAAGAGTTTAGAAGGGTGGAGAGCCGCATTTAAATGACTAAAGGACTCAAGACATTTGGATAATGAAGATGTGTTTGGAGGTGTGTACTGGGCTCTTAAGCTTAGCTATGATTATTTGAAGAAGAACAATACCCAAACAACCGAAAATGACATTCAATCGTGCTTCCTTCTGTGTTCCCTTTTCCCTGAAGATTATGAAATCCCTATTGAGATGTTGATTATGTGTGGAATTGGTGTGGGATTGTTCTCTGGCGTTGACTCCATTGAAGATAAAAGAAGTGAAATTGGTGTAGCACTAAGGAAACTCCAAAAGTTTGGCTCGTTATTGGAAGCTGATGATGCTGAAGGAGCTGTAAGAATGCATGACGTGGTTCGTGATTTTGCTCATTGGCTAACATCAAAGAGAGAGAACAGATTCATGGTTAAAGATGGGCTGAAAGAATGGCCTAATGTAGTTGAAAGTTTTGGGAGTTATACTGCAACGGCTTTATGGAACTGTAGTTGCTTAAATCATTTTCCTAAAAGAATGGAGTTTTCAAAGCTTAAGGCTTTGATTTTGCAGGGAAAAGATTGGCAAAGTGTTTCGAGTAGGGTTTTGGAAGACATGAAAGCCCTCCAAGTTCTATTTTTCAAAGATGTCTATTTCTCAGCGGAAGGACTCCAATGCCTACCAAATCTTCGAACTCTTTGCTTTGAGAATTGCAAGCTGGAGAAGTTATCATTATTGAGAAATATGAGAAACCTTGAGATTCTTGCATTGTTTGGCACTGATATTGATGAGATGCTTGAAGAATTAGTGGAATTGTCTACGCTCAAATCATTATATCTTTCTTACGAAGACCAAGATCTCCATAATTTTAGTTTATTTGAAGACCACCAAATCAAATTTCCCCCCAAATTGGTATCAAGGTAATAGCTAGTGCGGAATATTTTTTTTTATCATATTCATATTTTATATTTAAATACCTTTAATCTTTGCTTAAATAAAACAAGGTTTTAAAACAAATCTTTGCATCCAATTTTTCAAATGATTAAAAATCTCATATTTTATTATCCTCCAAATTAATATTTTCACTGAAAAATTGTACTTGAAAGAATGTGTTGTATTCAAATGATTAAATAAACTCATCTTCTTTCCCTTAACTTAATTTCTCACATAAAATAAAATTTATTCAAACTATTTTTAATGGAATTTATCATGTGTACCTAACTTTATAATTGATAGTACTTATTTTTTATGCATTGAATAGGTTGACTTCACTGCAAGAGCTTTCACGTGACAAGTGAAAATAACGTCAATTTAGTGGAGTTGATTTCATTGTCTCATTTGACTGCACTATCATTGTGTTTTTCTACTGATCAATACTTTCAACAGAATTTTGTGTTCTCTAAACTACAATATAAATGTAAATAACTATTTTATAAAGTTGCAGGGGATGACCTTTAGAACCTTGGTAATTAGAAATCTCTCATCCTCGTTGAGTGAATTTAAGAATCTATTTTACAATGTGGAAAAGTTGAGGTTGGAGAAAGTAAATGAGCTGACTGGTGCTTCCCAACTAACACTTCTTCTCGAGGACTTGCATCGTTGGAATCTGTTGAATTAAAGGATTGTCCTCAACTAATACAAGTTGTCAGGTCGACAGAAGAAAGGGATATAAATTGGCAGTCCCATTCTGCTTAATCTTCCCTCCTTGCTAAAGTTACGGGTGAGAGGTTGTCCCCAATTTACATGCTTCCCTGTCCAAGCTCAACTGATGGAGGTATTATTTTAGCTTGTTTGCATTTTATATATTGATTTCGGCATTGTAGCAAAATAGTCAATTCCAATTATAACTAAATTCATGGGATAGTTCCCCTTTATACTTAGTTTGTAAGTCAAATTCCAATTAGACAAGTGGTATTCTCTGTTAGTTTAACATGTTACACTTACAGGTAACATTAACACGTCATTTCCCCTTTTATACCTAGTTTGTAAGAATTATAGTCTAGTCTATGTTAATGACATTTGCTGTTGTCTATGTTTGCAGGAACTAGTTCTTCATAATACGGGGAATAGTTGCGAACTATATGTACTAGGGGTTCTAGAAGGGATTGACAGGGTGGAGGGCAGTATTCCCTTGCTAGGGGGACTATATGTTTTCTTAACAGGGGAAAAAATATAGTCTCTAAGTGCTTAGCCATATGAAATGCCTCAGTCAAATTTTTAGGTTTCAACAGTTTAAAAAATTGACTAATTTCTAAATGCAGATGATTCTTAAACATGTTTAGAATGTAATCATCAAGTAACCTTACTTGATTCAGCAACACCAAGAAATCCTCATAAAACTGATCCACTGAATCTGTCTGCTGAAAGGCCACCAGTTCTGCAAAAAGATCCTCAAAACTTTCTAGAAAAAAGGCTCACAAAGCAACTCCAGATACTCTTTCCAAGTAATCAATTCGAACCCCTCGTTGCTGCGGACTACAAACCGGTGCCACTGAAGGGCCTTCCATTCTAAATGAAGCATCACCAGTCGAATTTTGGCCTCTTTAGGAACTCTTTCCGCCTCAAAGAACTGTTCAAGCTTTGATAACCACCCACAAAAATCAGTGCCAACAAATTTCGGACATAAAAGTTTATAAGCAAAGTTACCAGACTGTGAAGGAATGAATTGAGCTTGAGGTACTATTGAGCGAGTCACCCCGGAGGTGGGCTGAACATCATCCACAATCACTATCGGAGGTGGGATCACAGTTGGGAAGCTAGTGGTTGCCTGAGTATTCGGATGGGAGCCCAATACTCCTTGAATCAAAAAACTAAATACCCACATCCTCCTGGGTTGGGGCCTACACTGCTGTCTCCACCGAAATCTCCTCTAGAATCTGGGCATTCCCGAGAGCTATAGCGATAAGCTTTTGCAACTCCGACAAGATAGAGGTGCGCATATCACTAATCTTGTCATCCATCTTACTTTCGAGGCTAGCTATGTCAGATCTGACTGACAAAATCTCTGATTAAAGTCTATTTGTCTCTTGTTGTCATTGTGGAGCTGGGTTTTCGCTTTCTTGGGTCGTCTGCGCCGCCAGGGCCAGCTGGGCCGATTGGCTGCGAGTCATCACTTCGTCGACCATTGTGTAGGATCAGCCAGGGCTCTGATACCTTTGTAAGGATCGATCTTAGAATTTTAAGGAGGTAGAGAAACAGACAGAAATTTCAGACTAGGTAGGGAGAGAATTTGGGGAAGAAGAAGATTAGAGTTTTTATTATTTTTTTCGATAAGATGAAAAATAGGTCATAACACCTATTTACTCAACTTACACAGGAGTGAAACGACACCGTTCCATCAACACTAAAAGACAAAATAAACTGCTACAAGCCAACTCAGTAAAAACAGAATTAAAAAAATAAAAGCAACAAACATAACAGCCAAATCCAATCAGGATACTTGAAGAATGAGTAGAATTGTCTGCGCTGAAATCATTATATCTTTCTCACGATGTAGAGTAAATTATGAGTTTTCCCCTCTGAAGGTAATAGCTAGTGTAGAAGATTTAATTTATATATTTTATCATATTCTTATTTTATTATAAGTTTTCCAGTTAGACAACTTGTTGGGTTCTATTGTGTCACATAACTTGATAATTGATGCTCCTTTTTTATGCATTGAATAGGTTGACATCACTACAAGAGCTCCATGTGATGAGTGAAAATAACATCAATTTAATGGAGTTAAATTCATTGTCTGGTTTGACTGCATTATCCTTGAGAGTTTCTACTAATAGATACTTTGGAGAGGATATTGATGTGTGGCAGGGGCTGACATCTAGAACCTGGGAAATTGATTATCTATCATCCTCGTTGAGTGCATTTAAGTTGAGGTTGGAGAAAGTAGATGGATTGGTTTCTCTTTCTCTTAAATTAGAGCCATCCAGTAATGCAATTGCAAGCCGCCAGAATTTAAAGGTAATAAGAATTGAAAAGTGCCATAAGCTGAAAGTGATCTTTTCACCTTGTATTGCTCAAAGTATGGTGCATCTACAAGAACTCTATGTATTCAGTTGCGATGGATTAGAGCAAGTCATTGGTTTTGCACAAGAAGAAGAAATTATCGAGGTAAACATACATAACTCTTCTTAGTTTCTTTTATTTCAGTGAATATTTTATGTATAATTTCGGGGAGCGGGGGTAAAAATGTTTATAATCATGATTTATCGGTTTGGAGTTTAAAGAGTATTAGTATCCAATATGTCCTACTAAAATCTTTCTTTACAAATGAAATTAAATTTTACATGATATATCGATACATATCTGATAATGATATGTATACAGGGTCACTCTCCTTTGTGCTTCCCAAAATTGAAAACTATGGAGATAGTGAACTGCTATGGATTGAAATATGTGTTTCCAACCAACATTTTATGTCAAGGACTTCCATCATTGGAATCTGTTGAATTAAGGGATTGCCATCGTCTAATACAAGTCGCCAGGCCGACAGAAGAAACGGATAGAATTGGCAACCCTATTCTGCTTAATCTGCCCTCTTTGCGAAAGTTATGGGTGGAATATTGTCCCAGATTGACATGCTTCATTGTCCAATCTCAAGTGATAGAGGTATTATTTTAGCTTGTTTGCATTGTATACATGGATTTCGGCTCTACAACAAACTAGTCAATTCCATTTGTAACTAAATACATGATTCAGTTTCCTCTCACGTTTAAATAATATGGGGTTTAAATTTGAAAGATACATGTAGTATTAGAATTAGACAAGTGGTATTCTCTGTTAGTTTAACTTGTCAAATTAGGAAGAGTTACAGCTAACGTTTACTCTACTCTACTCTAGTGTATTTACTGACATTTGCCGGTGTCTATGTTGGCAGGAACTTTATCTTTATAAAGTGGGGACTCATGTAGTTGGGAATCATGTCCCCATGTTGAACCAAGACTGTATCACAGTTGGGAACCATGAACAAGTATTTTGGGTTCAAGGGCGGGATTCATTCTCCACCATCAAAGAACTGCGCTTGCGTAATTTATCTGAAGTGCAGATTATATGGAAGGATATATATTTTCACCTTCGACCGCATGCAGTTTATCACAATTGGCCAATCTATATATCATGGGTTGTGAGGAATCATTTTAGACAAGGATCAAGTTTCTTCATCATCAAAAGCTGATATTGCTCTCAGACCTATAACCTTTCCTAATTTGACTCGGATTATAGTTACAGATTGCAACAATTTGAAAAGCTTGTTTCCTATTGGATCTGCTATTTCTCTTCAAGGACTTACACATCTCAGACTGGAACGGAACTCTAAATTGGAACAAGTATTTGAAGTAGAAGATGAAGCGCAAGTGACAATTCAGAAGGAGATATAAATTGGAATGGTTAAAACTTGGAGGACTTCCCTCCCTTGTTTACTTTTGTCCCAAGGGATATCATTTTGTGTTTCCAGGTTTGAGAGATTTGAAAATAAAAGACTATCCCAAGATGACTACAGGTTTCTTCGTTGATTCAAACCAGATTGTGCATTCCAAGACAGAGGTATACACCCTGCAATCCGTTATCCTATTTAACTCCATTATTTTTATAATAAATGACATGATATAGAAACTCTTAACTTATATTACATAAATTTGACACAGATTTTAATGTGTTGGTCAACCGGGCCAAGGATATCGAGCAGTCCTTGGGTACACCAGTTCAGGCCGCGGGTGCGAGCTTGGGTAAGAGAGTGGTTGATCCTAGCTATTCCGGGAGGCAGAATAGGAAGTTTAGGGACAAGAGACAGAGGCCATATCACAGGCGTGGTGGCAGAGTTGGCCAAAGTGCCCAAGGAGCACATGTTGTAGTGGAGTGTGAGCGATGTGGTAGGCCCTACATGGGGATGTGCTGGGGTAATGCTAGAGCTTGTTGGATTTGTGGATCGTCAGATCGCTTGAAACGTGATTGTCCTAGAGCTGTGAGGGATGCACCGGCATAGGTTACTGCACCTGCTAGGGGCTGAGGCCGTGGCAGGGGTAATTTTAGAGGCACGATGATGGTCAGAGGGTTATGGCTTATGCTGCAACGGTAAGACCGAAGGGTGATGGACCGGTTCGGGTCTTTGCTTATCGTGAGGGTCGTAATGAGACGAATGTGATAGCATGTACCTTTACTTTACAATCCTTGTCATTGTTTTCTTTGATGATTCGGGGTCTATTCATGCATATATCTTGAGTGAACATGCATCATTGTTGAATGTTCCTGTTGAGATCCTTGATGTTGGTATGTTAGTAACTAGTTCTTTTGGTGAGACGGTTACTAGTAAAAAGCTGTATAGGAGGTGTCCTTTGGTTGTGCAAGGTCATGAGTTTCCTGCGGATCTAATGGAGTTACTATTCCATGGTTTTGATATCATTTTGGGTATGGATTGGTTGAGTGAGCACAAGACGGTTGTGTATTGTGAATCCAAAAGGATTTCTTTGAGGTTAGCTGACGATTATGAAGTTGTGGTGATTGACGAGAATGTAAAGTTCTTGTCCAATATTGTTTCGGCTACCCAGGCAGAAAAGATGATGCAAGGAGGTTGCCAAGCTTATTTGGTTATTGTGATAAATTCTAAAGCCAAGGGTGTTCGAGTGTAGGATATTCGATCTGTTTGCGATTTTTCGGAGGTTTTTCCTAAACAGTTGATGGGTTTACCGCCAGATAAAGAGGTAGAATTTGGTATTGAATTGTTTGCGAGTACAGTAGCAGTGTCTATTGATCCTTATAGGATGGCACTGAAGGAATTGAAGGAGTTGAAGTCACAGCTTCATGAGCTGTTGGATCATGGGTTCATTCGACCGAGTGTTTCTCCTTGGGGTGCTCATGTTCTCTTTGTGAAAAAGAAAGATGGTACGATATGTATGTGCATTGATTACCGACAGTTGAATAAGTTAACGGTGAAGAACAAGTATCCGTTGCCGCGAATTAATGACTTGTTCAATCAGTTTCGTAGAGCTGCGGTGTTTTCCAAGATAGATTTGAGATCGGGGTATTATCAGCTGAAGGTTAAGGATGAGGATGTGCATAAGACCGCGTTCCGTACGAGGTATGAGCATTATGAGTTTATGGCCATACCTTTTGGTTTGACAAATACCCTGGCTGCGTTCATGGATATGATAAATAGGGTGTTCCATGAATATCTTGATCAGTTTGTTGTGGTGTTCATAGATGATATTCTCGTGTACTCGCGTACCGAAGAGGAACATGATCGGCATTTGCGGATTGTGTTGCAAGTGTTGAAGGATAATCAGTTGTATGCTAAGCTGAGCAAGTACGATTTTTGGCTTAAGGAAGTAATGTTTCTTGGACATGTGGTTTTCGCTAAGGGTATTCGCGTTGATCCACAGAAAATTGAGGCTATTCTAAATTAGAAGCAACCTAAGTCTGTATCAGAGGTACGTAGTTTTCTTGGGTTGGCTGGTTATTATCGTCGTTTTGTTAAGGGGTTTTCGAGTATTGCAGCACCATTGACAAAGCTATTGCAAAAGAATGTTCCTTATGTGTGGACGGAGAGGTAGCAACATAGTTTTGAGAAGTTGAAGGAGGTTTTAACACATGCTCCTGTGTTGATTCAATCGAAATCGATGAATGAGTTTTTAGTTTATAGCGATGCATCATATATTGGATTGAGTTGTGTGTTGATGCAAGATGGTAAGGTTATGGCCTATGCATCGAGACAGTTGAAGGTTCATGAGCGTAACTATCCAACTCATGATTTGGAGCTTGCAGCTGTAGTTTTTACCTTGAAAATCTGGAGACATTATCTTTATGGCGAAAAGTGTGTGGTTTTTACGAATCACAAGATTTTGAAGTATTTGATGTCTTAAAAGGATTTGAATCTTAAGCAACGTAGATGTTTGGAGTTGTTTAAGAATTACGACTTGAAAATTGAGTATCATACTGGTAAAGCCAATGTGGTTGCGAATGCATTGAGTCGTAAGGTTGCGGTTGAGCCTAGAGCTATGTTTGCAAGGTTGAGTGTGACACGGGAAAGGGGTTTGTTGGCCGAGTTGCAAGTTAAGCCTACTTTGTCACAGTTGATCAAAGCTAAACAATCGTACGATGATTCTTTGGTTGAGCATGTTAAGGACATATTGGAGGGTAATCCGACGGATTTTCATTTTGATGTTGATGGAGTTTTGTGTTTCAAGGGTCGAATAGTGGTGCCAAATGATCTGGATTTGAGGCACATTATTTTGACAGAGGCACATTATAGTCCTTTTACTATGCATCCCGGTAGTGTTAAGATGTATCGAGGGTTGAAAGAGGCATACTACTGGGTTGGGTTGAAAAATGATGTGGTTGAGTTTGTTTTCAAGTGTATGGTGTGTCAGCGGGTCAAGGCTAAACATCAGTTTCATCCAGGTTGTTGCAACTCCTGAAATTTTCAGAGTGGAAGTAGGAGAGAATCACCATGGATTTTGTGACGGAGCTGCCATTGACACCATCTAAAAAGGATTCTATTTGGGTGACTGTTGACCGGCTTACGAAGTGTGCACATTTCTTGCCATTGCACATGACGGATACCTTGGACAAACTGACAAATCTGTACATTGCTGAGATTGTGCGCTTGGATGGGGTACCTAAGTCTATTGTGTTTGATAGAGATTCGAGGTTTACGACGAGGTTCTGGAGAAGTTTACACCAGGCTTTGGGTTCAAGGTTGAGTTTTAATGCCGTGTATCATCCTCAGAAGGATGGACAGTCTAAGCGTGTTATCCAAGTTTTGGAAGATATGCTGAGGTGTTGTATTATCGAGTTTCAAGGAACTTGGGGAAGCATTTACCTTTAGTTGAGTTTGCATATAACAATAGCCATCAAGCGAGTATACAGATGGCACCGTATGAGGCGTTGTATGGCCGAAGGTGTCGTACGCCCTTATGTTAGGCTGAGGTAGAAGAAAAACATGTTACCTTACTGAATATGTTGAAGGACACAGACGAAAAGGTAAAGCTTGTGTGTGGCCGTTTGAAAGCAGCTACGGATCGGTAGAAGTCTTACGCGGATTTGAAGCATAGGGAAATTGAATATGCAGTGGGCGATCGTGTATTCTTGAAAGTGTCACCATGGAAAAAGGTGATGAGATTTGGACGTAAGAGTAAGCTTAGTCCGAGGTTTATTGGACCGTACAAGGTTATTGAGGGTGTAGGTCCTGTGGCTTATCGGTTGAGGTTGCCTCCCTAGCTGGAGAAAATACATGATGTATTCCATGTATCTATGTTACGGAGGTATCGGTCGGATCCTTTGCATATTATGCTGGTAGAGCATATTGAGCTGAGGCTGGATTTATCCTACGATGAGGAACCGATGGAAACCCTTGATTCCAGTAGCAAATTTCTTCGTGGTAAGACGATTGAACTTATAAAGGTCTTGTGGCGACGCCGAGGTGCTGAGGAAGCCACTTGGGAAAGTAATGCAGATACGATGGAGCAATTTTCGCATTTGTTTCCTCCAGGTAATTTCGAGGACGAAATTTCTTAAGTGGGGGAGATTTGTAACACCCCGGTTTTGGGCTTAGATGTTTTAAAGGTTGGTTCGAAGGTCCGGTGGACCGGTATTAGAGTTTCGGGTCAGTTTCAGGATTAAATTGGTTTAAATATTTTTGAAGGTGATAAAATTGTGGGAAAATATTCTAAAATAATTATTAATTATATTAAGGATAATGGTGAAAACAATTTTGGAAAATAAGATTTGAAAATCTGACATTTTGGCTGGTGACTAAAATGCAATTTTTAAAAACTGCTTTTAAAAGTGACTAAAATGAAAAGTTCAAATTCTTAGAATCTTTAAGGAGCTATTTTACCAAGTTTTTTTAATGATTTCTCCCTTAATTAAATATATTCTAACATGTGTTTTAAAGTTAATTAAAAAGGGATTTTAGTTAAAAAGTTAGTTAAGCTTTTTAAAGAAAATTCACGTAACTTTTCGCTCAACTTTTCTCTTCATTCTCTCCTCAGCCAAACACTCAAGTTTTCATCAAAATCCAGAGGTGAGAAGTCTTTTTAACTTGTATTTATGATTTGTAATTGATTAATTAACATTGTTTTTACAAAATCTCATTTAAATCTTGTGTTTTCTTAGCTTTTATCAAACCAATTGAGGGAGAAATCTCACAATAGGGGTAAGGTTCGTGATCTCTTCTATTGTATGGTTCTTTACTGAAATTCCCAAGTATTTGATCTTTGATTTATGAACTGTAAGCTGATCTTAATGTTTGATTGAGTAAATTGGGTAAAATTGATGAAACAAGGTAATATTCGAAGTGGATCTGATTTCCAGTGTTTAAGATTGATTTAATACATATTTTGGAGGTATTATGATTTAATACATATTTTGGATGTATTATGATGTTAATAAGTTGTTTTTATCAATGAAATCCCGAAACTCTTGGATCTCTAATTGTTTAGGTTGTTAGATTTGAGTTTTTGTGATGATATTCGAGTTTAATCTTTGCTGGAAGTAAAAGTATGTTGGGATAGGGTTTTTGGATGTTAATTGATGAAGTTTAATGGTTTGAATCGTTATATTATGACTGGGTTAAGTTTTGGAAGCATTTGATGATGATTTCGGTTTGTTTCAGATGGTTTCTAAGTGGGCAACCTGAGAGTTGCAGGGTTTTTCTTTGAGGCAGTGGTTTGAATGCATAATGATGCATTTATCCTCTGGTTTTATATGTTTAAAATAAGGGATAATCAAGGCGACGAAGTTCGACATTAATTGTTACTTGTCGGGAGCTTGTATCGCGTTGGCAAGGAAGGCAAAGCGTATCGGTGAGTGGAAACTGGTTTTAAATGCTTTACAAAGGTTTGTAAAGGTTGTTGGGAGTTTAGGGTAAGCGTGAGACACTTACCTAAGCTTAGAAGTAAGTTTCCCTTATTTTGCTCTTGAATTTCGGCTTGGATATGAGCATGTTGATTGCATGTTTTGGTGATAAACATGGTATGATTTACTTACTGGAAATGCATGATTTTGAGTACATATGCAGGGGTTTGAAAGTATATTAAATGCTATTGAGCATTGGTTTTCATTCCGGTTGGGAATGGTGTTATTGCATTGGCAATGAGATTTGCATATGTGATGTTTTGTTTAATGCAATGTAAAGCAGTAAGTAAATGGTTTATAAATGGTATATTGGCTATGTGACATGGTGAGAAAACAATCGGATATAGTTGGCATGCCATAGGATTAAAAGTGCACTGTAAAATATGAACAAAATTGATCGTGGCCATGGGTCCTTGAGGTATGGCTGTTTAACAAGGTTACTCAGACAGTTGGGGACCTCATTTGGGGTATGCGGTTTAAATAGGCAACCCAAATTGATGGTGATCTTGCGGATTAACTAGGTAAGGTCGGTACACTTGCGGTCTAACTAGGCAAGGGTGAAATCTCACAGTTTAACTAGGTGAGGGTGTCAAATCTTACGGTTTAACTAGGCAACGTTTGGGATATCATGGCGTTTAATTAGGCATGGTATGAGAGATTCGCGTATCTGATATATATAGGATAGAGGTAGTCTATCAGGGTCACTATAAATGCCAATATATGAAAAGGTTCATGCGTTGAACCTATTTTTAATGCTTTGGGATTTAAGCATGTTTTATGATTTAATGCTTTGGGGACTTAAGCATGGAATGTTCAGGATGTTGCATAAAGGTTTTTATGCTTTGATTCGTTGGAATCATGGAAAAATGCTTTGGTTTTTGGAAAACAAGTGTGCTTGCGTTCTCTTTTTCCTAATGATGCAGAACATTAAGGTTTAGGGGCAGCAAGAGCCAAGGCAAAGTGATCCAAGGATATTTACAAGTTTGAGTATGAACCCGGTTTATATTTCGGTTAATAAGGCAATGTGTTCGCCATGGTTTTTGGGAGCTGTAATTATGTTTCCTTATGGGTTTTAAGTATGTTTCTATGCTAGTTCTTGAGGATGGTTTGATGTTGCTAAGTTTGATGTTAATCATTGCCTATAGTTGTGGATGAATGGTTGCTTAGGTATGCATCTAGAGCTTCCTTGTTGGTTGCCATGTTGTGATGGTTTGAGCAAGTTTATTATGATGTGTTGGTTGTGTTTATATGATGCTTATGCTGAGATTTGCCTATTTGTGCATTTTGGTATGTTTTGCAAAGTGGTTTAGGGAGCATGCTTCTAGAGTGATCCTTTGGAAACATGAGTTTGTATTAGGATGTTTAATCTTAGTATAGATGTGAGTTTATGTATTTATGGTTGTTGTATGCATGTATGCAAGTTGCTAGGACCCAAATGCATCTAGATTCGAGTGAAAAACCAGCTAAATTTGACATTACAGGCCCATGCATACCAATACGCGGGGGACCGTATCGGTACGGCTAGCCAATTTTGGGCAGGGTGTTTCAGTACGGGTGTAGGCGTTTCGATACGATTTATTGCTACTAGAATTTCACTTTTCTTGGAACGAGCCCGCGTACCAAAACACCAGATAATCGTATCGGTACGGTGTTTTAAGAAATTAAATAGAATTTTGTATTCGAAGTGGCGTAACGTTGTGGTGCTTGGCGTACCGAAACGAAGTTGCAATACCGTATCGATACGGTCCTTAGTATATCGATACGGAGGCAGTTAATTCTGTTAATGTCATGGAAATGCAGTTTTGGTTTCTTTTGTTTTAGTCCCTAGGTCTTGTTTTATCAGTTGAATGAGGATGGATGATCGTATTAAGTTGATGTTCGACATTTAAGCATGAAATATATTTAATTAAAGGATGGTAACATAAAATTGGGTAAAGTTATGGAATTTTGCTGAAATTGCAATTTAGTCTCTAAATTGCGTTTATGTCCAATTGGATATCCAAACGATGCCCGATTGAGCTGAGTTTTCACCTGCTGCCAGTATGAACATGTAGGATGATAAATATGCCTCTAGACAAGATAAGAAAAGAAAAAAAATGGTTGCAAATTCGGGTTTCTTCTCACGGTTTTCCTCGGTAAACCTATTGTAGCTCGCTCAGTTCAGTCTTATGACTAGGCCGGGTCAAGAGGGTTACATATCCAAAGTGGTACTCTATGGATCAGTTAGGGCTGAGCGAGAACTGGACGCTTTGAAAGAATGCCTGGTGAGAACTGGGAATTCAAATAGTGAAACAGTGAGGGGCTTACGAATGGTAGTAGCTCGTAGAGTCTTGCCTGAAATTGTCATTTTTTCCTGGGATTTGCTTTGGTAGTCAATGGCACTGAGGCCTTACGAGCCGACAAGGATGCAAGTGGGGGGACAGTTGGTTCAGGATGTTGTTCATTAGCACTATCAGATTCTGTGTCAAATATTGGGTTAAAGCGAGAGACTTGAGCAAAAGAGGACCGTGTTTTATTTTAAGTCTTTGTGGGACGACGCAGACGGCATTCGGCCACTATCTAAAGACCGAATAAGTCTATTTCAGTAGGGACAGTAGAGGGGAGATGGGTCTCAGCAGGCTGCTCTATCGTAGTTTCACCAGGCGCTGCCTCAAAATGCTTATCAGGGCAACCCTCTTGAGCATCACCATACTTGCCTCAATGAAAGCAGATCAATGGCAATGATTCATATTCAACTATTTGGATTCGGCCATTGACGATTATCTTTTATATTAGTTGCTTGGAGAGGTCAATCGAAAGGGCCATGCGGGCGAAGCGACCCCTCCGTCCTGATTCAGTCTGATAATCTAATCGAGTCATTGGGCCAATAGATTCACCGATTTCCTCAATTATGCATCTCTTATATAGCGTGACAGGTAACCCCGGGAGTCTGATCCATACCATAACGTCAATCGGATACGGTGTAGATGTAGAGAATTTTGGTGTCCACTGCAGCACAGTGAGGTAATGACCAAAAATGGTCCAAGGGCCGCCGGCAAGAGCATGAAGATAATCTGTTCGAGTACTAAAAGAGACAAGAAAGTATTTGTTTTCAATATCCATCAATCGAATGGCATGCTTAGGTTTCCAGAGTTCATGAATTTTGTGTGCAGGCTTGTGTATCCAATTATGCGGCCTAACAACTTGACGACTAGGGTTTGATCTAGGCTCTTCTCTACAAGGGATTGGATTTGATTTGAAAATTCGATTGATATTAGACCATCAACAACAGAGCGGGTAACATCCCCTTCTTGAATATCAATGTCATCATCCTCCAAAATTTCCTTCATATCAGGATCGCCATCATTCATCAGATACTCTTTATAAGAAGCACTCCCCTCGTCTCACCAAAAACGTTCATTGTTGATTTTTTAGGTAGTTTTAGGAAGAAAAAGTTTGTGTAAAAAAATGATGTAAAATAATTGAAACGACAATTTTATCCTTGAAAAGATGAATTTTATTTTATTGAGAAACTAAAAAAAAGGTATAAAGGGAAATATGTCTTTTAAAAGTTGTTATTTTTTTAATGAGATATTTTAAGTGAAACAATTTTAAAACATAAAAAGAACTTTTTAAGGGGGACAGAGGAAAAGTAATATTTTTTTTTGTTGCAGATGCATCAGAGGGGGACTGGTTTTTACCAGGATTACGATTTGCGCCGCCGTCACTAGGCTGATCGTCGTCCAATCAGCGATGCTTTCTAGGGTTTCGAGGGGTTTCCAAATCGGGATCAAAGATTCTATCATACTAGGGTTTTTTCTTATACTCGCAACTTAAAAAATTATTAAATACTATTTTTTGATTAACTATATAAACTAAAATCCTTAAAAAGCAGCTAGAGGCAACGTGGAATGAATGAAGCCAGATGTTTGAAGCAAATTTCTTTTTCTCTGATTCACATCTTATAAGAAATGAGTTTTTGAGTTTGACCCCAAAAACGTGGACGAAATCTCGCTATGATTTTGGACCTACCCTCCTTCCAACTTATTTAATGCATTTCATATCACCTTCACACCTTTCCTTTACCAACAAATAATTGAGTTTTAAAACCAGAAGCTTCAAAAATATCGGATAAAGAGAGTCGATGATTAATCAACTAAATTAGTCCAAGTAATAACTAGTTTAATATTATTTAAGTATTTTTTAAATTTGAGATCTTGTGTATGTAAAAAATTCTCGTTAAAAGATTTATTTATAAAATTAGGTGTACAACGCAAGTCGACTTAAATTAATTAAGGCAAAGCCCCGATAAATCGGGAGGGAAAAATTGATGTTTGCAGAAAATTGAATCCAATTTAATAAGATTTTCTTTTAGAAAATAAATATATATGAATGGATATTTATGCATAAATTCCTAGTCACGACTTTTATTTCATTACGGATCGGGTTTCGGCTTAATTGCGAAAAAAAGATTACAACAACTTCGAAATTTTACTGCACGTCACATCATCTCCAACACTAATTTGGACTTATCTAGTTGAACTGTCTAGATTTTTCTGAATTATTAGTTTGGGTTAGGGATGCTTACTGGTCATGAGCTAAATAATATTTGATTTTATTTGAATCGATAAATTTTTGTTCGACTCGTTGTTTGTTAAGTTTGTTAAAATTTTAACTTGTTTCTTAAAATATATGTAAAATCTAGTAATATTGTATATTATTTTTAAAATTCATTTTCAAATACTAAATACTCAAATCAAAACCTCAAACCATCCGAATTAAATTAAACAACATTTAAAAACCCTAAACTAAAAAAATAAAAACCCAGTTGATTAGTATCAAAAGTGTTCTTTGATTAAATTACAAGTAATTTCTACAAGTTTTAATAATCGCGTCAAATTTCTCTGTAATTTTTTATCTATTGATTCAAAGTGCTTCAAATTTTAAAAAACAAGATTTGATTCAAAGTGAATTCAAATTTGAGGGTATATTTGTTTGTACGATATGTACTGCTGGATTTTAGAATGAATTTATTTTGAAAATTTTATACTGATTTCATGAATCTTTAGCTAGGATTTTAAATTCGAACACCGTTTATGATTAACTCAATTCTTTTCTGGGTTTATATTTTTGTTTTAATTTTAATTATCTTTAATAGTTTAAATTAAAATAAAATTTTATTATACATGTAAGTATGTAACAAGTTAGATTACATGTCATTTCAAGTGTATTATCACTTGTATATGTCATATTATCACCGTTAAATTATAGAGCTTGAATAAACATAAATTTATAAATTTAGCAAAAAAATTATCAAAATAGTGTGTGAAGTAATTGCAAAACTAAAACTCTAAAGTAACAATTCATAATACACAAAATTAACATATTATAAAAAAAAATTAACAAGTTGCTAACTAACTTGTCGAGTCGAGTTGGACCTTGCTCGACTTGACTCGTTAAGGTCTCGAGTTGAGCTCAAGTTTGAGTCGAGTCTACTTAAATCGAATATTGACTAAATTTTGACTGAATCAAACTTGAACCGCTCGATACCCTAATTTGAGTTTAATGATTTATTCAATACTCTAAGTACAATTGTTGTAGGAAGTACAGAGGGTTGAATGAATTATAATTATGCCCAAATTCCTAACCACAAACTTCATTTTATTGTCAATTAAGTTTTGGTTTAATATTGAAGAAAGACTTTGAAAATTTTAGGTTCAAAATAAAGTTCGACTTTAATTCGAATTTATTTTGATTGAGTTGTTTTATAGTTGACTAATTCTCGACTTAATAAAAAACTGTAAAAATCTTAAAGTCTCAAGTTAAAGTTTGAATTTATTAGGATCTATTTTGATTGAACTGTCAAATTGTTTATTAATTTTAGTTCAATTAAATATTTATTTGTATGAGTCTATTAATTAATCAAGTGATTAAAAATACTCATGTTGTCTCATCTTGTGTGGGTTTGAATTTTAGCATTTTTGCCTTTAAAATGTAAAAAATCTTTATTTAATAAAAAATATTTATACTTTGTTTGGTTATTAGGATATAGCTAATAACTAATAGCTGGTAGTGGATTGCATTAACTGATAGTTGATAGCGGTTTTGACTAGTGAAATACATTAGTTGGTTGTATAAATATAGCCGATAGTTCTTTGGCTATTTGAAGAAGCAAAATGACATATAAGGACATGATTATATTCGATACTTAATTGAATAATTTATTAGTTATCAATATTTTGTATCGGGTTAGGATCTACTTATATTGTGTAAAACTTAATTACTTTTACACTTTTTTTGACCGTTGGATGATGGTAATAAATGGCTAAGATTATTTTCTTATCTTTTTTCCAAGTGATAATCTTTACATTTTCTACTGTTAATCTCATCCATCCATTTACCTTCAGTCCAAGGGTCCAAAAAATGTGTAAAACTTTTAAGTTTTACATAGTGTAAGAGGATCATATCTCTTTTTGTATCTGTTAATATTAATTAGATTATGAAAATTATTTTTTAAATAAAATATTACTAAGCATATTTGAAGTGTGTATACATCTCTAAACTTAGTCGGAAGAAAATAGTACACATGGTAACCAATATAGTCAAGAAATTACAATGTCCTTATTGAGAAGAGGAAGCACCTCAATCGAAGGTGTAGCGATGTCCCTCTCTCTAAAAATGAAGTATTTTTATTTGTTTTGAAATTGATGATGTCTTCTGCGTGGAGTTTTATAAAACCTGTGTTTTATTTAAAAATGGAGTTGCCACCGGCCACTCAAGGTGGACCGGACACCGTAAAAAACCAGAGATTTAAAATTGATGGGTTCGGGAGTCGGTTTCGGATGGGGAAGGATTAGCACCCCCACACCGCCCAAAATTGGTACTTTAATAATTACCGCTTTATATTAAACTTTACGGATTAAAGTGACGATTAAATTAAAATTTGGTTATAAGTGCGAGTAGATTTTAAAGGCCCCGTTATCTGAGAGTAAACGCCCAACCACTATCACTACGCCTGATACTGGCCCCGTTTACGCTCGGACAAAAGGGCACCGCATTGACATTTTATATTCGAGATGCAATCTTAGAAATATAGCAAACATAAATATAAATACAATGTGATAAAAATATAAATGGATAAGAGAATAATAAAATATTAGTCTAACATAAATACAATAATTTGAAACATGCATGACTATTAATCTAACACATAAAAATGTAGTAATAACGATAGCAATAACGATAATAATAATAATAATAATAATAATAATAATAATAATAATAATAATAATAATAGTAATAACCATGCTAAAATATGTGAATCAAATAAAAACATGGACTAGTGATTAAAATGCATGATGTAATAATTTACATGACATAAATAATAATTATCATGGACTAAAATGAAACGAATGCAAAATGCATGAACTGGAAATTAACAATTTAAAACTTAAGTGCTGAAATTAAATAAACACAAAACAGATGACCAAACAGAACTAAAATTAAAATACAAGCTTAAATTAAAAGAAAGAAAAGCGAAAATAAAAGAGACTAAAAAGGGGAGGGATCAAAACTGGAATTATCCCATGACCGGAAAACAATGCGGGAAGGAGTATAGGGACCAAGGGCATAATTTGCCCTTTAAACAAAAACGCGGATCCTCCCCGGGTTAATGGGTCACCGCGCGGGTCGGGTTTGGTGAAAAATGGTGCCGTTTTGGGTGCTAAGTTTTAATTAAAACGGGTTTATTTTTTGTTTAAAATAGATTATATAAAACACTAACCTAACCCTAAAATAAACTACCCTTAGCCTCTACTCCCCTTTCAACCAAAGCAGCAGCGCCGCTCACATTTGTCCTCTCGGCCTCACGGCCGGTGGAGCTTCCGGCGAGGTAAGCTTCGGATTCCCCTTTTACCTCCCTTTTTCGAAATGAGATTAAAAACAAAAAGGTTTTAAATTTTTTTAAAAAAAACTCTGTTTTGATGTTCGATTTGAAGAAAAGAAAGAAACAGAAATTTGGATCTCAATTTTTGATTTCGAACTTGTTAGAATCTTACACTTTTGATCTGAACTTCCTTACAAAATTCCTCTTTCTTTTCATCCCCTTCCTAATTTTTTTGATCCCTAGAACTCCTTTTCTTTTTTTAGAACTGAGACCACTACCCTTAAAAACCCTTTATTTTTGATTTGATGCCGCATATATGATGGAGAAAACCTGGATTTTAGGGAGATGGCAGGGCATGGTCGGGGTTTGGCGTGTGCAGGGTGGAGTTTTGCAGGGCATGGGGTGCTAGCATGGTGTGTGGCAGAGGGTTGTTTAGGGTTTATTTATTATATTATATATACATATTTTTTGTAAGCTGGTTTTAGGGATTGGGGTTATTTTTTGGGTTAAATTATTTTAGGGATTTGGCTTAATTTGGGGTTTCGGGGGGTTGACGGAGATGGTGGTCGGAGAGTGAGGACAGCGGCGGCAGTATAGTTTAGGAGTAGGGTTTTTAGGTTAAAGTGTATTTTGGTAATTTTAGGGTTAATGGGTTTTGGATCCGGGTCGGGTCAAAACGGTCATTACAGCTGCCCCTCTTTGCTTATTGTTGTGTAACAGCAATAGAGCAAAGACTAAAAATGACTCGTTTTGTCTGGTCCGGCTGGGCTTCTCCACCCTTGACGTATGTTTTCATTCTTTGGAAGGTCTTCTTTTTCTTCGACGCATGTCTTCTTTCTTGACTTGAAGGATCTACTTTGTCTCTCTTGGGAAGCAAAATCTTCAGAATAGGGGGTTGTCTGTTGGGGAAGAAAAATGAGTTCCACTTACTACATTATTGACGGTGATAATACCTAAAGAAAACTTGACCCAGCTGCAACACCGATGAAGAGGCAGGGTCTACAAAATTTGATCCAGCCGCAACACTAACGAAGAGGCATGATCCGGGGATGAAAGTTACGATGTCTGATCCAGCTACAACTCTGACAAAGAGACAAAACTAGAAAATTAACAACTTCTTCCTTTTTTCTCTTTTTTTTTGTTTTTTGTTTTTTTTTGTATTTTTGTTTTTTTTCATATTTTTCTTTTCTTTCTTATTTTCCATCATGGTAATACGAGAGTAAAAATGACCTGGCTATAACACCGACGAAGAGATCGGGTCGAAAGATAGATGTTGGACCCCACTACTCCATCGACGGAGAAGTAAGATCGAGGAACATTGGTAACATGGATTCAACCACCCCATCAGCGGAGGGACTGGATCGGATAATGGCGACCTGGAACCGGTTACACCATCAGCGGAGAGTAGGATCAGAGGACGACTGCAGCTTGAACCTAGCCACTCCAACAGCGGAAGACTAGATCGGATAATGACGAACTGGAACCGGCTACGCCATCAGCGGAGAGCATGATCAGAGGGCGACGATAGCTTGTACCTAGCCACTCCATCAGCGGAGAGACTTGATCGGGCGATGAAAGTTGATAATTTGTTTTCATTTTTTCTTCTTTTTCCTTCTTTTTCTTTTTTTTGACTTCTTCTAATTTTTTTATTTTTTTCTTTGATTTTTTTCTTCTTTTTCTTTTTTGATTTCTTCTTTGATTTTTTCTTTTTTTTTCTTTTTTCATTTTTTCTTTGATTTTTTTATTTCTTTCTTTTTTTGTTTTTTAGCTAGAACTTGAAAATCAGTAAAGTTGGATCTAACCTCGCCATCAACGGAGAAGCAGAACATTAACTAGAACTCTACTACACCATCAGCGAAGAAGTAGGATAGTAGCAACTGGGACCCAACCACTCCATCAGCGGAGGGACTGGATCGGATAATGACGAATAGGAATCGACTACACCATCAGCGGAGAGCAAGATTAGAGGACGACAACAGCTTGGACCTAGCCACTTCATCAGCGGAGGACTAGATCGGATGACGACGACCTGGAACCGGCTACACCATCAGCGGAGAGCAGGATCTGAGGACGACGACAGCTTGGACCCGGCCACTCCATCAACAGAGGAGTAGATCGGATAATGATGACCTGAAACCGGCACACCATCAGCGGAGAGCAGAATTTGAGGATGAAAGCAGCTTGGACCTAGCCACTCCATCAGCGGAGGACTGGATCGGATAATGACGACCTGGAACCGGCTACACCATCAGCGGAAAGCAGGTTCTGAGGACGACGACAGCTTGTACCTAGCCACTCCATCAGTGGAGAGACTAGATTGGGCGATGAAAGTTGATAAATTTCTTTTGATTTTTTTTCTTCTTTTTTTCTTCTTTTTTCAATTTTTTTTGAATTCTTCTCTTTTTTTCAAAATTTTTCAATTCTTTTTTTGATGATTTTTTTTCTTGAACTGTACAAAGAAGTAAAACTCGAGAAAAAATTAGGTCTGGCTGCACCGTCAGTAGAGAAACAAGACCTAAATAGAAAATCGATCTGCTTGGGGAAAGGTTTGGGTTTGTTGCACCATCAACAGAGAAATGAGATCTTCAGGATGTCTATACTGCTACACCATCAACGGTAAAGCAAAATCTGGAAATATTGGCCTATCAATAATGACGAAGGTAAGATCTGAAAAATGCTACTTCTGCTGCTCTACTGGTGGAGAGGTATGACCTAAAAATGAAAAAAAACATTAATTAGTAACTGTTCACAAAATTTGTCACTATTACCTTTTATTGATGTTTCAGCTCTTCTGCATGTTTGGTCTTCTTCATGGCTAGAGGTTGGTAGTTGTGTTGTTGCCCCCATGGCTGAGGTTCTTCGTTCTCTTCCTTGGACCTGTTCGCACGCACAAATAAATACACCATGAGTGCACCTAAATTTATGCCTAATACATGTGTCTAGTCTAGATGCATGACAACTTAAATGTATGTAAGATGTATGCATTTTATCCTACATGCAAAATGATTTGAACGTGTGAATGCAATTTTTGGTCCTCAAAGGGATGCCCTGACTTCTCATTGGTCTTGTCGGATTTATAGTCTCTAACATGATGCCTCCAACCTTAACCGACTCCAGGTATTCTCATTTATTTCGAATGGATGCCCCAAAAAGGTTTACACATCAAACTTGATCCCTCAGAGTATATAGTGGCTTTTTATTTTATCCTTTTGTGGAAAATGTAATGCCCCCAAATTAGATCATAATACCATCCAAACATTTATTGTTTTCACGATTTATGATTTCCTTTATCCATAAGTGTGGTCACAGCAATCTTCAAATCAGAGTCAACATAGTTGAACAAAAAGGTTTATTTCATTAAAACTTATAGTTTCTTGCCCTTACAAGAGATTTCCACTGTCATCGGGCTTGAAACAGTGAAATTAATCCAAAAAGTGTTATTTTGAAAGAGAGAAAAACTACAAGCGGACCTACAAGGGTCGGAATAGCTTAATATCCAACATTTCAAAATAAGATCCTTAATAACGGGGCATGCCCTAATACTGGGTTTCAAAAATTCTCACTTGGGGTCTTCATGCTGTGGCAAGGGATTCCCACTTATGGCTGAATTTGCAGGGTTTTCAATACTTATAACACCGAGCTTGAGGTACTTTTCTATTAGCCTCTTGAAGCCCCAACAATTTTTAATCGTGTGGCCCACCTGTCTAGCGTGATATTCGTAACTCGCGTTAGGATCATACCATATAGAGAATGGGGGTTGCGTTAGGATCAGGCCTAGTGGAAAGGTACCACTATATGGGCTTTTAGAAGATCCTTGTACAGATCTCCATACAACATCGGTAGGGGAGTGAACTCTATCTTCTCGGTGTTCTTCCTTTGACCAGAACCTTGGCTTGAGGCAACGTGAGCACTTGGCACGGCCTTAGGTTGCACAACTGTGATGGGCTTAGAATAATTGGCATTGTAAACTCCCGAAGAGTTCACTTTCTGGTCTTTCCTTCCATGGTAAGGCTTCTTATGGGACGAACTACCCCCATCGTCAATTTAGCCAGTCTTGAAAGCATTCTCGATGAGCTCACCGGATAACACGAGGTCGGCAAAATTGGTAGTCGCGTTGCCTATCAAGCGACCCAAGATCGGACCCTCCAAAGTTTGTACAAATGTGACCACCGTCTCCCTCTCACTGAGCGGGGGTTGGACCTGAGCTGCTATATCCCTCCAGCGCTGAGCGTACTTCCTGAAGCTTTCATTATGCTTTTGTTTCAACTGTTGTAACATCCACTGGTCTGGCATCATGTCTTTGACGTGTCGATACTACTCTAGAAAAGCTTTGGCCAATTCTTTCCAGGATTTGATATGATGTCGACTCAATTGATTATACCATCGGGGGCAGATCCCGATAGACTGTCCTGAAAGTAGTGAATTAACAGCTTGTCGTCTCGGCCGTATCATGTCATCCTCCGACAGAACATAGTAAGATGAGCGCGGGGGCAGCTGGTACCGTCATACTTTTCAAATTCTGGGACCTTAAATTTCGAGGGTAACACCAAATATGGGACAAGGCTGAGTTCACTGGCATCGAATCCACTGAAGGTATCTTCTACTCTCATAGTCTCTAGCTTCTCTTCGAGTCTCTTACATCGATCTTCGATTTCTTTTGAAGCTTCTACTTTCGGCCTCTCGGTCTTAAATAGATGATCTATTTCCAAGATAAAATTTTCAGCTTGATTGCCCTCGGGCTTAACTTCTGATGCAGATAGCTTATTTATAGGGATCGAAGTACTGGCCTGATGTAGATGAGACTTTCCCCGAGAAATGATCACCTGAGGTTGATTTTCTGGTTGTATCCTGGTTTGAATGGGCGTGAACCCCGGAGGATACATAACATCCTCGTCCCCAACAGTGGGTTTAGGATTTGCAGTGGGATTTACAATAGAGCCTCTCCAGGCTCGGGAAGCTTTAATCCCAGCATTTGTGTCATTTGGCCCAGCATGTCTTGTTGTGACTTTGCAAGTTGTTCCCTCATATCCTGTTGGACTCTCACCAACTGTTTCTCAACCTACTTGGCTATGTTCGCTTGCAATTCTTTCTGATCTTGCTCAATTTTTTTCAAACTTTCATCGTTCGCCATCTTTGTTTTGTACCGGGTTCCGTATGGATGCTGAGCTGACTGATCTTCTACTTTATCTAGTATCACTATCATAGGGCACCCATAGACTCAGTTTTCTTATTTTGAAAACGAATGTATATGCATGCAAAGTGTGTCCTAAATTGATGCAATGCAAAATCAAGATTGTGATGATGTTGTGCAATGATGCGGTGAAATCAATGCAATGAGAATAAAATGAAACGAGTTAGTACCAAATAAAATGTTTAAATAAAACAAATGAAAAATAGAGTAATAAAAAAGATGGTACATAAACAATAAATAAGGCACCAGAGCCTAAATAGGGTGACCACTGACGGGCAGAGTACCGACATGGCTCTAAAGGGTTGGCTCCTACGGCTCACTATATGCAGTTTTGGTGCTAAGAGGTACCCGAATTGTCTTTGTTGTCCCCTACTAAGAGTAGCAAGGCCCCCGGTCATCACCCATTATAGGCTCCTTTCAACTGTGTTCAATTCAGAGGGACCCATTCGCTTATACCCATACGAAGGAACGATATCCTCACGAAAGCATAAGGTACTCGAGCCCCGAAGGTACTTGCTAGGCCCATACGGGGGAACGACATCCTCGCGAAAGCATTAGCGTTTTCCCCCACTTAAAAAGACGGGTTTATATGCCAAATTTTAAATGCGATAAAATAAACGCGCAATTATAACCAAATGTTAATTTAATATTCACTTTAATCCGAAACTTCTAATATTAGTAAAGCGGTAATTATTTAAAAAGTTTGACTCTCATTTGTTTCTGAAAAAACAAAAATATCCCTAGCAGAGTCGCTATCTGTAGCGATGTCTCTCTCGCTAAAAATGAAGTGTTTTTATTTGTTTTGAAAATGATGATGTCTTCCGCGTGGAGTTTTATAAAACTCGTGTTTTATTTAAAAATGGAGTCGCCACCGGCCACTCAAGGTAAGCCCGAACACCGTAAAAAACCAGAGATTTAAAATTGATGGGTTCGGGAGTCGGTTACGGATGGGGAATGATTAGCACCCCCACACCGCCCAAAATTGGTACTTTAATAATTACTGCTTTATATTAAACTTTCCGGATTAAAGTGACGATTAAATTAAAATTTGGTTATAAGTGCGAGTAGATTTTAAAGGCCCCGTTATCCGAAAGTAAACGCCCAACCACTATCACTACGCCTGATACTGGCCCCGTTTACGCTCGGACAAAAGGGCACCGCATTGACATTTTATATCCAAGATGCAATCTTAGAAATATAGCAAACATAAATATAAATACAATGTGATAAAAATATAAATGGATAAGAGCGTAATAAAATATTAGTCTAACATAAATACAATAATTTGAAACATGCATGACTATTAATCTAACACATAAAAATGTAGTAATAACGATAACAATAATAATAATAATAATAATAATAATAATAATAATAATAACCATGCTAAAATATGTGAATCAAATAAAAACATGGACTAGTGATTAAAATGCATGATGTAATAATTTACTTGACATAAATAATAATTATCATGGACTAAAATGAAACGAATGCAAAATGCATGAACTGGAAATTAACAATTTAAAACTTAAGTGTTGAAATTAAATAAACACAAAACAGGTGACAAAACAGAACTAAAATTAAAATCACAAGCTTAAATTAAAAGAAAGATAAGCGAAAATAAAATAGACTAAAAAGGGGAGGGATCAAAACTGGAATTATCCCATGACCGAAAAACAACGCGGGAAGGAGTATTGGAACCAAGGGCGTAATTTTCCCTTTAAACAAAAACGCGGATCCTCCCCGGGTTAACGGGTCACCGCGAGGGTCAGGTCTGGTGAAAAACGACGTCGTTTTGGGTGCTGAGTTTTAATTAAAACGGGTTTATTTTTTTTGTTTAAAATAGATTATATAAAACACTAACCTAACCCTAAGATAAATTACCCTTAGCCTCTCCTCCCCTTTCAACCAAAGCAGCAGCGCCGCTCACAACTGTCCTCTCGGCCGTTCACCGGCCTCTCGCCTCACAGCCGGTGGAGCTTCCGGCGAGGTAAGCTTCGGATTCCCCTTTTACCTCCCTTTTTCGAATTGAGATTAAAAACAAAAAGGTTTTAATTTTTTTTTAAAACTGTTTTGATGTTCAATTTGAAGAAAAGAAAGAAACAGAAATTTGGATCTCAATTTTTGATTTCGAACTTGTTAGAATCTTACACTTTTGATCTGAACTTCCTTACAAAATTCCTCTTTCTTTTTATCCCCTTCCTGATTTTTTTTATCCCTAGAACTCCTCTTCTTTTTTTAGAACCGAGACCTCCTACCCTTAAAAACCCCTTCTTTTTGATTTGATGCTGCATATATGATGGAGAAAACCTGGATTTTAGGGAGATGGCAGGGCATGGTCGGGGTTTGGCGTGTGCAGGGTGGAGTTTTGCAGGGCATGGGGTGCTAGCATGGTGTGTGGCAGAGGGTTGTTTAGGGTTTATTTATTATACTATATATATACATATTTTTTAAGCTGGATTTAGGGATAAGGGATTAGGGTTATTTTTGGGGTTAAATTATTTTAGGGATTTGGCTTAATTTAGGGTTTCAGGGGTTGACAGAGATGGTGGTCGGAGAGTGAGGACGGCAGCGGCGCTATAGTTTAGGATTAGGGTTTTTAGGTTAAAGGGTATTTTGGTAATTTTAGGGCTAATGGGTTTTGGATCTAGGTCGGATCAAAACCTGTCATTACAGAAGGTACACAGGGCTAGTTTAGCGTTGCTTGTGAAAAGTGATTTTTAAAAGTGCTGTTAGAAAGAGATTTTGAAAAGAAATTTTTAAAAGTTGGTTGTAAGATTTTAGTATTTGGCATTGCTGTCAAAAAGTGCTTTTAAGAAGATAAATGACCACTTTGGACATGATATTGTAAGCTATATATATGTATATATATATAATTGATATTCAAATTATTTAATGTTATAATATATGAAATATATCAGCTTAAATTATTATAAAAATATTTTTATTAATAAATACATTTTTAACAATTCTACGTGTTCCATGAAAATATAATAAAGTTAAAATATTTTATTTAAAAAAATGACATGAATAAATATATATAATTTTTAAACTAAAAAATAATTATTAATTATATAACTATATCTTTGTAAATAATTATAAATTTATAATTTATAAATAAACACAACAGCAAATAAAGGTTAAAATTGTAATTTGACTCCCAAAAGCACTTTTACAACCGTAAAAGCTTAAAATTTTAGCTTTTACGTTTGAATTGAAAAGCACTTTTCAAAAGTATTTTTTTTCCAAAAGCTAGCTGTTTAGCATTGCTTTTGACCTCAAACCAGCTTGTGGGGCTAAAAGCTAGCTTGAAAAACAATACTAAACGGAGCCTAAAGGTAATACAATCAAAATACAAAACCAAAACATTCTTAGCAAGACCATCGGCCACCCTATTCTTGCTCCGCATCACATGTTGAATCTGTACCACCCAATCCCTATGCCGCAGTGCATCAAGATGAGCAATTATCGAGGAAGGTCCCCTTACCATACGATCTGATCGAAGTAACCTCAAAGCGTCCATGCTATAAAGTTCGAGGATCACTTTAGATGTATATATTATTTTTTATTTTTAAAATTATTTTAAATATAATTAAATATTTTAAATTTATATGTATATATTAATTTCTTATTTATAAAATTATTTTTAATTTTATTAGTTTAGAGAATTTTTTGTTATTGTCAAGGACAAAAGAGTCTTTATAACCCTTATATCCAATCCTCTAACAAAAAAATTTCAATTTGAGAGGTTTCACCACAATATGCTGTTACAATCCTTTGTTTATTGAACATCAAAGTTAGTGAATTTAATTAGTCAAATCTCTAAAAGTGGTTCAAACTTCTAATTTTAACTCAAAAAACTATTTGCCAAACAAGGTCTTAGTCTTATAATTGAAAAAAAAAAGCCGTGACTATTTTTATATATGTTATTAGCATTATCCTTTTATTATTTCATCTGTTAATTCTATCATTTATAGACGTATATATAATATTAGTATAAGTAACACATAATTAAAGGGAATCCTCACGTTACAAAATCGTATATTTCACGGAGGAGCAAAGCTATGAATTTTGACTTGTAGGATCGAGATAAAAAAATTGAGAGGTTAAAGCTAAAAATTACTGTATTAAAACCTATTAAATTGAATCCCGAGGGGGACCATAAATATAAAATTATCATTAATTAAAGGAATAATAGAGATTTAATTGAACTAATTAAATTTGTAAAAGGACTAGGATCGAAAATTTACCATTAAAGGAGTGAAGGCCGTTGCCTATCCCCGAGATTCACCACTGCATTCAGAGTACATACAAGAAAATGCTAATAAGTATTAAATGATACATATTATATAAATTTCATTCTCATCAATAAAAATTATCATCAATCTCATGAATTTATTAGATGAAATTTGAAAATGCTAATAAGTATTAAATTATGGGTTATATTTTTTATACGCAAGCTGTGTAAAAAAATTAATACAACCCTTCATATTTAAGCTATAAAATCTAAAATATAAATCTCTAGCCCTAACACCCTAAAACCTAAACCTTAAACCCTAAATTTTAAATTCTAATTATAAACATTAAATTCTACACCCTACAACCTAAACCCCTAAATCCTAAATCACAGCCTAAATCTCTAAACCCTAAAATTGAAAGGCTTACTTGTGTATCAAAGTATTTTCCTTAAATTATAATGGTACATATTATATACATTTCATTCTCATAAATAAAAATTTAAATAAAAATTACTATAAAACATTTGTATAAAAATCAAACATAAAAATTCAGCTAAACCCAAATCTATAATATATGTATATGGTTAGGATCCACTTACAATGCGTACATTTTAATTATTTTTACTTTTTTTTAAATTGTTCGATGAGGGTAAATAAATGACTAAAATTATTTTCTTATGTTTTCATGTGATAATCTTCTCATATCCTACTGTTAATCTCAGTCGTCCATTTATCCTAATCTAACGGTCTAAAAAATATAAAAATTTCAAATTTTACATGATGTGAGAGCAATGATGGACCAGAAATATTTTTTAGGGTGGGCACACATATATTAATATCATGTTCAAATTCGGTTCGTTTATTATTTAGTGTATTTGAGCTTGGTTCGTTTAGCTTTCGCGAACATGTTCTTTTATCGTTTGAGAACATGTTTGTTTAACGTTCACGAATAAGTTTGTTTAACGTTTGTGAACATGTTCATTTATATGTTCGCGAAAATAAACAACTAGGTGTAAATAAGTTAACAATGCTTATTTACAACGGTGTAAATAAGTTATCAATGCAAAACATTAGTGACTCAGAAAACAACGGTGTAAATAACTTGTCCGCCCTGACTATATACTAGATCTGACACTGTAGTTAATAGTATATAACTTAAAGTTTGTTTAAAAAGCAGAAAACAATATCTTTTATTACAACTTACAAAGACGACCCTATATGACATATTCATGATGTGAATAATTTTAATCAAAAATTTGCTCCCCATGTCATGTGCATTGAGTACAATCCTGCATAACAAATTAGAGGAAATCATATCATTCATGCTAGCCATAAAAACACATTAGTGAATCAGAATTCTCCAAATTACATTTTACAAAGCAATGTGGTATATAATACCTACAAGGCCACAATAAATTTGAAACAACTCAATTTGTGCATATTACCAATTTGTATTCAATCAATAAAAATCAAAGACAAAATTGAATGTCTTTATTAAATTGATTCAACGAAATTAGTATAAAAAATCAATTCATAAAGTCATTTTTCTACTTTTACGCTCAATTAATTTAATTTATAACTCAAAATACAAAGTTAGAAAAGAAAAAGGTGAACATAATTTCACTAAATAATTAATTATTATACCTCTATTTGTGTTGCTACAGTTGTAAAAGAAAGAACAATAGATATTGAAATCTTATAAAAAACAAATAATAATTGGAATATACATCTATATATTGAATAAATAAATTGAGCTCAAATAAATTATTTTTGAACTCCTAAGAATGAATAAGTTATTTCTTACAGACATCTTTAGTCAGTCTTTATTATAATTTATATATGGATTGTGACAAATAAAATTTCAGCGAGGACACAAATAAAATTTGAAATTTTTTTAGGGCGGACACAAATTATATTTCAAGATGGGCACTATCAATAATATATAATTAATAGGAGAAAATTTATATTCTTGTATCCACCCTAAACAATGGGGGGATCCGTCACTATGCGAAAGGAATATATATATATATATATATATATAGGATTCACTTACACTGAATGTACAACTCTTAGTTTTACATGCTTTTTGGATTGTTAGATGGATGAAATGGATGGCTCAGATTAACTCCTTACTCTTTTTTTCAAGTGATAATCTTCACATAACCCGCTGTTAATCTCAGTCATCCGTTTCACTCATCCAACGATCTTAAAAACGTGTAAAAGTTAAAATCTTTTACACTGTATAATTGGATCTTATCCCATATATATATGTATATATATTAATCATTTAGGTGAAAGATGGTGGGGAAAGAAGAAAATGAAGGGGGAGAAAGATAGATGAATGGTGGGATAAAGAAAAAAACAAGGAAAAAGAGAATGGGAGAAAAGGGGTAGGAAAGAGAAAAAAAATTATCTTTCTATTTTTGTATCGTTTCCTTTGTAAGTTTACAGTACTATAAAATTATAAATTCTTCTGATAAAATAAATAAATTTAGGAATATATATTATAAATTTATTATAGCAAATTATTAAATTTGCATGAAAGTTTAAAGTCATTGTTTATGTTAATATATTTACAAATTCGTATTACATAATATTTTTGTTTAATAATGTATTTTTATATATAAGAAAGGAAAATACTACAACCACATGCTTCGTTAAAAAACCTCTCTAATCCTAAATGGAGAAAAAAGAGTACATGTGATTGCAGTTACAGAAAACTCATCGAGATACCCCGAGAAACTAAGGCAAAACATCACCTCCCTAAAGCAAAAAAAACAACCCCAACCCAACTTTTAGCAACAGTCGAGAGAACCTACTAACCAACACCAGTGGCATGTTGTCAATCACCCAGCAACAACGGCTGTAACACTATTGGTTCAACTGCATGAAGAATCTCCATAGGTTGCTTTCCACGCAAAGCTCTAGCAAGCCTATCAGCTACCAAGTTCGCCGAACGACTAATTTGCATTACCATAACCTCTGTATCCCCAAGCAATAGCTCTTTAATCATAGTCAGTACTATTAGACTCGGTCCCTTGTACCAAACGAACCACCTTGGCCCAATTTGATTCTACCACAATTCTATCAAAATTTAGCCTTCTAGCATGAACAAGCCCATAATAAATTGCCCATAGTTCCGCAATCACCACCGAACATCTACCTAAACTTCTAGAAAAACCAAACAACCACTCACCCTGATCACCTTGAATCGCACCCCCAATCGCATCCATTCCATTCCCTGTGTCCACATCCCCGTCAACATTCACCTTGACCCACCCACTCACTGGGAAACTCCACACTATCATCAGCTCAATTCCAACATTAGTCGTCAAGGGCAGCAATGTTCGGTCATCCCTGGCTGCAGAAACCAAATTAGTAAACCGCACACAAGCGTTCACAAAATCCTCTCTCTCAACAAAC
Source organism: Hibiscus mutabilis (assembly GCA_019671005.1). NCBI lineage: Eukaryota > Viridiplantae > Streptophyta > Magnoliopsida > Malvales > Malvaceae > Hibiscus > Hibiscus mutabilis. Next base: position 42,168,344 of record CM033736.1, read on the forward strand.
TCATGATCAAACAAAATAGAATTACACCGCGACCATAGTTTCCATCAAACCACCGAAAAAGAACATATCAGGGCTCACCTAGACTTGCACCATACAAATTCATATTGGAATTTATCCAATCTTGTAAAGTAAGAGAGAAAAACTCATTCACCCGTTCTAGCCTCACTAAGCTAACCCACACTCGCTGAGCCTTAGCACAGCCGCACAACACATGTAACACATCCTCTACACCAATCTTACAAATCGCACAATGATCTTCAGTAGCCATATGCCGTCGAACCCATTCAATATTCGTAAGTAATTTCCCTTTCAGCGCAAGCCATAAAAAAGTTCGTATTCGTTGCGGAATACATAACCGCCATAACACTTTTCACATTTTATTCAGACTCGCAGTAGAATCAGCCATCACTCGCTTGTAAGCAGTTTGGATCGAGAATTGAAAATTTGCCTCACCATTCCATCCTAATTGATCTGGTCCCAAACGAGACGATGGTGGCATGATGGTCAAAATTCGATGTACACAAACCTCATAGAGAACTATATTTAACCTATCCACATCCCACGCACCAGAACTGGTAACAAACAAGCAAACAAGACAAGGGGACGGTAGTTGTAAGCCTACAAAGAAATTAGCAAGAGTGACAAAATCCTCAATCCACTCATTATACCAAAAATCAATTATACATCCATCACGAATCACCTAGATTACACCTTTTCGGACATCCTCCAAAACATGACTAATACCTGCCAAAAGCCAAGAGCAATTTTGTCGACATAAGCTAATAGAAAGAGGCCCCTCCTATTTATACTTCACCCGCAAAACACGCCAAAGCTTATGCTCATCCTGCAACAACTAAAACACTAATTTTATGAGAAAAGCAGAATTAATCACCTTCATACTTAGAAATCCCAAACCACCACACTCAACGGGATCTTGCATCTCCTCCCAACGAACTAGGTTAATCCCTCTATGCTCAAATGAGGTCCCCCAAACAAAACCTCTAATTAACTTCTCCAACTCCAAAGAAACCCATGTCAGAAGCCATGATGCTTGCATAGTATAGCTAGGAATGGCCTGTAAAACAAACTTAGCCAAAGTAACCCGACCAGCAAAAGATAAAGAGCGTGCCAGCCAAGATAACAATTGAGCTCTAACCCTATCAACCAAATAACCATACATGGCATTAGTCACCTGATGATGCAAAAGAGGTATCCCAAGGTATTTTCCAAGGTTTTGCACCTCAACAAACCCCAAGCCATCAACAATACTATTTCATATCTCTATATTCATGTTTTTAGATAAACAAATCTGGGTTTTTGAAACACTAACCTTATGCCTCGAGGCCGCACAAAAATAATCCAGAATATTAAAAATAATTTCCATCTGAGAAAGTGTAGCTTCAGAGAAAAGCACAATGTCATCGGCGAAGAAAAAGGTGCGATAAACCAGGCCCATTGCGACTTAACCGAATTTCTGACCAATTATTTTGCTCTACTTGCACATTAATAAGCCGTGATAATTATTCCATGCAGATAACAAAAATATACGGCGAGAGAGGGTCTCTTTGGCGAATACCCCGGGATGGAAAAAACTGCTTAGAAAGCTCCTCATTCCAAAGCACTTGAGAAAAAAACGTTGATATACACTCCATTATTAAATGGCGAAGGTTCATAGGAATACTCAAATCACAAAGAGTATCCACAATGAAGCTCCATTCGAGCTTATCATAGGCATTCTCCAAATCGATCATAATAGCTATCCAACCCACTCTCCCAGTCTTCTTCCGTATATAGTGAATTGCTTCCTGCGCCAGGATCACGTTATCCATAATGAATTAAAAAGAGAGAAGAAAAGAGAGAAAAAAAGATTAGTCCACTAAAAATCTCATAAAAATGTGTAAAGAAAAGTAAACACTTCCATGAAGATTAGCATACCATCAAAATCCAGAAACCTTCATGAATCTCTTTATCTCTAGCCAAACGAGGTGCTTTATGGGATGAAAAAAATGGTGAGCAAACCAAACTATCAGGCAGATTGCTTCGCTACACATTTCTAATTACACCGGCTAATAAACCATCAAACAAGTGGGGATTAATCTTTTTTATGACCACTAGCAAAATCAAATCAAAATACTAGCGCTGTGAGGATCTCTATACGAGCACCAAACGACCGCTAAAGTATATTGAAATTGTGCCAAACGACAGATGAAACAAACCACAAAAGTTAATGAAAAACGTGCTACAAAGGCAGAAAAAACGCATGCCACAAAAGCATATATTCTTATTAAAATTAAGAAAACAAAACATAAAAGAGCAAGAAAAATAATGAACACCGATAGTCGACAACCAATACTAAAATTAGTTACCGGTCGTCGGCCAAACAATCAAAAGAAAAGAAAACTGAAGCGCAAAAATTTTTAAAGAAGAGAGAAATTAGTTCAGATAATTATTCATACTTGTACATGCATGTTATTAGTGATTTTCAATATATCAACTTCCACACATTAATAAATAATGTTGACTTTTTCATGTATTTATATAATGGGTAAAATTTTGATACACATGTTGTGTAAAATTAATTTTACATAAATCTTCATATTTATATTATAAAACTCAAATATTAAATTTTTAACCCTAACCCTAGAAAACTAAACTCTAAAACTTAAACAATATACCCTAAATTCTAAGCACTAATCCTAAATTCTAAACCCTACAACCTAAACCCCTAAACTAAAACGCTAACCCCTAAAATTAAAAGGCACATGTAAACTAAAGTTTACACGGTATGTGTATCAAAAATTTTTCCTTTATAATATATATATATATATATTTATATGGTGTTTTAATTAAGGCTTAAATGAAAAATAGGTGCCTAAAGTATATCTTTTTTTGAACTTTAGGGGTCTAAAGTTTTTTTTTTGTAAAAATAGGTGCCCAAAGTTTCAACCGTTATAATTTTAGGTGCCTGAAGTTTCAACAGTTACAATTTTAGGTGTCTGGCCGTTAAAAAGTGTTAACATTGTTAACCAATCAATGCTTGACACGTGTCATGTTTATTTTATTTTTACAAAATTAAAAACTTAAAACAATTTTTTTTTCAGTTTTTCATAAATTCCCAAAATTTTACAATTTTTACAAAACAGACCCCAAATCCCTAAAATCTCCCAAACACAAACCCCCAAATTGCCCCTGCTTCCGCCGTCAATCGTCGCTCCTAAGCCTACCCCTTTCGTCGCCGGACCTAACCGATCATTTCCCCCATCACTACGTCGTAGGAAATAATGAACGGTGTGGCAGCCGAACGTCGAACGCGAAATCAACGTTCGGCTGCCACGTCGTTCTCGTTTCTGGCGATGTCGTGATGGGGGAAACGACTGGCTAGATCCGACGACCAAAGGGGTAGGCTTAGGGACAACGGTCGACGGTGGAAGAGGCGATAATTTGGGGGTTTGAGTTTGGGAGATTGTAGGGATTTGGGTTCTGTGTTTTTAATTGTAAAATTTCGAGAATTTATGAAAAACTGGATTTTTTGGGTGTTTTTCTTTATAAAATTAAAAAAAATTAAATTAGTGTCATGTGTCAAGCATTGATTGGTTAAATGTTTTTAACACCCGTTAACTGTCAGACACCTAAAATTGCAACTTTTGAAACTTTGGACACCTATTTTTACAAAAAAAAATACTTTAGGCACCTAAAGTTCAAAAAGAAATACTTTGGGCACCTATTTTTTTCATTTAAGCCTTTAATTAAATTCTCATTATATTCTTACCGTATCTTAATGAATCTCATATCTTATGAATAGGGTTGAGTAAGACTCGACTAAAAAATCAAATTTTTTAACTCGAATCAACATGAGAAAATTGATTGTCTTCACTCGAATAATTCATTTTTTTTAATAAATAGTAGATTAATTTTTAATTTTGAGTCAGGTTTCTCAACCCTTCCTAATATATGTATGTTACATGTGAAAAATATAAAGAAATATATATGTATATTGTATATGGATATAGTAAACCGTTTAAATTGGAATCAATGTGATGATAACATTAAAAATAATTACAATTAAATTTATGCAGAAACTCAAAAAGTCGACTCAACTAGAATTTTATAAACTCTACTCCAATTGAATCGAAACAAATTCAAATAAAATTTAAGTCATAATATAGAACTCGTAAACTTGAGTAACTCGAAATCTTTTAACTTGACTTAATTGAACGCTTACCCTTCAAAAGTATATCAGTTCACGAACATAAAATAAATTAAAATGTAATATATATATATATATATATATTACAAATGAATACTAATAATAATTTAATATAAAACAAATTGAAGAGAGTAAATATTGTGAAAGGCAGGGTCTGAAAAGAGGAGCTGGTTTCTTTGAATCCACACTTGTCCATCGAACCAGATCAACAGCTCGCAATAAATGTCATAATTCTGCAGAGCTGCCCTTTTCCTCTTGGACTCTACCACTCAAAAAAAAAAAAAAAAACTCTACCACTGTGTATAGCCTCTTGCCTTCCCACCCACTTTCCCCCCATTCCTCTATTTATTGCCCACTTCCCCACACCCATTTCTCCCGCAGCACAACACTTCCTTTCCAGTTTCCACCTCTGAAGATGGAGAGCCAGAACAAGGTCAGCAACAGCCTCGATGGAACTACGGGGACAGATAGCAAACAGGTGGTGGGCATGCCGAGAACAGTGAGTAACTGTGATTTGATACTCAGGGTAGTGGCTTTGCTGCTCACGGTTGCGTCGGCCATTGTTCTTGGTGTGGATAAGCAGACTAAGATCGTCCCGATTCAGATTGTTCCGACTCTGCCTGCCGTCAACGTTGCCGCCCAAGCTAAGTGGCATTATTTGTCGGCGTTTGTGTAAGCTTCTTCGCTTCTTCAAAACGATGTCTTTTTTATTGAAATCAGAAACAGTGAAATTCAAACTCAAAGTTTAAGGCTATTTTAATTTTGTTTTCAATCCAAGCTTACGTCTTTTTTCAATTTCCAAATGAAAAATAAAATTTAAATAAAAACTATTCATATTTTTCAACTGTTTTAACCATTTTTAAAAATCAAAAGCTTTTTTTTTGTTAATTTATAGAACATACTAGACTGCATTTTCGATCATGTTATACTCTTTCCGTTCTATTTATTTTGTCTATTGTTGACTTTTCACACAATTTTAAAAAGAAAAAGTTTGTGTAAGAAATATGATGTAAAATAATTGAAACGACAATTTTATCATTAAAAATTAAATTTTATTTTGTTAGAAAATCAAAAAAATGTATAAAGGGAAATGTGTCTTATAAAAGTTGTTAATTTTTTCAATGAAACATTATAAAAGTTATTAATTTTTTCAATGAAACATTTTAAGTGTGGCAATTTCAAAACACAAAAGGACATATTAAGTGGGACAGAGAGAATAATATATACTCTTGTGCAGTGCTAGATTCAGAATTTTTTTTGAGGTGGGCACAATTTAAAATATTTTTGAGAAAGTAATATTTTTTTTAAAATTTTAAGATGTCCACAAAATTTTAAGAATTAATTCATAAAACTTAAGAAAATTAAAGTCTAATATTAGAATTTTAAAAAGTTTAGATTGAGTAGAGGCCTACCTAACTTTAAACATGGATCCTCTGTTATTTTAGTCATTACGCATATTACAGTTATGAGTTTTTTTTTAATAATAATACTTCCACTTAATATGTTTCTTTTGTATTTTAAAATTATCTCACTTAAAATGTCTTATTCAACAACTTTTAAAAAGTATATTTTCCTTTATACTATTTTTTTAATTTTCCAACAAAACAAAATTTAACTTTTCAATGATAAAATTATCGTTTCAATTATTTTACATCATTTTTTTACATAATTTTAAAATTTTTTTTCTTAAAATTACGTGAAATGTCAACAATAAATATTTTTAGTAGGACGAAAAATATTATTTTTTTAATAATCTATCGCGATTGCGAATATCGCAATTTCAGACTATATCATTATCGCAATATAACTAACGTTATTACATAGCGGAGTTTTATTTAAATTTTTACAATCGTAAAAAACTAAATCTAACATATATTAGTTGTCCTGCTTTAGGTACTCCATGGTGGCAAACATAATAGCAAGCTCATATGCTGCAATTTCAACAGTAATGGTGTTGGGTAGTAGAAACGGTAAGGCGAGATTAGGGTTGGCTCAAATCATCGCGGTGTTGGACATTTTGATGGTGGGGATGCTGTTTTCGGCCAACGGCGCTGCCTTGGCGATCGGTCTGATGGGCTACAACGGCAACTCTCACGTTCGGTGGAACAAAGTGTGCAACGTGTTCGACAAATACTGCAACCAAGTGGCCGTCTCCATTGTTCTTTCGTTGCTTGCTTCCTTGGCTTTTACTGCTTTGATAGTTCTCACTGTTCTTACTTTTCACAAGAGATTTGCACGTTGAATATGAGATTTGATCAAGTTAATTTAATTGTTGTTTTCAGATGCTAAGAAAAATATTAATAAATATTTGCTGTTACTTTATTTATGACTTCTTTCTCAAATAATGATATTTTACTGACAATCTCTTTTTTATGCTCTACCTACATAGACTTTCCTAACTGTTTTTCTAACAATATTTATATATTAATAACGTTAATTTAATATTCAATCAGCTATGGTAATTTCCTTCTCGTTAGATTTTTTGAGCAAAATCATATGATTGTTCTTATATTGAGTAAATAATCATTGAATGGTCTAGATACCAATAGTTAAATAAAAAATATTTAACCAATAATTATTTAAAATAATAGTATTCCTTAAATAATTGTATTTTAAATTGCTAATTAATTAAATTCGAAAATTTTATTAAATTGATATAGAATTGTTAAAGTTGTTTTTTTTATTTTCCGTATACAATGCATATATTAGTTATACCCAATCGGCTGAATTGTTAAAATTATTAAATTTGAATAAAATTGTTAATAAAATATTTAATAAAATTATTAACCAATTGCAATTATTATTATTTTAAAAACCCTGTATTTTGAAGAACTTAATACTCAGTCTGAAATTAGTTTTATTAAATTCAAATAAATTGTTAAAGTTGTACAAAACTTCACAATCTTTCATTTAATCAAAAAAATTATTTTTATTATTATTTAAAATAAATAAATTTAAAACCTTAAAATTTACAATACTTTCTCTTTGAACATAAAATATATTTTTTTGAACAAGCACATTTAGCCGATTGGTCTAGTTGCTTATCTTGATTTTTTAATTTCTTTTAAGTCATAGGTTCTATAACCACTAGGAATATCCCTTTCTTTCTCCTAAATTTAAGATTAGGATTTCTCAAAAAAAATAAAATGTTTTATTAATAATTGGTTTCTAAATTAAATGCTTAACATGTTAGGTGGTGGTTGTGAATTAATTTTATCAAACGACAATTTCTAGAGTATTGAGTATGACATCAAACTACTAATGTGACAATTGGACAAGATGTAGGACATGCAGTGTTACTGCTAACACATTTTTTATTACTATTTATAGCAATAAAGATTATATAAAAAAATTATTAATTTTGTGTTTGGTGTTTGATCTCAAAATAATGAATTTTGATTCTATTAAAAATAATGAATTTTAATTAATTTATTTAAAAATATATAAAAATATGATTAAAAATAGGGAAAACTACACTGGTTAGATACCTTTTATGTTTTAATCTCCCACCGATAAAAAACTAACAGAATCACTGACATGACATTTTTTTATATTTTTATTTTTCACATCAGTATTCTCTTTCCTCGTCAGCATATTATATAAATAAATTTATTAATTTGTGTTTGGTGTTTTATCTCAAAACAATGAATTTTAATTAATTTAATTAAAAATATATAAAAAATATCTTTACAAACATTAAAGGTTTCGCTATACGCAGCCCTGGTGACTACATATAAGAACCAATAAAATTCTTATCATTAATGCTTAGTTGCTTATTTTACTTTTCAATAGAATCTATTAAAACGAAATTAGTTACATTCTAAAAAGTTGTACTTCATTAATTTAGGGTTTTAATGTAACTAATACTCATTGAAAAGGGTGGTTATAAGGTTAGGTTTTAGTGTTCAAAGTTTAAGATTTTTGTTGTTTAGGGGTTTATGGTTTAATGGTTTTAGGGTTTATGGCTTATGTTTAAAGTTTATGTTTAGGGTTTAGAGTTTTATGATTTAGGGTTTAAGATTTATGATTTAAGATTTATGTGATTGTAGTTAGCGATTTAGGGTTTAGGTTTATGAGGTGTGGTTTAGGGTGTATGAGGAGGGGTTTGGGTTTAGGGTTAGAGTTTATGAGATGTATTTAAAGTTTAAGGTTTAGGGTTTAGGATATATTGTTTATGGTTTAGGGTATATAGTTTAGGGTTTAGGGCTTATAGTATATTGTTTAGGGTTTAGGTGGTATTCAAATGTTATAAATTTTATGTTTGTTTTTAGGATAATTCATGGAATAATATTATTTTGCTAAATATTAATTGTATCTACAATTAATCCTATCTTAGTAGGTTTTAAACATAGCCCTCAGAGTTGTGTATAACAAAATCCAAATATTAATTATCTTTAAAAAACATTTTCAATCATTTTCCAATTAAATTAATAAAAAATTTGAAGTAACAAGAGGTGAATATATTTATATTTATAATGAAAATCAATATATAAATATCATATCTAACCCAAGCCCAATTCTCTTCTCCCTAGATTGATTACCCAAGATAATTGACCAACAAATCGAACTAAGTTTTTTTTTTTTTGAATAGACAAATCGAACTAAGTTGATTAAATTATTTCGGGTATAAAATTATTATCGGTCATTATTAATTAGTTTTATCGTGATCGATTAATTCGATTTTCAATTTCTTTTATCGAAACGAACGATCTGATTGCACACTTCTACAAAAGTGATGGGCATAAAAAATATATTTTAAAAATTATTTATATTACAATGGGTTATATCGCACTCATGATACATATAATGTTGCATTATATGAACATGACATATATAAAATTAGTGATCATTGATTGTTATTTATCACCATATAAATGTTAGTTAGCTCAAATCAAAAGTGATTTAATTAGGATTTTTCAAAGAAAAATAATTTAATATGAATCACTTTAGAAACCCTAGTCAAATATAGGGCCATAAACGAACTGAACGTTCAGCGAACTGTTCAGCAGGAAGTTCATTTATGTTTGTTTATTTATTAAACGAACGAACATGAACAAGATTTTTTGTTCGTTTAATTAAATGAACGAACATGAACAAAGAGCTTGTTCGTTCATTTACGTTCTTGAACGTTCGGTGACCCGTTCGTTTATGTTCGTTTAAATTTATCCACATATGTCCATTTGTATTTATTATTTTTCATGACAAGAGTATTATATTTAAAAAAATTATAAATATATATTAAAAATATAAAGTAAAAGGACAAAAATTAAAGAAGGTGATCAAGTCTGATTCGATGGTGGCGCTCGCCTGGGTATTGCATCAGGAGCGACAACCGTGGTCTTTTTGGCGTTGGTTTCAACAAATTGATGATGTTTGCGAGGTGTTGCCGTGTGTGTGCTTTCATCATGTTTATCGTGAGGCGAATACATTAGCTGATGCCTTGGCCAAGGGTGGGTGGATCGAAATACATGGTTCCAAATGGTAGAATAGGGTTTTTCTGTATTGCTTGTTTCTTGGAGTTGGGTGACGAGTTTTGGCATTGTTTGTGTTGGTCTTTGGTGTCTTTGTGGTGTTGGTGTTCGTTCCTTATATCTTTTCTACTTTCATAGGTACTCTTTTCCTCCATTTAGGTTTAGGAGGGTTTTTAATAAGGCCTATGTTAGTAGTGGCTATGTATGGTAATCTTAATAAAATCATACGCTTTGCCGAGCAAAAAAAAACTCAGTGTACGAGACTTCAGACTACTTTAGAAAAAAATTAAACAATACTCAATGTTCGTTTATTATTTTAACGAACGAACACAAACAAGAAATTATGTTCATTTAGTTGTTCGTGTTCGTTTATTTGTTCAATTAAAATTAAACGAACGAATATGAACATACCCTCGTTCGTTTTCGTTCGGTTCTTTTACAGGCTTAGTCGCATAGTGTGGTCGTCTCTTCCTTTTATTTTTTTCTTTATTTGCTGGCTACGATATTAGTCTTGATGTTGATAGTCGAATGTCGAAGATCTATCATTTTTTTTATTCTCATATTTTCCATCGTTTGTCTTATTTTTCTTTTATTTTTAGTTTTTAATAAATAATTTTGCTCTTGTAGCACGATTTACTCTAACTTTTGGTACGTTCTGCCTTTTAACGCGTTTTTCTTTTCTTTATTGGTTGTTTGGCTGTTTCTTTCGTTTGATTTTCTGTCAGGATTGGATCTTGTTTGGTCACACAGGTACACCCATGGCGCAGCGCAAAAATTATCCGGCTATCACCACTAGAGATCCATGTACAAGGAACGAATCAAGGTGAAAAAGGGTGAAGAATTACATGTTTAAAATCTGGAATACTGAAATTGGAGAAGATAGATATCCAATCACGATTCCACGATGTCGATTCCTAAGCCGCAACGATAACGCTCCGACCTCTATGTAGTTCACCCAGTTAAAACGAGCATATAAAACTCTCTAAACTATTTAGAGGGTTTTTTTCTAAAATCATTAATAACTGCTAGATATCGCATGCATTTATATAGCCTTTGTAATCCTAATTCAACTCATATTAGCATTTCAATATATATATATAATCTCTATTTAACTTTAATTAGGATTTCAATATATATATATATTAAATATAAATAATCCCAATTCAACTTAATTAGAATTTCAATATATATATATATATATTAAATATATATAATCACAATTTAACTTAATTAGGATTTCAATATATATATATATATATTAAATATATAATCCCAATTCAACTTAATTAGGATTTCAATATATATATGTATTAAATATATATAATCACAATTTAACTTAATTAGAATTTCAATAGATATATATATTAAATATATATAATCCCAATTCAACTTAATTAGGATTTCAATATAAATATATATATTTAATCACAATTCAACTTAATTAGGATTTCAATATATATATATATTAAATATATATAATCCCAATTCAACTTAATTAGGATTTCAATATAAATTGTTTTAAATTGAATTATATTATTTATATATTAAAAAGTCATAATTACAATAATTATTTCTTTAATATTTATTCAATAGTTAAATTATATATATATATCAAATATATATTAATTTAACGAAATTCATGTACAACAAATTTGTACATATATAATGCGTTTAATATATGCTCATTTCAACCGTGGGTGTGTTCCTGTAGGTTCATGTAACGTTAGTAGTAAATATTAGAACATTTTTAATATTACAAACAATGAGTGACATCTAGCAATATGTCATTGTCACCTAAGTTACTAGAAATTATGATTCGACATAACCTCTTCATGATTAACTCTTTTCATGTATTACATCCTTTTGTCATTTATATCTAGATTGGACACAAGTCATGGAACAGTCACACTTGTATAGTCTATCTAATATTTCTTGATATCTTGAGTAGACTGCTATAAACGAATAACTATGATATCTCATATCAACTTATTCGAGCATACCCATGCATTTATAGCCTCACTCAATCAAGTGGCCTACGATATTACTCCTATTTTGTAGGAGGGACAAATCCTATCTTGATCAACCATATCCCACTACATAGATTGTGACATATCCAATATCAGTCTTTATAGTGTAGTCAGTTACAACACACGTTTGACTGTATCAAAATATGTCACTCATGATGTTGAAATAATGATGATCTCAAGTCTGAGGATCATATATGTAGTTATCACTATGAGCAATGTTGTAACTGCCACATAATAATCCAAGAAACATGCTCATAGCTAGTCAGTCCAGTATGCCATTCTCTAACACATACTTATGTATTGATTTTGATATCTCCATGTCAATGACAACACTTTTTCATCAATCAACTATATATTAGTCTTAATGCATTAGTGTTGTCCATGCCCACAATAACACTCGATTAAGGACATTTAAGAATAATCATATTATTCTAAAGACTTTATTATAATTCATTTTATTTATGCACACAGAATAGTAACTGAAAATAATAATGGCAATGCCTATGTATTAATAAACAAGATAAAACAAATGTCATTTACAGTCATCTTATGATTGGTCTTTGGGCATACTCTAACAATCTCCCACTAGCACTAAGACCAATCACTCGTGTATCTAATATCAAGTGACTTAGTGTGACGATAATGCTTCTGCTGCGTCAGAGGCTTTGTCAGTGGATCGACAATGTTATCATCTGTTGGTACTCTATATATTTCTGCATCTCCTCGATCTATGATTTCTCGAATGAGATAGTAGCGCCTAAGTGTGTGTTTTGATCGTTGGTGAAATCTGTGATCTTTTACTTGTGTGATGGCTCTGTTGTTATCACAACGTAGATCTATAGCATTCAATATGCTCGGCACAACCCCTAGTTCATATATGAACTTCTTGATCGAAATAACCTCTTTTACAGTATCGCTTGCTGTAATATACTCAACTTCTGTTGTAGAATCAGCTATTGTATCTTTCTTTGAACTTTTCCAACTCACAGCGCCTCCATTAAGGCAGAACACAAAACCTGATTGCGATCGTGAATCATCCTTATCGGTTTGAAAAATGACATCAATATAACCTTTTATACTTAGCTTTTCCTCACCTCCATATATAAGGAATGTATTCTTAGTTCTTCTTAATTACGTAAGGATATTTTTAACTACGACCCAGTGACCTTCAACGGGATCTAACTGGTACTGACTTGTCATACTTAAAGCGTATAATACATCTGGATGAGTACATAGCATGAGATACATGATAGATTCAATTTCTGAAGCATATGAAATCTTACTCATGCGTTCTTTCTTGAGGTGTTGAAGGACACATTTCCTTCGAGAGTGAAATTACATGTCTCATAGGCAAGAACCTCTTTTTAGATTCTTCCATACTGAATCTTTTCAGTATTTTATCTTTCTATGTATTTTGACTTAGACCTATGAGTCGTCTCCATCTATCTCTATAGATCTTGACTCCTAATATATATGTTGCCTCACCCAAATCTTTCATGGAAAAATATTTTCCTAACCAAGTTTTAACAAACTGTAAGCTAGGTATGTCATTTTCTATTATCAGCATGTCATCCACATACAGTACCAAGAATATGACAGTGCTCCCACTAATTTTCTTGAAAACACATGGCTCATCTTTATTTTTGATAAAACCAAACTCTTTGATTGCATCGTTAAAATGAAGATTCTGACTTCGAGAAGCTTGCTTCAATCCATAAATGGAACTTTGTAGCTTGCATATTTTTTCGGCATCTTTTGGATCTACAAAACCTTTAGGTTGTGTCATGTACACATCTTCATCTAGTTTTTCATTTAAAAACGGTTTTAACATCCATTTGTCATATCTCATAATCATAAAATACAGCTATCGCAAGTAAGATTCGGATGGATTTAAACATAGCAATAGGAGAAAATGATTCATCATAGTTTATACTATGAATTTGACAAAAACCCTTAGCGACTAATCGCCCTTTGTATGTTTGTACATTACCATCCATGTCAATTTTCTTTTTAAAAACTCACTTGCACCCTATGGGTTTAACCCCTTCAAGTGGGTCAACCTAGGTCTAAACTTGGCATAGGGAGATGAAAGGGCCCTTTTGCCTCAAATCTAGACCGTCGATCTAATCTAGATCTGACGGTTGCTAAGCGGCTGCACAAAGATAAAGAAATATTAGGGCAAATTTAAATTAGGGTTTAATTTTAAAAGTTAGGCCCTTAACGGGCTGTATGTATAATTTTTTTGGGTTTTTTAAAGTTGTAAATGGACTTAAATGGACATGTTTTTTTATTTACTAAAATTGGGCTTTTATATTAATATGTATAATATTGACTCTCTTTTTTGTTTTCGATTAATAATAATAATAATAATAATAATGATAATAATAATAATAATAATAATAATATTAATAACCTACGCTAATGAAGCAAATAAATAAAATAAAATGGGTTAACTTGGACAAAATTAGTGATTACAGATACGTCAAAGATGACAAACATGAAACATATTACTCTAAAGTTTCATCTCTTACAATCTTTAGAAAAATAGTATTCAAGATTGAATTATGAAGATTCAAAGATCTTATGTGATGTTTTATGAGGGGAGTAAATATGTGTTGCACTCTTTTTCCCATAACTGAGGTTTTGTCCCAATGGGTTTTTCTAGTAAGGTTTTTAATAAGGCAACATGTTATGTGTATCAAAGATGTCTGTACAATTTTTCCTTCACTAAAGAAAAATTTTTCCCACTAGAATTTATCTCAGTAAGGTTTTAACGAGGCACATCTTCATAGACATCCAAGGGGGAGTGTTATGAATATTTATCTATGTGGATGTCTATCATGATAAGAACTTTATCTAGGAGATTTGATTTACTTTATCAATAGGAATATTATCTTCATTAATTAGAGTTTCATTATTATGTACTTCTTATGCCTATAAATAGATGATTTGATGAAGGCATTGTACACACTTCAATATTCAGAATAAATACAGATCTCCCTCTTTCTCTCATCTTCTTGTTCCTTTATTCTTGTTATTGTTCTTCTTTATTTTATTCATAACAATTTTTGTTGTTATTGAATAATAATAATAATAATAATGATGATGATGTTGTTGTTGTTAATGAGACAAAATAGATCACGAGCTATTCGAGTCTGATTCGGTCAATACTCGACTCGATTGGACTCGAGTTGAACTTTTAACTAGCCGAGTCGAGATCATCACTACTGGGCTCGACTCGAGTTTAAACTTGGCTCGAATTCTTAACGTGTTAAGTCAAACTCAGCACTACTTAGACTCGACTCGGCTCGTTTACACTCCTAAACGCAAGTGAGTCCTGAATTGGAGGTTGATTTTTCTTCGCCACTTACAAATGATAGTACCTTCGATGAAAAGAAGATGGAAAGGCAAGAGAGATCAAATCATATGTGTATAATAATCATGGAAAAGGTTATTCCAGAAACAATCAGAGGTACTATGTTCAATAAGATTACCACGGAAAATGAATTCATGGTCGACAATGAAAAAAGTATTGTCTAGGCTGAAATTGGAACGCTCTTGAGAAATCTAACATCGGTTAAGTATACAAGAAAAAAGAATTGCAGATATGACACCACAAAAGAAATAATAAAAGAACTTAATGAGTAAAAAAAAGATGATGTTCATTTTAAGAGGTTCGAAGTTGAGTAACTTTGTTTGCAAGGTGTGTACCTTATTAAAGGGTTAAAAATATAAACAAATATTATATTACACTCACTTTATTTGCACCCTCTTACATGAAATTTTGGATCCGTCCCTGATCACAACTATAACAATAGACAATTACATACCATTCAATTTAATTTTTAAATTTTTCCGTGCGATATATCAATTCAGGTTTTCACTTAAATAAAAAAATCTACAAGTTCTTAATGCGAGAAAGCTTGGAGTTTATGGGGGCTATAATCATAGAAAATCATGACCAATGTGATTAGTTGCAGTTTAAAGATTTAAGGGTTGTATGCAATTAATTAAAATAAGACTCTCAATTTTAAAGATAAATGTTTATTGATTTGTGCACGTGATTGACTGATTTTTAAAAGAAAAAAATAAATATAATATGACTCATAATTTATGATGTACAACACTTTATCTTTTCAATGTGTTTTACCAGTCTATAACTAATCTTTTAACTGTTTTCCTCGTAAATGTTTAAGTTATTTTGGACCGTCTTTTCTTTTTTTTCTTTTTTTGGTTACAATACAACATTCTCGGCTATTGGAAACTAGCATGTAGCAGATGCAGTCACAGCGCTGCAATCTTAATGGAGCAGGTGAAATAAAGTCGGGTCTGGAGAGGATAAGAACGTGAGTCCTAGAGGCAAATTCTTCCCCTGTTTTGCAATGTAATCAGCAGCCCAATTAGCTTCCTGTGGGGTGCGAACCACTGCTATATTCCAATCATACTCGAGCAAAGCGCGAATGCGATGACCCAAAGAAAATAGTCGACACAACCGGTCATCCGCAAGCAGCTTCGCCGTATTCAAGCAATCAGTCTCAATTATGCAATGACGAATCTCATGATCCCACAATAATTAGAGACCATTTAAAATAGCTCAAAGCTCCGCATTCAAAGTACAATATAATTTAATGTTACGACAAAAACTAAATAACCACTCACCAGAACTCCCCCTCACAACGCCTCCCGCACAGAGAGGTCCTCGAGGGGGAGCTTCGTGACCTGATATTCATGTAGTATAAGATTAAATGGAAGCTACAATGTATTCTTATTCTTTCCTTTTTTACTTTTATTAAGGGAAAAGACATATATATCCTTAACCATCCATAGGAGGTGTCCATTTCTTCGATATAATATTATTTTTTAACATTTTATTATGATTACAAAATAATATATGTTCAATAATTTTATATATTTAATAACGTAGACAATACACATTGTACATACAAACTGTTCGATCGGATTATTTAGTAATAATAATATTTTTTTATTTAAAACCGCGTGATGAATTCAATATGTCATTATTTAATAAAAAAACGTATTTTATTAAAAGTAGTTTCTGTTTCTCCAGTTAAAATGTAATAATTAACTGAAAATGAGTATCATTTCCCTAACAAATTAATTTAGGGAAAGGTGGCACACAATAAAAAAATTAAAAAAAAAACAAATGGTGAAGAAATGAATTACTATGAAATCAGGTTAAACGTACGCTGTCACAATCGACAAAAAATCATAATTTTTGTTCTTCTGGCAAATTTGGTTCCCTGCAACCCTTCAGTCCAAATATTCTGAAAACGGTTTCCTTATCACATCAGATTTCCACTTTTCTTCTTTAAAACAAACTACACAAGAACAAGAAAAAAACAATGGAAAATCAACAAAACAGGAAACACAGATTCCAAGATGAACAAGACACTGAAATAAATGAGCTCTTTTTTAGCATCATGGAAGGTTACACCGATCAAGTCTTTTCTCCATTATCTCAGTTTTCACCATTGAAACAAAAAGAAGAAGATGAAGAGCTTCCTTCTTCAACTGCCGCAGCCGCCACAGCCGCTGCTATTGTTGGTGGGGCGAAGGGTTTGACCCAAAGTTTGAAGAAGGAAGGAATCGAAAGATATAGGAGATTTAAGATGGCTGAGAATTATGATCTTCTTCTTTCCATGGTCCCTAATCTCTGCCCTAAGGTCATCTTTCAATGCCCTCCTTTTATTGTTTTCTTCTTTCTTGATGATTCTCTTTAATTGCTTCATTTCAATTCTGGAAGCTTTTTGTTTCATTGTTCTGATGGCAATTTTGTTGATATTTCACTTGAAGAATTTGTGTTGGGTTCGGTATATACATAGATGAGATCCGTGTTCTTGATTCTTGAAAGCTATTTTCATTATTTCTTTTCATAGAAGCCTGGGGATTTTGAAGATCATATTGCCCATGATGATGAGTATTTATTAAATCTTGTATTCCGATCTTAAATTTTTCACATTTTTTCTTCCTCAGGCGACAAGAGAGAACATTGTAAGGGAAACGATTGCATACATCCAATCACTCGAAAAAGCGAGAACAACGTTGGAAAATCAGCTGAAGAACTCATCTGGTGAATCAAAACCAGCAAAAGGGAACCAAATTCGGAATTATCGTCGATACCCCAACATGAATTCATCGGTCAATGTCACTGTCTCAAGTAACAGTGTCGCCTTCTTCGGATTCAATCTCCGGTCAAGCCGAGACTTTTGACAGACATTTTCATGGTGTTCCATAACAATAAGGCTGAGGTTTTGGCGGCAAACGTTGCTGTTAATCAAAGGGAATTGAGATTAACAGTTACAGCTGCGGTTAACAATAGAAATATAGATGGTATAATTGAGAAGATTAAAACAGATTTACTAATTCTATAGGGATTTGAAATTTCTTTTGTTCATACATTGATGTTAGCATTCAGTACACATTCCAAAAGAGGGTTTAGGCCAATCATGAATGGCATTATCAACCTAAAGAACCATTGCATTTTCTTTTCCTTAAATTCGAAATGGAGAAAAGACTTAACCTGAGAAAATTCATGAGAAAGATACAGAAATACCACAGTAATTTGAATCATATACTATAGTGATACATAATCAATCCAATGATGAAATACAAGTTTAAATGATCAAACACGTAATCAAGAATTCGTCTTCGGGTATTATAATTAGACGTGCCCACCTTGGATGCCTTGAGCTCACTTGCTTCGTTCCTCGGCTGTGATCTTTCTCAATGAGGGAGTACCGGAGGGGCGATCATGCGAGTGTTATATGATTTACAATGACTGCATTTCTGCCCTATTATGTGGAAGTAAACTTCCGTAGTGTCGTTGCAGTCGTTGCATAGGATCCAAACCTGCACTCAATTGCTAAATCAGTTTTGATAAATGTGGTTATAATATAGAGCAACAGGTTGATCGATATGAACAAAATTTACAGTATGCACCTTCTTGTACCGGTAGTCCTCCGTAATTACAGTTGCTTCGATCTGACAACAAACAAGATAATTTTGTTGTGAATCAGCTTGGACAAAAACTGAATGAAGCAACCAAATCGAAGACAAGGCTGTCAACTATGAGTATTTAGAATTTGACGAACTTAAAATCGAAGAAAAACTACCTCTTCGTCTATTCTCTTCCAGGTTCTAGACATATCGACTACTGACTTTGAGCATATCGGACAACAATATCTGAGCGAACAACATCGAGTTAAATTTGGAAGAAAAATTAAAACAATTAAGCATATAGAAGAATGAACTCATAGTCACTCACTTGTCTCGCTTTATCATCTCATAGTAACATTCGCAGTGCATCGTGTGACCACATTTCATCACAGTGGTATCTTTCAACGAATCGAATAGGTACTGGAGAAACAAAATGGACTATTAAGCATATACGAATAAACATAAACACGATTGCAGAAAGTAGAAAAGACGAACCTCGTAACATATGGGGCAATGATGCCGCATCGAGTTCTCCACACAAAAATGATTATCTCGCAACGCAAGGGAATAGCAAGATCCTGCACAGTTGCTAAAGTATGTATCATTATCATGAGGTGCGAATAGATGCAGCGCTTAAAACAGATGCCGTAGGTATAGGACGTAATTCAAATGTTTAAATGCCTTCTCCTAACTCAATTGATTGAGGTTTTCCGTTACATCCCATCAAAACAGCACAGTTTTAAAACAAAGTATAAGAATCTAAACATGAAATAGAACTCATAAGCATAGCATGTCAAAAACAAGAACGAAGGTGAAAGCGGATAACAGGGAAAGCCGAAATAGTTTGAGACAACCCAGATTGAGAAATGAGAAACATGAATTACTGAATATGGCTGAATTTGAATTGGACAATCAGTTATCAACATACAACCCACCATGAAAAACATCATAAAAAAATGGGATTGAATCTAAGAACTTTGAACTGAGCATGATATGGTAAGAAATTGGATTAAAGGATTAAGTACGTACCACACTTTTTGCAATGAAAAAAGTTATCCCAACCACCGACTCTGTATCGAAAACCATTCAATAATTCTCTCATCCCTTGAATTCAAGTAATAAAGAGTAAAATAATAGTCATACATGCTTAAAAGTTGGCAACTAACCTGCAGATCCCACACTCATGGCAATGAAAATGCTCTTTCTCGGTCTGCATCGGATGAAATCGAGAGGTAAACATCAAGGGAAAGCAAGAAACAGTATATAAGAAAGAGATCAAGGATCAAAAACCTATTGATTCCTTATATCTTAAGCTAACCCGATTAACCAAACAACAGCGGAAATGAACCATGTTTATCAACTATTCCATTAGTTAAATACAGGGAAAAAATATACTTACATCATCATCATAGAACTTGCAAATGTCACAAAAATATGCTCCCATATTGACGCCACAATTTGAACAAAGTTTAGCAACCTAAACAAACATAAAAAGGAACATCAAAATTGAGAAACATAAAAAAAGGGTTCATATGTGTCTGAAAAACTGCAAATCTGAAACACAAACCGGCTGCTCTGTGTCACAAACCGAACAGATAACCTAATTTGGAGGGGGAAATATATCATCAACAATTTAACGTGATTAACTTGGAAACAAAAAAAGGCAATAAACTGAGAAGCCACGATTTAAAATTTTCTTACTTGTTTAACGTCTTGACGAACAATCTCATGCCTCTCTGAAAGGTTCTTTAACACGCTCTGAAGAACCAATACAATAAATACCCAGATCAAGAAGTTGCATAAACAGTCAGAAAATTGGAAACTTTTAGCTTAAAACAGAGCAAAAACAGGGGAATGCAAAAGGAATGTTAAATACAAATACCGATGCCTCGTTATGGCAATGTCGACACCAGAAAACCTCGTTGCAGCATGGAGCTCGAATCTTACACCTCCTCCTATAATGTTGGCATCTAAATAAACCCAAAAATGGGAAATAAACCCATGAAACATAGAAGGAAAAGAAGCCATTAATAATAATAAAGAAGGAGAAAGTGGAGAAAGAAGAGATACCCATATCCCATCTTCCCAAAATTAAGGCGTTGATTAGCCGAAGAGGCTTCCGTCTCCATGAGTATTGGAAGAAAAGAAAATTTTGTTCTTTTTCTCTTTTGCCCTTTTTCCCAGAGGAAACCCAGAAAAAGGAGGGGGTTTCCTGATTTGGGAAGATATTGTCGTGATTCTTTAAAGAATAGAGGTAAGAGAAAGGATGCCAACCCCCGCCTTCAAAGGCCACTCGTTTATATAAATATTTTTAATTTTTTCCATGACAATATGCTATCTTGCATTAAAAGGCAAATTGGCAATATAATAATAATTTAATGATAGAGATAAATGAGATTCGAGAGAGAGAGAGAGAGAGAGAGAGAGAAGGTGGGGTGGTGGTGGTGGCCAGTGGAGTGGCAGTAATGAGGAGGATGATATTGAGGGAAAGGGACCAATCGCCGCAGTCTCGGCGAATCATGTCTCAGTCCGAAAATTTTCTTTCTGTGAGGCATTTTATCGAACATGTTCAAAACGTATTATTTTCCATTTAGCTCTGAATCTATTAATTTTTTTCTTCCATAATAATTCACTTTATTTTAATCAAAGTTGAGTTATGGTTTTCGTTTACTAAATTTAATCTAAGTATTTAGTTTCTGTATTTTAGTGCAAAAAGAGTATAATCATTTTATCATTATTAATGTTAAACTAAATTCAAATTATGATATTGAATTAGAATTTTTCTATCAATAATTAATCATAATTCTGATCATTGTAATTTCATATATTTAGATGACACATGAAACTTTTCTAACAAAAACAAAAATAAAACTTGAATTTTATTAAAAACAAAAGGTTACAATAAATCCAACATACTCAAACCTTAAAAATAATTTAGAGATAGGTCTATCAAAAATACTTTTATAAAGAAAATTAAAATGTGTAACCCGTAGTAGGGGTGTCAAAAATATTCGATCCGTTTATCCGTTGATCCGATCTGAAAATTCAAATATCTGATATAATTTTTATTTTTGGATCTGATATCCGATCTGATTTTAAAGTTTCCATATCAGAAAGGATCGCAATATTTTAAGTTTTAGATTATCCGAAAATTCAAAATTTCATGAATATCAATCTTGTTATATTTAACAATTTGATGCTTGTTATATCTGAAAATTAAAAAAATCGAAATTTTCATAGGTGTGAATCTTATTATATTTAGCGATTTATTGTTTGTTATATTCGAAATACCAAAATTTTCATAAATGCGACCTTCAAATTCAAAAAATAGTTAAATCAAATTATATTTTCGGATATCCGAATATCCGTTTCGAATATCCGGTATCCGAATATCCGGATATCCATTTTTTAAATCAGATATGAATCACTATACGTCGATCCGAAAAATCAGATATCTAAAAAAACATATCGAATCCGATTTGATATCTGACAATAAACACCCCTAACATGTAGGACGTGAAGGAAAAAGATTAAACATTCACTTAAATATATCCTTCATGTTCTATAGAAAATTCAACAACCATCGTGAAATTTTCATGTCTCTTACAACTAAATGATATATTGATATACGAGTGAAGATTGAGAAAATAAAGGGTCTTTCTGTTTTCTTTGCCCCCTGGTATTTATGGCCTCATCCCCACAGTCTCATCATCTTGTCCCAGATAAGGAAGAGTCCAAAATTTCACTTGCCACCTCGACTTAAATAAAGTCGGGGAAGTTAATATGGTTATTAAGAACTATACATTGATAGGTAAGATCTTGTCGAATAGGCTGGACAAGCCTAGCACAGTCCAAGCTATTTTTAGAAAAGCTTGGAAATGCAATGAGTTGGAATGCCATGATTTGGAAAAGAACATGTTTCTTTTTGTGTTCCCAACGGTCGATGATAAGCTTCGAGTTCTTAGACAACGACCCTAGGCAGTCTAGGATCGTTTGTTTATCCTGAAAGAATGGTACTACGAAGCAATGTTTGAGGAGATAGATTTCTCCATCGCCGAGTTTTGGGTGCAAGTTCATTACTTGTCTTTGGCCCTTATAACAAAGGAGAACACAGTGGGGATTGGGAATCTCTTCCCTAAATTCTTCGGTTCTAACTTGGATGAAGAAAGAAAAGTCAAGTGGGATGGCCAATTGAATATTAAGGTAGCTATCCGCGTTGAGGATCCACTCAAAATGGGTTTTCTTTTAAATCGAAAGTAGTTTCACCCCTTGACGTTACCTTCAAGTACGTGGGAAACTCGAACACAACGAGAATGAATGCTGGTTTGACTATCAAAAGTTCAAACGAGCTAGTAGCTATGGTCTTTGGCTCTGTGCCTCACCATCATGGAAAAAACCATCAGAGAAACAAGGCCGAGAATGGTCACTGGGAAACAAAGCCAACCTTTTCCTCTAGTTCCCTGGCTGGAGACAAGGGATAAGGACAGAATTTTGTTGCTTACAAAGCTAGGCCTTATTCCAAGGAAACCTCATCCTGAGAGTACAAAAAACTTTAAGTCAACCTCGAATATGTGTTTGGGCAACGCAATTCCTAAGATTGATTTTTCCAGTAAGTTTGGCATTGCTCTGCCCAAGGATAATGTTTCTTGGTTCCGTCACTTAAAGGGGAGATATCTAGTTTGGTTGGAACTGGCTCTAGTATGGTTAATGATTCTAGTTCTAACAATTTGCACGAGGGACCTTTTAAGGATCCTGGTCTCCTCGATGAACTGTGGGGAAACTTGCTCACCGAGGGCTTGGAATTTATAGAAGCTTTGATTGGTAGGAAATGCAAAAAAGTCGAGGAATCAAAAGAACCTTTTTTGTAACCAAACGCTAGAAACTCCTGAACCTAATCTCTGAGGGAATTTACCAGACTTCACCTGGGAATTAGTGTGCTCAAGGCTTTGAAGCTATTGCCAACGAGGACGTTCTCAAGCTCGCATTCTTCCCTAACTCCATTACGAATAATCAGAAAGAGGGTTTACTTTTAGGGTTAAGCGGCTTACTTTGATTAAACAAGCAGATCAAAAAAAGTATCTACGGAAGATCTCAAGAATATCCATAGAAGAGGTAGGGGTTATCAAGTTGGGGTTGGATCCTTATGGAGTTGATATTACCAAAAAATAGTCCATTGTTATCAATGATAAGATGATGTTATGTGAGGAGATTGTGGTTAGCGATGATGATTCCATAGAAGATCATGTAAAGTCTAAAGAATTTTTAAGAGAGGGATTGAATGTGGAAGCCCAGAATGCGGATAACCCTCACAAGGGTTATCTGCAGTCACCATGAGTTGCCTTGGCCCAACTATCTTCGAAGGAATGAAGGATCGAATGATAGCTTTTGGATCTTAGGCCCCGTGTGTCTTTTTCAGCCTGCCTTGCTCATGGTTGTGCTAGCTCTGTTATCTCGGTGATCCTTAATGAGGCATCGGGTGGAGCATCTGGTGACCTGGCCATGTATGGAAATGCTTTAACACCGCTCATGATGACAAGAACCTTTTCCGGGATGGGCAAGGGAGCCTGCCTCCGATTGGAGCTCTCGTATGGGTGTAGTTCAAGCCCTCTTTTCCATTGTTCTGGTAGGATCTGTTTGACCCTTGATTTGGGTTTGTCTCTGATTTATGTTTGTTTGTTTGTTTTCTTCTTTCTGGTTTGTTGTGCCCTTAGGGCTTTGGTTGTTGCCTGTTGTGTTTTTCGACGTGGGCATGCATGGCTCTGTATGGTTTTTTTTCGGGATATTGTTTGTGTTAGCGATAGTGCCCTTAGGCCTATTGCATGGACATGATATTTTGAGTATTGAATTTATTTTTACGATAAATTTGCATGCTTTTGTATCCTTGAATATTATTATTCTAAATATCCCTAATCAATTATTATTGTGGGAACAATAATAAGACAAGATTAGTATGAAGTTTGATAGATATTCATAAGATGAATATGTGAATGAGACTCAAATCAAATTCATATATGTATTTGTTGAGAACAAATATTAGGATCGACTCGTCTTATGATTAATACATGGATTAAAGTTATATATTAATCTTAAATAGTTGTGACATTGAATCCTTAGACCTAAAATTGCTACGGTTCTCAACATGATAACTATTATATTTTGACATAGTCAAACATCGTTTTTAATCGGACGATTATAAAGGTTATGCTTGAACATAATAAGGAATCATGTAGTGAGATGTGAGTAATTAAGATGGAATTTATCCCTCTTAACATAAGAGAGATATCTTTGGGCCTCTCGATGATTGAGACTGAGAAATGCATGGTCGTGCTCAAATGAGTTGATAGAGATCAATCGCATTTGTTTAATCAGTTCAATCGGGCATCGAGAAACTAAAGATAGAACGATATAAGGTTAACATTTTCCATGCCTTATATTCTATCAAGATATCGTGAGATAAAAGGATTATGACATAAACTGAATTAAGGTTGTCTCGGATTATGAGCTTTTCATTTAACTTGGGTAGTCATAATGTCTTGCTAGAGGCCGCTTATGACTTGTAGAATAAAATGTGATTTTATCTACTGCCAACGTTAATTGAACTTATAGGGTCGCACACTAAGAATGGATAAGAATGGTTGTGGTTATTACTCCCAATAATAAATTTAAGATAATGTGATTATTTTAAATTATATTGAGAGAGATTATTTATTCGAATTTAAAAAGGGTTAAATTCGTATTCTTGTGATAGAATATTTTATTTATTTTATTATTTTTCAAAAATAGTATTAAATAATCTCGTTATCTAGATTTGATTGGATTTAAATTCCTTATTGGATAAAGAATCTGTTTTCAAATATATTATTTATTTATTTTAAATAAATAATATTATTAAACAGATCACATCATCTAGATTTTAGTTGAACTTGAATTCCTTATCAGATAAAGGAATTTATTTTATAATTTATTTAAAAGAGTTTTAATTAAATTATAATAAGTGAATTTAATCTAATCCTAATCAAGTCATAAATATATGTATGTATGTCAAGGGGTTGGTTGAAGAGAGGGATTTTTCGAAATAACCACCAAACTACAAAACTGTTTTTTTGAAATCTTGATTGGAACTAGCATTCCAATAACCGTTCATCGTCCATTCGGGTGTGGATACTCGTAGAGAGCGGTCGTCTTTCAGAAAGGCAGCACCTCAACTCAACCGGATTCCTGAATCAAAAGTTAAGATAATTCTTGATTTCCTCTTCGTACATTAATATGATTGCATGAGATCCTGGAAATTCTTCATAGGATATTTGTCCGTTGCGTTTATATGCCTGATTAGATCAGTTAATTTCCTATGAAACCCAACAGTTTGTCCCTCGGACGGGTGTTTTCTCCTTTCCATTTGTTTTGTGGGGTATGTTTGGTCGTGGGATCGTGTAAAAGGGTTTGGTTTCTGTTAGTAAGCCTTTGTTGTTTTTTTTGGAACATCGTTGTTGATAAAAAAATTAACTGAGAGCTTATAGTTTTTTGATTATTTAAACAAGCAAAATGACATATAAGAACATAATTATATTCGACTTTTTGGAATAATTTATTAGTTATTACCATTTTGTATCTATTAATATTAATTAGAGTATGAAAATAATTTTTTAATATCATTACTGAGCATATATGAATGATGTACATATTAATTTTTTTATTTCTGAAATTATATTTTTAATATAATTTTAATAATTATTAAATTTGATGTATATATTAATTTTTATTTATAAAATTATATTTTGAATATATTTTATTAATTATTAAATTTATATGTATTTATTAATTAATATATTGATTTTTTATTTATGAAATTATATTTAAAATTCTATTAGTTATTCAAATTTATTTTATTTAGAGATTTTTTTTATAATTACCAAGGATAAAATAGTCTTTATAAGTCTTTTATCCAAACCTCTAACTCAAAAAGCTTTTTCAAAATGAGAGGTTTCAACTCAATCTGCTATTACAATTCTCTATTTACTAAACATTCAAATTAGCGGATTTGACTGGTCAAACCTCTAAAACTGCTTCAAACCTCTAATTTTAGCTCAAAAAGCTGTTTACCAAACATGGCCTGAATAAGTTAAATAATCAAATAATGCTCTTAAATAATATTCTTATTCTACTTAATTAATGTTATTAAATACACTTTAACCTATATCCTAGGACATAAGTTAGACAAAGCCAATATTAAATTAGTATTTTTATATTGTACAAAAATGATTTAAATGCAAGAAAAAATATTTAAATCATACTATTTTCCTAGATAATTTCTAAATTTTTTTAGCCAAATAGGTGCCTAACATTTTATTATATAATTATTGTAAGACTTTTTGTCAACTGCCGCTAAAAATTTCTGTTATCTAATGAAAATGAAACACACAACCTATTTATTTGTTTTCATTTAATTTCCATTTAAAATTTGAAAAATCATTAATTTTCTTTAAAAAATCCAAAACTTTAATGTTCTTAAAAAAACAAATCCTTAATTTTCAACAATCTCTAAATATATAAATCCTAATGTTTAGCCACCATCGACCGCCACCTATCCACCCACCCATTTACCCTGGGAACCCATTGGACGACCACCCCTTACCGCCACCCTCAAGCCATAAATTCTCAAATTCCCTTAATCCTCAATGCCTACATCCTAAATCCATAATCACAAATCCCCTTGTCATTGCCGACCACAATTAAGAGTGTTCATAAAAACCCGTATTGATGTACCGTACCAAAAAATTGGAAAAATCAAATTAAATGGTAGGTAATTATACCGATAAAAATTGATTGAAATGGTACGATAACCGTACTAATAAAATTAGCGGTTAAACAAAATGAGAACGGTTACTATTTTTTATTAAACAAGTAACCGTAAAAACCAATAATAAATTTAAAATTAATTTTATGATGATATTAAATTATTGATTATTACTAACATTTACCATATTTAGACCATACTTTTTTTTATTAAATAGAGATATTACATTCTCATACTGGGATTTAAACCCATACAAGACGGGAAAATATGAGCATGCTTAGCCACTAGGCCAATTAGTGGATCTTATACTTAGACCATACTTTATAATGATATTAAATTATAATTATATGAAATTTTTATAATGTTATTAAATTATTGATTATTACTAATATTTGTGTAATTAATATAAATTATTGATTATATTTAGGATGAGTCTAGAAAGTGTGACACACTACAGGACACTACAAACGCAATACACCGTTATTAATTTTTAATGACTTTTAAATACGTATTAAAAATCTCAAAGGCTCACATGCAATTAATCTTATTCCATGAACCATTCTCATCACCTCATCTATGGTCCAACCCAAATTTTAAAGTTCTCGCATGGGTGTAGTTCGAGCCCTTTTCTCCATTGTTCTGGTCGGATCTGTTTGACCCTTGATTTGGGTCCTTTGTCTCTGATTTATGTTTGTTTGTTTGTTTGTTTTCTACTTTCTAGTTTGTTGTGCCTTTAGAGCTTCGATTGTTGCCTGTTGTGTTTGTCGATGTAGGCATGCATGGCTCTGCATGATTTTTGCGGGACGTTGTTTGTCCCTCAGACGGGTGTTCCCTCCTTTCCCTTTGTTTTGTGGGGTCTGTTTGGTCGTGGGATCATGTAAAAGGGTTTGGTTTCTGTTTGTAAGCCTTTGTTGGTTTTTTTTTGGAATATTTTTGTTGATAAAAAAATTAGCTGAGAGCTTATAGCTGTTTGATTATTTGAACAAGCAAAATGACATATAAGAACATAATTATATTCGACTTGTTGGAATAATTTATTAGTTATTAACATTTTGTATCTATTAATATTAATTAGATTATGAAAATAAATTTTTTAATATCATTACTGAGCATGTATAAATAAAGTACATATTAATTTTTTTATTTCTAAAATTATATTTTTAATATAATTTTAATAATTATTAAATTTGATGTATATATTAATTTCTTATTTATGAAATTATATTTTGAATATAATTTTATTAATTATTAAATGTATATGTATTTATTAATTTATATATTGATTTCTTATCTATGAAATTGTTTTTAAAATTTTATTAGTTATTCAAATTTATTTTATTTAGAGATTTTTTTTATAATTACCAAGGACAAAATAGTCTTTATAAGTCTTTTATCCAAACCTCTAACTCAAAAAGCTCCTAAAATGAGCTTTTTCAAAATGAGATGTTTTAACTCAATCCGCTATTACAATACTCTATTTACCAAACATCCAAATTAGCGGATTTGACTGGTCAAATCTCTAAAAATGCTTCAAGCCTCTAATTTTGTTATTAAATACACTTTAACCTATTAAATAATCAAATAATGCTCTTAAATGTGATTCTTATTA
Source organism: Hibiscus mutabilis (assembly GCA_019671005.1). Lineage (NCBI taxonomy): Eukaryota > Viridiplantae > Streptophyta > Magnoliopsida > Malvales > Malvaceae > Hibiscus > Hibiscus mutabilis. The sequence goes on from CM033736.1 coordinate 42,197,409, forward strand.
ACAGTTCATATTAAATGCAATAATAGAATATTCTACTTAATTAATGTTATTAAATACACTTTAACCTATGCCCAAGGGCATAGGTTAGACAAAGCCAATCTTAAATTAGTATTTTTATACTATACAAAAATAATTTAAATGTAAGAAAAATGTTTAAATTATACTATTTTTCTAGATAAATGTCTAAATTATGTTTTAGCCAACTAGATACCTAACATTTTATTATGTAATCATTGTAAAACTTTTCTGTCAACGGCTGCTAATTTTTTTTTGTTATATAATAAAAATGAGACACGTGACTTATTTATTTGTTTTCATTTAATTTTCATTTAAAAAATCGAAAAAACATTAATTTTCTTAAAAAAAATCCAAACTTTTAATATTCTTAAAAACAACAAATCCCTAATTTTCAACGATCTCTAAATATATAAATCCCCAATGTTCAGCCACCGTCGACTGTCACTCATCCACCCACCCATTCACCGTGGGAACCCATTGGACGACCACCCCTTATCGCCACCCTAAAGCCATAAATTCTCAAATTCCCTTAATCCTCAATACCTAAATCCATAATCTCAAATCCCCTTATCATTGCTGACCACATTTAGGAGTGTTAATATAAATCCAAACTGATGTACCGTACCGAAAAATTAGAAAAATCAAATTAAATGGTGGGTAGTTATATCGGTAAAAATTTGTTGAAATGGTATGATAACCGTACCGATAAAATTAGCGGTTAAACGAAACGAGAATGGTTACAAATTTTTATTAATCGATTAACCTTAAAAACCGATAAGAAATTTAAAATTAATTTTATGACGATATTAAATTATTGATTATTACTAACATTTGTGTAATTACCATACTTATACCATACTTTTTTTGATTAAATAGAGATACTACATTATCATACCGGGATTTAAATCCATACAAGATGGGACAATATGAGCATCCTTAGCCACTTGGCCAATTAGTGGATCTTATACTTAGACCATACTTTATAATGATATTAAATTATAATTATAAGAAATTTTTATAATGATATTAAATTATTGATTATTACTAATATTTGTGTAATTAATATAAATTATTGATTATATTTAGGATGAGTCTAGAACGTGTGACACACACCGCTGAACACTACTAATGCAATGCACCTCTAAATACTATTAATTTTTTATGACTTTTAAATAATTATTAAAAATCTTAAAGGCTCACATGCAATTAATCATATTCCATGAACTATTCTCACCACCTCATCCATGGTCCTGCCCAATTAAATAAAACCACATCATCTTTATTTTTCATATATTTTTTCTTATAAATTAAAATTACAAATCATCATCTTCTTCCTTATACCTCATATATTAATTTTAATATGTTAATGAATAAAATTCTTAATTTTAATTGTCTCTTTTGATTCGTGGATTAAGCTTTTGAGGTGTATTTTTTTATTTTAAGGGTTTTATTCATTAACATATTAAAATTAATATATGAGGTATGAAGAAGAAGAAGGTTTGTAACATTAATTTATAAGAAAATATTATGTGAAAAATAAAGATGATGTGGTTTTATTTAATTGGATAGGAGCATGGATGAGGTGATGAGAATGGTTCATGGAATAATTTCTTCTACTTTTGTTTTAAAATATGATTAATTGCATGTGAGCCTTTAAGATTTTTAATAATCATTTAAAAGTCGTTCAAAATTAATGGTGTTCAACGGTGCATTACGTTAGTGGTGTTCGGCGATGTGCGTCGCCCGTTCTAAAATTTTACTTCTATTTATTACTAAGATTTGTGTAATTAATATAAATGATTGATTATTACTAATATTTGTGTAGTTAATATATATTTTTTGAGTTTTTAATTGTCTTAAACTTTGAATATTTTTAATATAAATGTTGAAAGATTCTATTTAAATTTATTTGGTTGATATTTTTTAATCTATTAAAATTAGTAGTAATAAATATATATTATTTATAATACTAGATGTAAAATGATCCATGGTTAATCGGTAACCGTTCCGAATAAACTGGTTAACCATTTAGATGATAAGCGGTTTAAACGGAACGATAGTGATTCACCAAAATGTTAATTTTTTTATTATTTTGGTAACCGTACCGATAAACCGTTCCGGTATGGCTAACCGCCCAAGAACACCCCTAACGACAACCATCAACTCCACTGTCGTGGGGTTCGACGAACGAAAAGAGAAAACACATTAAAAATAAATGATAATGTTGTCGACCGGTGATGTTTCCAGATAAACACATTAAAAATGACCGTACATGATAAAAATAAGACGCAAATACATAAGTGAAATATAAACCGGGGCACTCATATTTGGTTATCTCCAAATTCAACTTCTAATATTGTCGAAACTCAACATTATTTATTAAGATGCCGTTTAAAAATATATAATTTTTTAGAAAAGATAATATAAATTATATATTTTTAAGAATTAAAATACAATTTTATTATTATCTAACTTATAATTTATTTAATATTTAAAATTTTTGAAGCAAAGGATCAGGTCCCTCTTTAGTATCGCCCTAAATCCCAAGGAAATGGACCACCCTAAATTGTATTACGTTGTGTACACTGCTCGGCAAACAATGTTGCCGATGCTTTGGCCCTGTTTGGTCTCAATTGTAATGAAAAAGGTTAGTTCCATATGGATTATCCAGTTGAGATCCATGCCTTAGTTAACCTTGATTCCGGCTTGAATGATTAATAAGATATCTTTTGTATTATTATATGTTTCTTATTCATTGGTTGATTAGTCTAAATCGAGTATTACATAGGCTTATTACAGGGACAATCCTTCCAATCTATTTTGTTCTATTCACAACTTCAGAATTCAAACCACTGAATTTACTCAAGAAACTTAGCGTCTAATCTGACTAGACCAACTAATAGTTGATATAAAACACCTTATTTTAATTCTAAAAGAATCTCAAAGTGAGAAGTGAGAATTAGAGTAATTACTCGTGTTATTACATTCTTTAAATTTATACTATTATTTTAAAGCCTAAACTTATGTAACTATGTACTTATTATTTTACTACCAAACATGACACAAATATTTAAACATGTCTAGAAAAGTAAATTTTTTTGTAATTACACGTGGTGTATAACTACTAAGATAGTAATTACTTTTTTATTTAATTACATTGTGGTTTCTAAACACGTTAATACGAATAAATTTATATAAATATTTTTTACATAAAATATTTTCATTTATTGACATTGTAAGTGTGATAAAGTATAATATATTATGTAATTTAGGGTAAACGATCTATTTGACATTTTATCTATTTTCGTGTTTTTAATTTGATCACCTAACTATTTTTATGGTAAAATCGTACATAACATTATTCTTTCTGTTTTGGTAATTGGTAATTAAGTTTAACCATGGACTTAATGGAAATAATGACATAATATGATATAATAATGATTTTAGCCCCTCATGACTTACAAATTTTATTAATTTGGTCATAATTCGAAATAATTCAATAAATTTTCAATATTTAAACATCCTATAAATTTGATTCTTACTATTTTAATTTGAAATAATTCGAGAAATTCACATTATTTATTTTGGATCTAAATACGAATTCAGACATTGAAATTTCTGTGTAAAACATATTGCAAAGAGACATGTTATGAACCTCTCTAGTCTCTACAATGCCCTTGGTAAAAAGTGACTTTTATTGTTTGCTAAATATGGATATGTTATTAAATCAAAGGAGACAAAGTCCTATGAAAGTTCGAAAGCGCCACCACGCCTTAAACATATTACCCAGCTTTGGCTATAGCATCCGTCAATGCCTCTGGCTTGAAAGCGAAATGAACTTGGCCTAATTTAACCAATAGCCCATCAATCTCCCTAAAAGGAGTCCAGAGAAACCATGGCCGTTTTAAATTATCTATCATCCAATTAACAGCATTACGCGAGTCAGATTCGATTACAAGAGGACCTTTATTAAGACAACCACTACAACAGACAACTCCAGCGCCACTTCAACAGCATCGGACCCCAAAGCGACAATCGAACTCGAAAACAGAGCACGAACCAAGTCGTTTTCATCTCGAAAGACACCTCCACACCCCACCAAGTCTTCCTTGAACGCTCCGCCCGTCCACATTAAACTTTAGCCATCCAGGGGGCGGAGGAGACCGCTGAACCTTATAGCCATCACCCGACGATTTCATTCTCGGGCATTTAGAAGAGCAAGACCACCATAAACTTTCCAGCACCAAAAGATCATCGAACACAGCCCTGACCCACATAATCGAGCCAAGTTTTGTAAGGAATACCAGCTCCTGCAATTGAGGGAAAGAAAGCTTAAGGGGTCGTTATCACACCAAATATCTTCCCAAAACATGACATATCCGTAGTGTTATTATCTCATTAATCTATTTATTAATTTAAAAAAATTGATCAACGGATGGAAACCACAAATAAAACGGTTAATTGATTTTATTTACTAATGAGAGAAGTCTGTTGAGTGCACTTTGATTCATAAGGGTTCAATTAGAAACAATTTTTTCCATAAGGATTCAATTGATTTTTTTAATGTTACACTTAAGGTTTTCTAGACCCTTTAACCTATAAATAAATATATTTAGAAATTTTACTCATGGTAAAGGGTTTGCACATAAATTCACCAATCATATGTTTGGTTCCTAAGGAATGATTTTTTGTTGTTTTATTTAAAGATTATACAAAGTATAGAAAGAAAATATTCCTATAACAATACTAGTTACTAATTTATAAAATGATTTTTTAGTCTCTATCAACTGAGTTGGTACTTGATTAACCGGTAACACCAACTAAATTCAAAGTAGTATACATATTTATTTTTTTTATATTTTAATATTTTGTTTTAACTATCAGTATTCGACTTATTGGATGACTAGTCGGATCGAATTTTGCAAAGGCTCATCATGAGTGTGACCCTCCCAACCCATCACATCAAAATTTTCTCTATTCACAATGTCAGAATTCAAACCCCTAACTTTGATTAAGGGGCCTAGCACCTATCCCGCTAGTCTAACTGGTTGTTGATATACTTTAATAAATTTTAATATGTTATGCATTCTATAAATATTAGTAATATATTCAAATATATTATTGTCAATCCCATATTTCGGGATACGAGGGTCGGGTTTAGCCAAGGCAAGGGTCACGTGTTGGGTCCTATTTTTTGGGCCTTATGGACCTTTTGGGCTTGGGTCTTTAGCTAGGATGTGGGTTTGAATAGGTAGAAGGGGGCTTTTTGGTAAGTTGGCAATTGGAGTGGAAAGAATAGGAGGGTCTTTATTTTCTCTGCATAATGCAGAAAATGGTGATCTCATCACCTTTGCACCTACTCCCTCTTACCTAAACTCATATTTCCTCATTCAAACACCCTAACTAAAGGTAGGATTTTGAGAGTTTGAAGTAAGAATCATGTTTGGATTGTTAAGGGAAGTTTTACCAGCTTGTAAGGATCTACATTTCAAGGTAAGCTTTGTATGGTTTGAAGGAAGAATGAGTTGTTGGGGGGTTTGGAAGTGTTGAACGGGATTGGAGTTTGGGAGCTCTAATCTTTAGTTTAGATTATGTTTTTTAGCCTATTTTATCCTTCAACAACGTTGTAATTAATTTTGTAATCTCCCCATGTAGTGAAAGAGGTTGGGAGCTCATCTAAGGCTCAAGAAGGGAATAAAGCTTGAAGCTTTAGAGGAAGGCTTTGTGTTATCAGCTAAGCTAAGGTTAGTACACTACTAACTCCTATAGTTTCCTGGAAATCATGAAATTAAGCTTTGATGCATGAATTGGTCCTTTTGGCTTGGTTATACCTTGAGTGGTTGTTAATGGTAAATCATGGGATTGATGTTGGTATGGTCTAAAATCGGCAGTAATCCACCTAATACCTTCACCATAACTTGTAGGAGTAATTTTGGGGCTTAACAATATAGGTTAAGTAGGATTTCTAGGTGGAATCCGCACCCAGAGTTTAAAATTTGAGCTCGCGTACTGGTACAGCTGTTTGAGTATCGGTACGCCTTAGTAAAAAGGGAGACAAGTTGTAAGGGGCATACCAGTACAGCTTTCTGTGTATCGGTACCCCTTTGTTGATTAGAATTCTAGTAGCATCTTTTTGTATCGGTACGCTTAGGGAGTATCAGTACTCACTGTTGCATTGCCTGAGAGAGGCTTCGCGTATCGGTACGCGATGGTAAGGGTACCGGTATGGGTTGGGATCGGTACGGGATATATAAGTACTGTTAGAGAGTATCGATACGGGGGATTGACGTATTGGTACAGCTTGTTGTACCAGATCTTTTGAATCTAAATTGAGTATCGGTACTCATAGAGGAGTACCGATACCTAGAGGGACGTACCGATACTCATATAGGAGTATCAGTACTCACTAGGCAATCTGCCCAAGAAATTTGAGTTCACGTTCAGAGGTTCTATAATTTGAGGCGAAAGGCCCTATGGTCTTTTAAGGTATAAAATGATTACTAAAACTGAGAAACAGAGATTTAACCCCGTATGAGAAATGATTGGCTAATGATTTGGTAAACATTGGGTAAACCTTGTGAGGTAGTAACCTATAGGGATCTTAGGTGGATCAATCGAGGTTGTATGGTAATTAGGGTCCTTGTTGGGTGCAGATAAGATGCTTAGATAGTCAAGTCATCCCTTGTTGTTGGGATTTGGATACCCTAAGTTTGTTGCAACACCTTGAAGATTCTCGAATGTTGATCATGATGCTTTGTGGACGTGGGCCTCATTCGAAGATGCTTGATGAGAGATTCTGAGCATGGATGTAGGATTCTGATGCTTTATAGACGTGGGCCTCATCCCTTTGAGTATAAGATCAAGATTCTTTATGGACGTAGGCCTTACTCGTATTGTAGGATCCTGATGCTTTGTGGACGTGAGTCTCACTCAAGTGTAGGATTATGATGCTTTGTAGATGCGGACCTCACTTAATTTTTGTTAGGGTTATCTGTGTGATGCTATGTAAACGATTAAGGTATTTGTATGGGCTGCGTGCGTGATTATACATTCATGATGCTATGTGTTTAGGCGGTTATGGTAGCGCCATTGTTATCTTGCCATGATGTCATTTATGCTGCATTGCTTTATTTATGATTTGCATGAAGCATGGTTGAGTGGTAGTGTATCCACTGAGCTTTGTTAGCTCAACGTTCAGAATCGTTGTTTTCGTTCGCAGGTTAGTAGGTTATCGTGAGGCTTGAAGGAGCACTATCAAGGCTTGGACTTCATCATCGACTCTAGTTGTTTAGTACAAATACTAGATGTAATGGGCTATGTATTTCGTAGGACCCTATATGTATTTTGTAACTCTTATTTTGTATTAAATGGTCGTGGTCGAATGTTTTAAATATTTGTAAGTGGAGCTCTGTGAATATTGTTTTAAACATCTGAATTTGACTATGTTTTCAATGTATGGACTTATATTTTTATTAGACTTATTATGTTTAGGCTTGAAAAAGAAAAATTTTAACGGTATAGATTTTGGGCTTAGGGCCCAAATGTGACATTCGAGTCAAGGCTGTTACATTTAGCGGTATCAAAGCTTAGGTTTAGTCAGTTCTAAAAAGTCCCCGAGGGAGTTTAGAGGAGTGTATAGGTTTCTAGCGAATACATGCCCATGAGTCGAAGTCGTACTTGTTTAATGCTAAAATTCAATGGTGTGACGTCGTTTGTTGTTGTGCGGAATAGAATCATGCCAAGGAGAGCAAGAATCGACGAGGAAAGTCTGAGCTCCTGAGAAGGGAGTTATGATGAGGAATATGGGCCTGGCACTGAAGATATGTTAGAGGATACAGTTAACAGGGGAGTCAACTATTTTTCACACTTGAATCGGGCATTGCACCGAATTGTGAGGGTAATACTGGGGGCATCTGCTACCCCTCGAGAGGCGCTTGTAGAAAGGGTGAGGAGGTAGGGTGCCACGAACTTCTATGAATTAGGACATGATAACCCTGTGCAAGTGGAACAATGGTTGTAGGATACGCGTTGGATCATGAGACAGATAAAGCTGAGATCAAAAGACAAGCTGTCATATATTTGGTCCTTGTTGAAGGGCAATGCTAGGTAATGGTGGGAAACAGTAGAGCTTGGATGGCACCCTAATCGACCATCTTGGGATAATTTTCTTGAGGAATTTGAGAAGAAGTATGTGGACGAGGCTTATATTGACACCCTGAGAGACCGGTTCAACCATCTTGTGCAAGGGAACCGATCAGTCTTTGAATATGAGCAAGAGTTTCTCTAGTTGAGTAGGTATGCTCTTGAATTAGTCACCACTGAAAAGAAAAGGTGCAAGACGTTCTTGAAGGGCTTGAGGAAAGAAATTTAGACTTACCTAACTGCTGCACCACCGAGGGTGTTCTTAGAGTTGATTGCGAGTGCCAAGTCTCTTGAGCAAGTACAGAGTTTAACGTATGGCCTGTCTGGTGGGCAAGGAAGTTCTAGTGGGAGGACTTAGAACCCCTCCAACAATAACTCGTAGACCTTCTCTGGAAGGGGCAAAAACTGGTGAACCATAATAAAAGAGCCACGAATCAGAGTTCAAGATCAGACCAGAGATCTGAGTCAGCGGGTCGCAGGAGGCCATTTTCGTCTTCATCCATGATCAGCCCAGAGGGTTCAGAGATGAGTGCGTGCGTACCAATTTGCAATCAGTGTGGATGCAAACACAGAAACAAGCTCTGGGAAGCAGTAAGAGATTGTTACTAGTGTGGATCACCAGATTATTTTGTGAAGAACTGTCCAGTAGCTGTTGTAACCTCTTTAGATCAGGTTTAGAATACTGTATATCTGGCCCAGAGGGGTCGAGGCCTTACTCGGGGAGGAGCAAGCCATGTATCGGGAGGTACTTTTCAATCTACCGTGAGAGCACCAGCTAGGCAGTATGCAGTCAGGGCTCAGAAGGATTGCACAGGTACATATATTATCTCAGGTACGTTTACCTTGTTTTCGGATCTTATTGTTGCTCTTACGGATTCGAGGTCTACCCAATCCTACATTCATAGTGGGATATCCCAGCAGTGGGGTATTCCTACCGAAAATCTAGAGGTAGGAGTTCGTGTGGCTAGTCCCTTAGGATATGATGTGTTGGTGGATAAGGTGTATCAAAGATGCCCGATTGAGGTTCAGGGGTGTTGCTTCCAGCGGATTTAATGGTTTTACCATTTCAAGAGTTTGATGCTATCTTGGATATGGATTGGCTCTTTGAGTATGATGCTAGTTTGGGATGTAGAGCAAAGAGTTTGAAGCTTCGTGTTGCGAATAGTTCTAAGCTAATTGTATGAGGTGAGAGAAATTCGTGTCTATCTAGTGTGGTATCGGCTTTGTCAGCTCAGAAGTTTCTACAATAAGGTTGTGAAGCCTTTTTGGCCCATGAGGTGGATGCAAGGATTGAGGGTCCAATGCTTGAGAATCTTCGGACTGTTAATGAGTTCATCGATGTGTTTCTAGAAGAGTTGCCCGAACTACCTCTTGACCGTAAGTTAGAGTTTCATATTGATGTCATGTTGGGTACAGTACCAGTATCCATTGTGCCGTATCGGATAACACCGATAGAGATGAAAGAGTTGAAGAAGCAAACCCAGGAGTTGCTAGAGAGAGGCTTTATCTGACCAAACGTCTCACCTTAGGGAGCACCGGTCCTATTCGTCAAAAAGAAATATGGGTCTATGAGGATGTGTATTGATTACAGACAGCTTAACAAGGTAACGATAAAGAATCGTTATCTCATTTCGAGGATTGATGATTTGTTCGACCAGTTGAGAGGTGCTCGTGTGTTTTTTAAATAGACATAAGGTCAGGGTACTACCAGTTAAAGGTGGTGGATGAGGATGTATAAAAAACCACTTTTAGGACGCGGTATGGGCACTACGAGTTCTTGGTAATGCCATTTGGGCTTACCAACGCCCATGCAGCTTTTATGGATCTAATGAATCAAATCTTTCAACCGTACCTAGATCAGTTTATTGTGGTTTTTATCGATGACATCTTAGTGTATTTGCATTCAGAAGAAGAGAACGACTACCATCTACGTGTAGTTCTATAGACTCTTAGAGATAGACGTCTTTTCGCCAAGTTCAGTAAGTACAAATTTTGGCTTTCGAAAGTGGCATTTTTGGGTCACATAGTTGCCACGGACGGGATACGCGTGGACCCTCAAAAGATCCAGGCTGTGGTGGAAACCTCCACAAAATGTTTTGGAAGTCCGTAATTTCCTAGGAGTTACTGGGTATTATAGGCGGTTTGTTAAAGGTTTCTTTATTATAGCCGCACCATTGACCAAATTGTTTCAAAAATGGGTCCCTTTTGAATGGAATGAGGAAAGACATGAAAGTTTTGAGCGACTAAAAGCTTATCTCATAGAGGCTCTGGTCTTAACACAACCCAAACCTGGAAAAGAGTACGTTGTGTTTAGTGACGCGTCTTTGAATGGGCTTGGGTGTGTCCTTATGCAAGAGGGTAAGATGGTTGCTTATGCTTCAAGGAAACTTAAACCACATAAACGAAATTATTCTACCCATGATTTAGAGCTTGAGACAGTTATCTTTTCATTAAATATTTGGAGGCACTATCTCTATGGAGAGAAGTGTTATATCTGTACGGATCATAAGAGTTTAAAATACCTGTTTACTCAAAAGGAGTTGAATTTGAGGCAACGACGGTGGATTGAGTTGCTGAAGGACTACGATTGCATCATAGAGTATCACCTGATAAAGCAAATATTGTCGCTGATACCCTAAGCTGAAAGTCTATGTTATACTTGAGAGCCATGTTTGCTCGTTTGAGGATAACTGAGGATGTCGGTCTTTTAGCCGAACTGCGTGTTAAACCTACGTTGGTACGAGAGATAAAAATAACTTGGTAGCTCATATTGAGGTAGTTCAGAGAGGTAAAATTACAAACTTTGAGGTACGAGATGGTGGGTACTTGTACTTCAGAGGTCGATTGTGTGTTCCAGCTTTGGAGGATTTAAGGGATCGTATCTTAAGAGAGACACACTTAGTCCATTTGTCGTGCACCCAGGGAGCAACAAGATGTATTAGGATCTTCATCCTTTTTATTGGTGGCCAAGCATGAAAAGAGATGTCTCTAAAGAAAACATGATGCTATTTGGGTAATAGTGGATCGTTTGACCGATGGTCAGTCTGAGCGTGTTATCCAGATTCTTGAGGATATGCTATGGTGTTTTATTGTGGACTTTGCAAAGAGTTGGGAGGGCCAGTTGCAACTTGTAGAGTTTGCTTACAACAATAGTTACCAGTCGAGTATAAAGATGGCCCATTTTGGGGTATTATATGGGCATAAGTGGAGGAAACCTTTATGTTGGACTAAGCTCAATGAGAGGAGGATCGTGGGGTTCGAATTGGTTAGTCAAACCGAAAAGAAAGTTCAGATCATCAAGGAAATGTTGCAAGCGGCCTTTGACCGTCAGAAGGCCTAAGCGGATCGAAAGCGCAAGCACATTGGGTTTGACGTTGGGGAAAAAGTATTTCTCAAAGTATCCTCGTAGAAGGGAATCATCCGGTTTGGACGCAAGGAAAAAATTAAGTCCAAGTTACATCAGACCGTATGAAGTGATTGAGACAGTTGGACTAGTAGCTTATCGGTTAACCTTACCACCAGAGTTGGCATGTATCCATAATGTATTCCATGTGTCCATGTTAAGGCGTTACCGTTCTAACCCTTCGTACGTTGTTCCACTTAAAGAGATTGAGGTAAATACCGACTTGACATATGAGGAAATGACGGTTAGGTCCTAAACACAGGAGTTAACGAGCTTCGCAATAAGTGCATACCCTTGGTAAAAATGTTGTGGAAGAACCATAGCGTTGAGGAAGCAACGTGGGAAGTCAAAGAAGACATGAGAATTCTCTACCCACATTTGTTTCCACCAGGTAAATTTTGAGGATGAAATTCCTTTAAGGATAGGATAGTTGAAACGACCCAAATTTTGGGACCCGAGGGTCGAGTTTAACCGAGGTAAGGGTCTCGTGTTGGGTTTGATTTTTTGGGCCTTATGGACCTTTTGGGCTTGGGTCTTAAGCTAGGATGTGGGTTTGAGTGGGTAGAAGGAGAGCTTTTTGGTAAGTTGGCAATTGGAGTGGAAAGAAGGGGAGGGTCTTTATTTTCTCTGCATAATGCAGAAAATGGTGATCTCATCACCTTTGCACCTACTCTCTCTTACCTAAACTCATCTTTCCTCCTTCAAACACCCCAACTAAAGGTATAGTTTTGAGAGTTTGAAGTAAGAATCATGTTTGGCTTGTTAAGGGAAGTTTTACCAGCTTGTAAGGATCTACATTTCAAGGTAAGCTTTGTATGGTTTGGAGAAAGAGTTGTTGGATTGGAGTTTGAGAGCTCTAATCTTTAGTTTAGATTATGTTTTTGGCATCTTTTATCCTCCAGCAACTTTGTAATTCGTTTTGTACTCTCCTCATGTAGTGAAAGAGGTTGGGAGCTCATCCAAGGCTCAAGAAGGAAAGAAAGCTTAAAGCTTTAGAGGGAGGCTTTGTGTTATCAGCTAAGCTAAGGTTAGTACAGTACTAACTCCTATAGTTTCCTGGAAATCATGAAATTAAGCTTTGATACATGAATTGGTGTTTTTGGCTTAGTTATACCTTGAGTGATTGTTAATGGTAAACCATGGGATTGATGTTGCTATGGTCTAAAATCGGTAGTAATCCACCTAATACCTTCACCATAACTTGTAGGAATAATTTGGGGCTTAACCATATAGATTAAGTAGAATTTCTAGGTGGAATCCGCACCTAGAGTTTGAAATTTGGGCTCGTGTACGGGTACGGCTGTTCGAGTATCGGTACGCCTTAGTAAAAAGGGAGACAAGTTGTAAGGGGCGTACCAGTATGGCTTCCTGTGTATCGGTACCCCTTGGTCGATTAAAATTCCAGTAGCGTCTTTGTGTATCGGTACGCACTGTTGCATTGCCTGAGGGAGGCTTCGCGTACCGGTACGTGAGGGTAAGGGTACCGATACGGGTTTGTAACACCCTTAACGTATACTCATAGGCTGAATATACATTAAAGATGTTATAAAATTGTTGGAAAAGATCTCGACTTGTAAATTTTTTTATACCAAAATTTATCTTGCAGTTTAACCCTTTCTCGGTTTTGAATTAAAAACTACTTCAGTCTATAGCAGCTAGTTTCGACCCTGAACTGTTTTATAAAATTTATAGATGAGTTATTGTAATAAAAATATTATTCAGGATGAAAACTAGGTACACTGCCTAGACTCTTTCTTCATTTTAAAATTTTTACGCGATCAAGGTTAAACATCATTTTAACTATATCAAAATTCATAGCTACTTCTAGCAAACCATTTCTTCAATCCCATGCATTCATACTAACATATACTTTAACATTTGTACATGCCACTAGATATCATCTATTTTAAAGATGTACATACCGTAGTCACTTTAATAACTTGATCTTTTCAAAATGAACAGCTCCTCCTTAAGTTTATTTCGGATAACCTACGTGTGAAACAACATCACACGCTAAGTACGAACTTAGTGAGGCAATAATTTTATTTAACAAACATAAGGTAAAATATTACTTATCATATAATATCATATCAAGTTCTCTACCTAAGATAGGATAGTACTATCAAAGTTTCCATAATCACTAGATTTTCGTGAACATATTATAAGTTTCTAACTTGCTCATGGTTCTAATGTTCTATCATCATGAAATAAATCATATACATGGTATAATTCACATAGGTAACATGATACACATACATGACATGATTTACATACAGAATATGAATTATATACATGACATGGTTTATGTCCATAACATGATCTATCTATGTAACATGATTCTCATACGTGGCATATTTCATTTGCATGGCATAATTCTCATACGTAGCATGATTCATATACGCGTTTTCATTCATATACATGACTTAATTCATATACATAACATGATACGTGTACATGGCATAATTCATATGCATGACATACTTCATATACGTAACATAATGTGTATACATGGCATGATTCATATGCATAGCATATTTCTTATACATGTGACATACTTCGTATACCTGGCATAATTCATGTACTTGGCCTGATTCATATACTTGGTATAATTCATATACATGACATGCTTCATATACGTGGCATGATTCGTATTCTTGACATATTTCATATACATAACATGGTTCATATTCATGACATGTTTTATATACACAACATGATTCATTTACGTATCATGATCCTTTTATCATTGCCCAAAGTATGCTATATGAGATCGAGGTACGCGAGTCATCTTGTAGTGACATTGTAGTGTCAAACGTGAACGTAAAGATGAGTACGTACTCGGGGACGCTCTTTGCTCCCATAAACATAAAACACCTCGACAGTGCACTCGGGCACAGTGGGCGTAGATCCCAGGGTGCGGCACCTCGGCAGTGCACTTGGGCAAAGTAGGCATAGATCCCCAAGGTGCGTGTGACACAACCATTTTGTCACAATTTCTATTTATTAACATGAACATAAGGGTGCAACTGCTAAGGACTCTATGGCATGCCAACTATACCATGGACTCTCATACTCAATACTTGGGCATTTCTTTCATTACCAATCAATTATTATCAATCATATAGATAGGAATTTCATATTCATATTCATATTTCATCGTAATTGTTCATGGTAATCAATAATCATCATAATTAATCATATAAATAAACATTTCATGTTTCATGCTTCTTCATAAATAGTCAGGGCAAACATAGATCATCGTATAAATAAACAATTCATATATCATACTTCAACATATTTTATCATGGCAAACATAAATATATATATAAATAATACAATATCATTTAAATTTTTGGTCGACTATTCGCAAGTCTTCCTAATTGCATTTTAAAACATGTAAATGCACTCACCTGGGCCATGAATATTATGCCTCACTAAGCTTACTCGAGGTTCTTATCTTTCTTTTTATCACTGGTTCTCTTTCGATCTCTTTTAGAACTGTATAAGATCAATCGAACATATACATCATTTTTCTTGCGTTAAACTTAAATCTAACATTGCTAATTTGATTCTTAAACATAATCTATTCGAATATAAAATTTTTCTGAAAATTTCCCCAATATTTTACATTATTGTCGAAATGGTCCCTAGGTCTTTAGTGACCATTTTGAATATTAAACAATTGTTCAAACCCATTTTTGAACAATCTCCATAATTAATTACTTATTTTGGACCATTTCCTTTTTAGTCCTTAAACTTTATAAAAGTGACATTTTAGTCACTACTTCACCTTTGTACATAAATTCATGTACAAATAAACCATTCATAAATTCCTAACATTCTTAAAATTTTTCCTTCAACTTTCAACTTTCAACTTTATTCAACTTGGTCCTTCACTAACTTTCTATTTTCAAAAAGGTCCTTAAATTTTTGTTTCTTGTCATTTCAATCCCTTAACTTTCATAACATGCTTGAATCTTTAATTCTATCAATTATTCAAGTTCAATCCTTTATTTTTCTAAAATTGTTGAATTGGTCCTTGAATTTCCAAAGATTTCCATTTTGGTCCATAATCACCAATTCAAGCTACTTTCACCATAACTTAGTGATTCCCATGCTAAAATAAAATTTACAATAATTTCCCTAAAATTTTCCAAATTTTTGAAATGGTCCCTAAATTTACAACTTGGGAAATTATTCAGCGTATCATCAAAATAGGTCTCCTAACATCATAATTCAATCAATTTCATCCTTAATTTAGCTTTCTAACCAACCCCCCCAAATTTTAGGGTTAGGGTTTATAACATCAAACATGGAATTTATCCAAATTCAACTTGATTCCATGTTTTAAATCATCAATTCAACTAACTACAAGTCTAATTCCATCATAAACTTCAATTTCTATAACAAATCTTCATCCATAATATAACTCATACTTGACTTTTATCATGCAAAAATACTATCAAAATGAAGAGAATCAAGTGTAGAACAATTTACCTAAATAAATTTTGCTTGAAACTTGTCTTGATTTCTTCAATTTTGAGCTTGAAATTTTGAAAATTTTCTTTCCCCTTCTACCATTGAGCTTTCAAACAGCAGCTGGAAAATATAGATGTTTTTTTTTATCATCTTTTAATCTATTTAATCCACTTGTAAAGTTAAATGAATTTTAAATTCATTTAACTAGTGAATTTACTAATTTGCCATTTTATTATAATGACCAAGATTCAATCTCATCAAAATAAATGGCCATGATTTAATCCATGTGTAAATCTTCTTCCAAAATTGCCCTCAATGTTTCAAAATTTTTCAAAAATGCCATCCATGGCAAATGACCAATTTGCCCTCCAACTAGACTTTATTTACTTACATGACTTAAAATTGCCATTCCATAAAAATTGAACCAAATTGGTTCCATTCTAACCAGTCTCCTTCCCAAAATATCATAAATTTTAATTTATGATATTTATTCGATCCAATTATTCGAATTTCACTCAATACAATTTCCAATTTATTTTCTTTGAGCTTTATAACCATTCCATCATATTCTAAATAAATATAGCTAGAATCCCATCAACATTAATAAAAATATTCATAAAATAATATTTTATGAATTTTCCATAATCTTTGGAATTGTCTTTAAAATTTTAATTCGATCCGATATACCGATATCCATAAAATACTTCTACTGCGATTTTACCTTCTCCGAGCTATTGGATTTATTCCGAAAATTCTATATTTCCATATTCGGGAAATAAACTCTATTATCCCATAAAAACTTTATTTTCCAAGGGCTTAGACTGAATTTTCCTAACTCAGTCTATTATTCCGATAATTATCGAAAATCTTCATAGAATAAAATTTCTCTTAGAATTCCTTTATCGATAATCCATACGAATTTTCTCTACTCTTACTGAGTCCAAAATATCGATCAGAAATACTTTTATGGGACCTTCCCGAGGGTCACCCATCCTAATATTTCCCTAGCTTGAGCACGCTTAACAATTTTATTCGAACCAAATTCGAATAATATAAGCCTTGTATGAAAAATCCGAGTAACACGAAAATACCACTATTGGGGGTGAACTATTCATTTACGGGGTTAAATTACATAACTTTTTAAAATTACACTTTGGTCCCTAAACTTTTTCAAAGTTTATACTTTAACCCCTAAACTTTCAAAAATTACATTTTAGTCACTAAGCAAAAATTGGGATATTACAGGGTTGGGATGGGTACGGGATATATAAGTGTCGTTAGAGCGTATCGATACAGGGGGATTAGCGTATTCATGGAGGAGTACCAGTACCTAGAGAGGCGTACCAATACCCATATAAGAGTATCAGTACTCGATGGGCAATCTGCCCAAGAAATTTGAGTTCGCGCTCGGGAGTTCTATAATTCGAGGCAAAGGGCCCTAGGGGTCTTTTAAGGTATAAAATGATTACTAAAACTGAGAAACGGAGATTTTAACTCCGTATGAGAAATGATTGGCTAATGATTTGGTAAACCGTGTGAGGTAGTAACCTATAGGGATCCTAGGTGGATCAATCAAGGTTGTATGGTGATTAGAGTCCTTGCTGGGTGCTGATGGGACGCTTAGATAGTCGAGTCATCCCTTGTTGTTGGGATTTGGATACCTTAAGTGTGTTGCAACACCTTGAAGATTCCTGAATGTTGGATTCCGATGCTTTGTGGATGCAAGCCTCATTCGAAGATGCTTGATGAGATATTCTGAGCATGGATGTAGGATCCCGATGCTTTGTGGACGCGAGCCTCATCCCCTTGAGTATAGAATCTCGATGCTTTGTGGACGCAGGCCTAACTCGTAGTGTAGGATCTCGATGCTTTGTGGACGCGGACCTCACTCAAGTGTAGGATTCCGATGCTTTGTGGACTTAGACCTCACTTAATTGTTGTTAGGGTTATCAGTGTGATGCTATGTAAACGAATGAGGTATTTGTATGGGCTGCGTGCGTTATCATACATTCATGATGCTATGTGTTTAGGCGGTTATGGTAACGCCATTGTTATCTTGCCATGATGTCATTTATGCTGCATTGCTTTATTTATGATTTGCATAAAGCATGGTTGAGTGGCGATGTATCCACTGAGCTTTGTTAGCTCATCGTTTGGAATCGTTGTTTTCGTTCGCAGGTTAGTAGGTTGTCGTGAGGCTTGAAGGAGCACCATCAAGGCTTGGATTTCAACATCGACTCTAGTTGTTGAGTACAAATACTATATGTAATGGGCTATGTATTTCGTAGGACCCTATATGTATTTTGTAACTCTTATTTTGTATTAAATGGTCGTGGTCGAATGTTTTAAATATTTGTAAGTGGAGCTCCGTGAATATTGTTTTAAACATCTGGGTTTGACTATGTTTTTAATGTATGGACTTATGTTTTTATTGGACTTATTATGTTTGGGGTTGAAAAAGGAAAATTTTAACATTATGATTTTGGGCCCAAATGTGACATTCGGGTCAAGGGCGTTACAGTCAATAGCCAAGAAATTGTGGGGAGGTTTCTTAGGGCCCGTTTAGGAATGAGTTTTAAATGGGATTTTGGCTAAAATGCTTGTTTGAAACTGAAAATCAATACTAAACGGATATAAAATAAGATAAAAGTTGTTTTGAAACGGCAATTTCAAGCCAAAACCAAAACGTTAAATTATTTGACATTGGCGGTGAAAATCCCAATTGGAAAAGGAAAAGACAATTTTACCCTTATTTATTACTTTCAACGGTCATCACTTCTCTGTTGTAAATGCTTTCAATATAAATAAAATTTTCTTTTCTTTCTTCATCGATCATCCTTTTTTTTTTCTTTTTCTAAGAAATTATCTGACTAATATCTTCTCCTTCAAAGATTCACTTTCTGTTCATCTTCCTTCAAGGTATGCCATTTTTATTATTTTAATTTTTTCTTTTATTTTTTTTATTGTGAGTGGGTATATAGGAGATGTATTTGGGTTTTCAGAAATTTTGATCTTGTGTTGTTGATTTATGAGATCAAAATTTTATTTGAGAGTGTTGTTTAAATATTTTAGCAATAGCTCAAAATTATTTACATATATTAGAACCACTTAGTTTAGATTTGTAGCAAAACTTAAAATGAAAATAAAAGGCATTGCTCACTTGTTCTACTAATTGTAATTCTCCTGCAACATAAGTTTAGTTTTAAGTTTAGAGAAGGATTAAGGTCTTGATCATATCATTGTTTCCATTAAACTCAAAATTCATGTTTTTCTTCATGCATTAGTATATAAAATAATTAAAATACATATTAATAAAGAACTTTAAAAACAGAATAATATATCTTCATGTCTTTCTTGACTAATTTTACCTATACAATCTAAATTGGAGGGTGCAAGAGGTTAGTTTCGTCTATATTGTCAATAGCTTTTGTTGATAATCATAGGCTATTCGTGTAACAAGAGAACTATATCCTTATGTTCTAATTAGTTTTTTTCTAGCGTGTAAGGCTGCTGAAACCAAAGTGTTCAATTATTTATAGTATAGAACCAAAGTGTAATATATATCAAGTATTCTAATGTTTGTTTTTTATAAATAATTTGAATATATATGATAGATAAAAAGTACTTCGCTTGTTGAAGCAAGTGGTTGAAGCAAGTGGTGAAAAAGTCAAAGCTGCAACACCCTCAATGTATATTCGATATTCGAATACACATTAAAGATGTTACTAACTGATTTACACTGATTTTCAGACTTATAATTTTTTTTAGCCAAACTAATTTGATTAAACAACCCTTTCTCGATTTTCACTAATTTACAAATCTGTCTAGAGCCACCTAATTTCGACCCTGAATTGGTTTATAAAATACTTTAAACAGTTATTAAAATAAAAATATACTTCAGGTTGAAAACTATGTGTGCTATCTAGACCCTTTCTTGATTTTAAAATTGCTACGCGATAAACAACCAACTAAATTTAAAATCGTTTGAAGCATCTTTTCTAATATTCTTAATTCCTCAAACTAAGTCATGTTTCTAGATCATACATCCACATTAACTTATAAGTTAAGGACAATCATTTAGGCATACAAAACAGCTACTTATTTAATATCTATACATGCCCCACTAGACTAGGATGTGGTGATACTTATTGATAATGAAGGCTAACTTGATCCAACGATGTGCAGCTCCTCCTCTGCTATCTAGTCAGAAGTACCTACGTGTGATACAAAACACACGTTAAGTATAACTTAGTGTGGTATAATCATAACAATATAAAACAATGATTATAAATAACACAATTATGCAAAATGGCAAGCGATTTCCAATTGCAATTGATAACATTTTATCATGTATAGAGCTACCTTACATGTATAGTTCTTTTAACCAATATAATATTCGAATCATAGGATTTGGTATGTCTTACCAGTCTTGTGTATATTAAGCTTTTTAGCTTAACTACTTGCATAAATGCCTTTCAAGTATTATAGCCAAAGTATAAAATCATTCAATTTGTAATGCAGGATTAATCATGTATCATGACTATCTTAAGGATTCATGTTATCATTGTTCTATGTTCATCAGGTATTCACATGCATAATAATTTCCTTTACATAAACATACTTTCGATATGATTCATATCATCTATCAATTTTGTCACAGAATCATGATATCAATGGTTCATGATCACCAAGTAGTCATGGTTTCATCACGTAATCATTTGCATATCAAATTTTGTAACATGATCATACTTTCATCATGCAATCATTTGCATATCATATCCTTTAACATAGCTATACTTTCATCATACATTCATTTGCATATCATATCCTTTAACATAGCTATACTTTCATCATGCAATCATTTGCATATCATATCCTTTAACATAGCTATACTTTCATCATGCAATCATTTGCATATCATATCCTTTAATATAGCCCAAAGTACAAAATCATGTGATGCCATGGTATGCGAGTCATCATGAGACCGTAGTGTCTACGACGATGTAACGTCTGCATCGCCGAAGCGCCTGAGATGCGTACGTACTCGAGGACTCTTTTTGCTCCTCATACTCACACATTTTGTGCTATATAACACCGTAGTGTTTAAATTTGACTTCGTAGAGTCTATCTCGACCCCGAAGAATCTATCTCGCATCGTAGTGCTATAACGCAGCTGCTAGGACTCTATGAATATCCAACTATACCAAAGACTCTCATGTGAACCTATGGTATATGAGTCATCGACACCGTAGTGTCTGCAACGCCGTAGCGTCTGATGGTGAGTACGTACTCGAAGATGCCCTTTGCTCCTCATTATCGTACCTTTTTATGCTAAGTAATACCGTATTGTTTGATCCGACTCTGTAGAGTCTAACTTGACTTTGAAGAGTCTATCTCGACCCCGAAGAGTCTATCTTGCACCGTAGTGCTATGACGCAACTGCTATGACTCTTATGGATATCCAATTATACCAAAGACTCTCACACTAGTACTTGGGCATAATAATATAATATTTTCATATTCAATATCCAATCCTTCGATACTATTATCCATTAATGGGCAGTTCATATCCAAATATCTAAAATCTGATTTATCTTAGATAAATCATTATGCCATATCACTGTATCACATATGCCACTCAATACTTCGTGCCATTTACATAACTTTGATCAACATACATTTTCATTAATATCAAGGTCGGTTCATCGCAAATCGTCCTATTTATCAATGTTGCATAAATATATATAATGCAATCACTCATATCACATATATAATAAATAAGTAAAAATACACTCACCTGGGCCATGCATGATATTAGCCTCACTAAGCTATTTCGATACTTTTTCCTTGCTTTCCTTTGATATGGCACCCTTAGCCTCTTCAATAGCTTTATAGTACCATTTGAACATACATAACAATACTTACGTTAGATTTTTAATCTAACATTGCTTAACTATATTATACTAGTATAATTATCCGAATATAAAATATTTCCAAAAATTTTCACTTTTTCCTTTAATAATGCCAAATTGTTCATTATGGCCCCTAGTGACCATTTTGCATATTTTGCAATTTATTCAAGCTTAAATCACAGTCATTCAATAATTCCATCATTTTTCACTAACTTTTATTCAATACCCTTCCTCCACTAAGTTTTACCTAAGCGACATTTTAGTCACTAATTTTACACATAAACTTGTAAACTTGTATCGAATAATTAATCCAACATTTCTATAATTTTTCTCACATTTCCCCTACTTTTATACCAAAGCTGAATTGGTCCTTGAACTAATCAGAGCTATCGAAATGGTCCCTTGCCATTTCCTTTCTTGTCAATTTAGTCCCTTGAACTCTAATTTCAATTCTAACTTCATACAACATATTCGAATCATAAAATCTCATAATCATAATTTTCATAAAATTTTCCCATTATTCTTCCATGTGGCCGAATTGGTCACTTAGCTTCTCGGGGCTCATTTTTCATCCAAACAACATTCTAACATGCTTAAATAAATTTTCCAACATATATTCTTCATTTCCAAGAATTAACATTTAAAACCCCAATTTATTCCTACATGCCAAATTTGGGTGTCTACGCCTTTCAAGGACTTTATTTTAGTCCAAATGTCAAAATTAAACTTCTAAATTCATAATCTCTTCAAATCCATCACTAGGATAATTTTCAAAATATTTCTCTAAATTTTTCCATGTATACCAAAATGGTCACTTAAAGGACTAATTGGGGATTTTTCTTTCTAACATCAAAATCTAGCTTCTAATATCATCAATCTTTCATTTTCATCATCAATTTCAAAACCCTAAATAAAATCCCAAATTCTAGGGTTAGGGTTTTTAGTCCTTAAACATGAAATTAATCACAATCTAAGCTTGATTTCATCTCTACAACACTAGATTTGCATAGATCAAACTTCAATCTAAACATGGAACATGAAACCTTATTTTCTCTCTCTTCAAAAACATAATCAAATCTTCATAACTCTTGATAAAATTACTATCAAATGAAAGAGAATTGAAAATAGATAAACTTTCTACCAAAAACATACATTGAATCTTGTTCGGGAGCCTTCAAAATGCTTGGAGAAAATTTTGTGTATTTTCCCCTATTTTTCTCTTGTATTTCGAATTGGAGGGAAGAAGATGAACATTTTTGTTCATCTTTTATTAATTTATGCAACATGTATATAATAAATTGATTTTTTTTATTCAATTTAGTCCTTATTCCAAAATTAACCTCCATCTGAATCATAATTTACAAGTTGCCATTCTAGTTCAATTCTAATCAAATTCCATTCAACTCTAACCAAACTAGAGTAATGCTTTCATATGGGAAATTACCATATTGCCCATGGTACTTTCAAAATATTTTCAAAATTGCCATTGTGACCAAATTTCCAAATTACCAAAACTAGTCACTTAAATCACTAATTTTGCCATTTTGTAAAAATCCAACTACTCTAGTTAGATCACAATCAACCAATTAATAATTTATTCATAAAATAATATTTTATAAATTTTTCGTGACTTATAGAACAGCCTTTGAAATTTCGATTCAATCCGATTTCCCGATATTCACTTACTACTTCTACTGCGATTTCCCCTTCACCAGACTATCAAATAAATTCTAAAAATACCTTATTTCCATATCTGAAAAATAAATAATATTATCAAATAATTATGTCATATCTATGAAGTTAAACTTAAAATTTTGACTCGGTCCAATATACTGATAATTTACCCGATATCTTTATCGGATAAAATTCTCTTAATAATCCTTTATCAGATATCCATACGAATAATATTAACTCAAACTGATTCCTTTTTATCAGTCTCAAGTACTGACATACGACCTTCCCAATAGGTCACTCATCCTATGCCATGAGCACGGTTAACGTTGCAGTTCGATCGGAATTCGATATCTTATACTGCATTTTTATTCCCGAAATCTTTATCAGATTTTTCTCCATGATCTGTTTAATCCATGTACATGATAAAATAATTACTGATAAATTCTCACAATATCCATAAAATAATATATTATAACTCTTCCAAAGTCTATGGAATCATCTCCGAAAGTTTTAGCTTGATCTGATTTACCGATAAATACCGAGAATTTTATCGATTATTAAATAAATTCATTAATCAAAATAAATCATAGAATTCATCCTGAAACGAACTAAAATATTTACAAAACTTGGAAATGACTTTTATAACCTTTCTCTATCATATTGTAAAATTTCATAATTTTTCAGTTCGATCCGGGTATACGAATTCCACTTAAACTTTGACTACGATATTCCAATAATCGAAATATCAGATCAAACCAGTAATTTCTCATTCGATCCACACCAATAGGTGCTCTATCTATTTATGAAATAAAACACCTAACTTTTGGGAAATTACAACTTTTCATATTTCAACTTGTACCACCCAAGTTTTAAAAACTTATCATTTTGGTCACTAAACTTTAACCTTAAATTCCCATTCCAATTTTTCCTTGGATTTTAACCAAATTTTGCGAGTATCCTATTTTACTCGTTCTCTATTACAAGACACCTTAAAACCTCATAAATTTCTTTTCTATAGTCCATAATTGAGAAAAACCTAACTTTTGCATTTTTTCATTTTAGTCACTAAGTAAGCTTTTAAGCCCTTATATTAGTACTAAATGACCCTTAATCTGTTAGAGTATGCCCAAAGACCAATCATGAGATGATTGTAACCATATACTTACTTTACCAGTTCTATTAAGGCATTGCCATTTATTATTTTCGGTTATATTTCTGTGTTCTTATATATAAGCTGTATGATAATAAAGTCCATAAAATAATATGATTATTCTTAAAAGGTCCATAGCCAAGTATTATCGTAGGCTTGGACGACGATAATACATTAAAGGCTATTGTGTAGTTGATTAATGGCAAAGTGTTGTCATTGCCATGGAGATGTCAAAATCAATACATGAGTATGTTTTAGAGAACAACATACCGAAATGACCCGCTATGAGCATGTTTCTTGGATTATTATGTGACAATCACAAACATGTTCATAGTGATGACTAATTGTATGATCCTCAGACTTGAGATCATTATTATCTCGACATCTATAGTCTCATGTTTTGGTACAGTTAAAAGTGTGTCGTAACTGGTTGCATCATAAAGACTGATATTGGACATGCCACAATATATGTAGTGAGATTTAGGTGATCAACATAGGATTTTTCCCTCCTACATAATATGAGTAATATCAGAGGCCACTTGATCGAGTGAGACTAGAAACGCATAGCCATACTCAAGATATCAAGAAACATTAGATGGACTATACAAGTGTGACTATTCCATGACTTGTGTCCAATCTAGATATAAAGGACAAAAGGATGTAATGCAAGAAAGAGAGTTAATCACATAGAGGTTATGTCGAATCATGACTTCTTGTAACTTAGGTGACAATGATACATTGCTAGACGTCACTCATTGTTTTTAATATTAGAATTGTTCTAATATTTACTACTAATGTTACAAGAACCTACAAGGTGACACCCTATGGTTTGATCAAGCAAATGTTAAACGAATAATACACGTACAAAGTTGTTGTACATAAATGAAGATAGAATTAAAATTTATGTATATTTTGATATATATAGATTTTGATTATTCGAATTTAAAGTTTATATATATATGATATATATAGAATTTAAATTATTCCGAATTTAAAGGATAAGCATTCAAGGAGAGTAATTAAATGTAATTATAACTCTTTAATGCATGAAATTCGGAAATAGTCAATAACTCTAATTCAAGTTGAATTAGGGTTATTTGCATTATAAAAGGAACATAAGGGTCTAGCAGCAACTTATTCTTTTTGCGAAACTCTCTAAACAGTTTAGAGAAGAAAATTATTTGCTTGCAACCGGGTGAACTGAGTAGAGGTCGGGACGTTTTCATTGCGACTAAGGATTCGAAACGTGTGATCGTGATTGCATCTCCGTTCTCTTCTACCTCTTTCCAGACGAACTAAGGTAGTTTTTCTGCATCATTCTTCCCTATTTCGATTAATCGTACATGGATCACTGGTGAGATCGCCGGAATAATTTTTCCGATGCGCCATGGGGTGTACAGGCGGTCCCTACATAATCAACATAGCAAATTTTAGGGTATTACAAAAGCAGTGTGGGATAGAAAGTTGATAGTAATATTTTATGATATTTGTATTAAAGAGATATTAAATTGTAATAGACCTGGTACTCATTTTAAGAAAGAATGATGGATAAAAATAGTAAAAAAATTTGAGAATGAGACGGGAAAACCTTATACGCAAAGACAATTGAAGAATAGATGAGATTTATTGAAGAAAGAATGAAAGTTATGTAAGAAGCTTAAAGAGAAAGATACTGGTCTAGGATGAAATCATATAAAAGAAACCAATGATGCCTCAGAAGATTGGTGGGAAAGTAGACTCAAGGTATGTTAATTATTCTTATAATTTTTGTTTTCCCTATTTCTAATGCTATTTATAATTGCTTACGTTAATTTATTAACTTATATGTAGGTAGTGCCCGAAGCTCAGAGATTCAAGTCTGCATGTATTGATCCTGAAGTGGAAGGAAAGTTGGACCAAATATTTAGAGGGATAGTTGTCACCGGTGATAAAGCATGGCCACCTTCTTCGGGTATATTACCTAATGATTTTTTTTAGCATTGTGATAATGAGATACTTGACGAAATTGGGGAAGAAAATGCAATGACTGATGTTCACATTCAAGTCAAGTAGGATATGATGAAAGTAATGACAGTCTTGGAATTCAATCCGAGCCTATACATGTGCAACAAAAACAAAAAACCATTGAGACTGGAACTTCTAGTTTGAAGGCTAGAAAAAAATCATCAAAGCAAATGAAAGGAGCTGTAAGATTGTCTATGTAGATTGATAAACTATGCTGTGCAGCTGACAATATGAGTCATCTAGTATGACTCCTGTTACAGATCCATTTGGCACTCCACAAGCAATCAAAATGCTTGATGAGTTAACAGAGAAAATTCTAAAAACTAGCCATCTCTACTTTTTCGCACTGAATCTAATAAAAAATAAAGAGTATTGAATTGTTTTTTTTATTAATTTCTCCTGATATTAGAGTTTGGTGGCTGAAAATAGAAACAAAAGTGTGTTCAAAATTTTCTAGTCTTCTTGGTCCTTGAGATATGCATTACTAAACTACTCTTGGACGTTAATTAGTTCCACCTTTTTTTAATCTTTAGCTTAACTAGAACATTAATAAGTATTTTTTATGTTTAATATTTGGTTTGCAGCAGACACTGCTAAGTGCAATTTATGTTTACTATTTGATCTGTCTTGGACACTTATAAGTATAAGTGATGTTTTATCTTTTATTTTTCTTGGACGCTTATAGGTCTAACTTATATTTTGTTATGTTTGACTATATATTTAGGTATGCAAAGAAAGTTTTTTAGGTTGGCGATGAATGTATTTTCTTCAGTAATGTTAATGATTATTAATTAATATATTTGATATATTTAATTCTTATTATTTTTCATTTAAATGTTTAAATATTGGTTTTTGTAACTTTTTTTACATGTGATAGCATGAACAACGTCAACAGTTCTGGTGATGATGAAAGGGAATTGAATGAGATTTCACAACATGTGCAAAGTTTTAATAGATTGTTAATTGTAGCAACTTCTTCCATGAAATTATGTTACGAAAAATATCTTTTTAAACAATTGCATGGATTCAAAACAATCAGATGAAGCTTGGGTTCGAGATTCTTAATGGTCATGAATCACGTTGCATGATTAATTTTAGAATGTCAAGAACCGTATTTGCAAGTCTATTAAGAGTTTTGGAGACACAATATAATTTGTAAAGTTCAAGAAACATTTCTACTCTAGAAATGTTGGGTATCTTTCTGTATATGTTAGGCCTGGTGCATCAGTTTCACAAAGTCGAGAGAGATTTTAGAGGTCTGCAGCGACAATCAGCCGATACTTTACAATTATGCTCAAGAAAGTCTCACAGATGACTATTGATATAATTACACCAGATGATTGTTATTTTAGCTCAATACTAGAACAAATACGTAATGATTCTAGATATATGTCACATTTTAAGGTAAAATCTTAATACTATAATATCATGTCTATGAGATATTTCTTTACTTTAAATATGTAAGTATACTAATATGATCATTTATTTAGGATTGCATAGGTGCAATTTTTGATACACATATTTCTGCTATTCTTCCGCCAAATGAATAAATTCCCTACATAGGAAGAAAAGGTGTCTCGACTCAGAATGTCATGGCGGTATGCGATTTTAATATGTACTTCACATTTGTAGTGGCTGGATGGGAAGGTACAACACACGATACTAGAATGTTTCTTGATGCAATTCGAGATTCAAAATTAAAGTTTCTACGTCCACCAAATGGTAAATTTCTTTTATCTATTTATTTTATTATATAAAGTATAAATGATTTAATTGGTTGTTTCTTGTATTATAATTTATAGGAAAATATTATCTCGTTGATTCTAGATATCCTCAAATAAAAGGTTTTTTCGGGCTATATAGAGGACAACGATATCATTTATCCGACTTTCGTAGAGGTAGACATATATCTGGTAAAGAAGGGATATTCAATCATTCGTATTCATCATTACGTAGTGTCATTGAGCTAACTTTTGGTATACTGAAAAAGAAATGGGCCATTTTAAGGGATATGCCAAGTTTTAGTTTCGAAAAACAAAGGATGATCATTGTATGTGCAATGACAATACACAATTTTATTCGAAAATATGCAGGTCTAGATGATGTAGATTTTACGGAGTTTGAAAGAAATGATAGAGCATCTAAAATTATTATTGACCCAAAAGATGTGAAAGATGAAGAAAGTGATGATAACGATGAACTAAACACTTCATCTGGTTATGAGACGAAATTAGTGAGAGATGACATAGCTTGTAGTTTAATGAATTCACTTTAAATTGCAAGCACTAATGTAGTTTTATATTGATAATTGGCGCTACAATTTGTAGATGAAATCACTTTAAATTACAAGTATTAATGTATTTTTATAATATTTATATTAGGTGTCATGGCTTGCAGTTTAATAAAAATACTTTAAATTACAAGCACTAATGTATTTTTTTGTAATATTTATTATAACATGAATTAATTCAGTTTATATATGTTGTTTTCATGCTTGACTAAACCTTCAGCATGTAACTCAAATACTATAAACCTTCAGTTTATAACATGACAGTAGTTGATTTCTTTTACATTTTGAGTTTGATTGTTTCTTTATTATCTTCTTTTTTCAAACATATTTGTTACACCATTATTCATTCATAACTATTAAAAGTCAATGATATTTTGATAAAATTATAAAAAATAAAACTTTAATAATAAATTTGTCAAAAAATATACACTTTAAATATTAATAATAAAATAATATAAAGAATTTAATATTTTTAAAAAAAATAAAATAAAAACATCATTTACGTTCATTTACAATATCATATTTAAAATAAACATTTTATCTATTCAAAGTACTTTTTGACAGTAATACAAAATACTAAAATCTTATAATTAATTTTTTAAAATTATTTTTTAAAATCACCTTCCAACCGCACTTTTCAATTTTGAAAAGTGATGCGAAAGTGGCTTTAGCCTAAAACAGCTGCTATTTTTTAGCAAAGAGAAAGAAGAAATCCAGTGGATGAAAAACAGATTATGGAATCCCAAATATTGCTTATGAAATATTGTCCAAACATTGTTTTATGATCACCCTAACTCTTCGTGAGAACCTGTTTCTATCTCGTTTAATAAGTTAAAGCTGTTGTGAGTTCTGATGTTCTTACAGGTCTCCATAAAACCAGCTAATATCCCCCTCCATTGCAGGCCAACATGAAAACTAACCTTGCTGGCCTGCAAATTTAACAGTTTCTAAAAATAGTAACTTTCCATTGATGAAGCTCGAATAACCCCCTGAAAATCAACAGAAAAAACGGTTTACTTATTACAACTAAATCAACAAAACGGATTTTTTGTCTCTGGATTAAAAAGGAGGGTGCTGCTCGATTCGATCTTCATTTTCGTGCTTCACGATTTGCAGAAATGGGGTGTGGTGAATCTAAACACGCCGTCGCCACCGCGAATACCATTAGCCGGAAAAACTCGAAGGCGGGATCCAAGCGGGAGAAAACCTCGGAAGCCGTTGAAGAAACAAGAAAAGTTGACGACAAAACAAGATCGGAGTCGGAAGGCTCTTCTGAAGTGGTCGCCACCTCCGTCAGCCGGAAGAACTCGAGCGTGAGGTCCATGAAGGGAAAAAGCTCGCAAACAATTGAAGAAAATACGAAAGATGATAGCAAAACAAACTCATCGGAGCAACCGAAAGGCAAAAACAACGACCGAGACTCTGGCGGGGACAATTCCGGCGCAGGTGTTGACGTGAAGAAGAAAGCTGAAAGCACGGAATTGAAGAAGGACGATAATGCGAAGGATAAGACAATGGCTAAAGAGAGAAAAGAAGAAACTGTGGGGGAAATTAAGGTTGTTGAAGAAACAAAAAAGAATCAGAAACTGGGTGAAGATTCAAAGAAAGAAACCGCGAAGGATCAAAAAGCTGTTGAAGAAACTGCAAATGGTGTTTGAATTTAAACTTATGATGCATGTTTCAATGGCGGTAATTTGTATATATTCATAAACTTATTTGATGTCTTCATGTATGATTCTCAGGAGAACGTGAAACTGTGAAAAAAGAGGAAGAGAAAAAACCAGCTGACAGTACTACCAAAACTGAAGTTTCAACCGTGGTTGAAAAACAGGTGTATTAATCTATATTATTAATGAGGGTTGGATACGAATATATAATTTATATTGCTTAATAAGTGTCGGATACGAATATATTTTCAATAGGAGAAGGGAATTTGTATTTATTAACTAGTTTTTTTTCTTTTTCTTGTTGCAGGAAGAAAAAGCTGCTGGTTCATCAAAAGCGGAGGATTTGAAGAAAGATCAGTGACAGTCATTTAATGTGTGTATGTATTTATTAGATTGATTTTACACTTCGGTTATACTATGTTGTTTGTATTTATATATATGGTGTTCTTCCTTAAACCCCTGTTCACAGAAAGATATTTATTGTACTTTAAGCTTTGCAAAATTGTAATGATCATTGATCTTCAATAGGAGAATCAAAACATATTTTTACTTTTAATAATCAAAATATTTGCCATGTGTCATAGTGACATTGTACTTTTAAAGAGTGAATCTAGATAATAATGAAATTGGTCCAAGTGATAAGTAACTTAATATCGTTAAACCAAGTCTCGACTTCGAGGCCTTGTTTATGCAAAAAAAAATTCTCGCTGGAAGATTTACCCACCACAACTAGATATGCGACGCAGGTCAGTCTGGAGTCAATGACTAGAAAATCCATTCACTAGAACTATAAATCACAAGTCAAAGATGCAACACCAACGACTAACTGGGACATCCACTCCCCAGTTAACACCAACACAATCATATTAATGGAGGACAAAAAAACACACTTCTTTCCATCATTTCACGTAACATGAATCTCAACCAAAAATAAAGCCTAAATACATAGAATTAACATAGAAATTTACCTGTGAATGCCCTCAAATATATCAACTGCTCAATATCCCTTCTTTTAACATGCATGGACTCTTATTTCCTGGGTAGAAATGGAGAAACTCGAGTAAATGTTTGTGTTTATATCTTTCAAGGTATTGACGACCCTTTGAAATGATGCAAACATGGTTTTTGCCAGAATTTAGAAGAATGACACATATTTAGTAAATTCTTTTTTGGCAGGTTTCAGTCATTTGTTCCATCAGAGCTGCTCGTCGTGTTCGCCCGTTTTTTCTCCCTCCAATTTTCACCCCATACTTTAGCCTCTGCAACAGCTCGTTCTCTATCAAGATCGCGATTTCTTGGTGTTTCCCTTGCCCTCGCAGCATTCAGAGGGCTACCTCTATGAGATTCCTGCCGTTTCGGTTCATCCAAACCTCCCCATTTCCTCTCCGACACTCCGCCGGTTTCGTTCCTACCCAACTCTGCACCGCTAGATTCCAGAACATGGTTCCTTTTCCTGTAATCAGGTGAATTTCTATGGCTGGACGGGGAACTATACTGTCCGTTCTCACCTGGGCTGTCCAGGCCATCTGTCGTGCTCCTTCGATCATCCTTGAGTCTCAGAGTTGACAGACCGACCCTGTTGCTTTGGTTGCTGGGTGCATTAGGGTCATAGGTTTGTGATGCTAAATACGTAAGCGCAGTCACAATATCTCCTATTAGAGGTCTTGTAGCAGCTTGCTCTTGCAAACACATTGCTGCAATTGCAAGAGCTTGGTACAATCCTCGTATAGGATAACGACCTTGTAGTAGTGGGTCAGCCATTTTCGGAAACTTCTTACGATCTCTAAAAAGTGGTCGTGCCTACAAACCACCAAAGAGGAAAAGTATAAGAAAACATGTTTTAAGTCAAAGCAGCAATAAACAAAATATAAGAATCATTCCACGTAAACATAAATTTGAAAGATTTCTTATGCCAGAACCTCAACAAGATCAAAGAGAAAAGATACCCATGCAACAAGATTCTGCTCTCCTGGAGCACGCATATTATCAATGGCCTTGCGCCCGGTAATAAGTTCAAGAAAGACCACTCCAAAACTATAAACATCAGATTTTAGTGTAAGCTGGCCAGTCATTGCATATTCCGGAGCACAATAACCGTAAGTGCCCATCACACGAGTGGACACGTGTGTTTTGTCCCCAACAGGACCAAGTTTTGCAAGCCCAAAATCTGATAATTTGGGGTGGTAGCGTTCATCAAGAAGGATGTTGGATGATTTCAAGTCTCTGTATATAACAGGAGGGTTAGCTTTATCATGCAAGTATTCCAATCCCTTAGCTGCGCCGGCTGCAATCCTCATTCTCATATTCCAGTCCAGAGGTTCCTTGTTGGGTGGAAGATCTGAAAACAAATTTAAAACAGGGCAATTGTTGTGGTAAGGAAGTGAAGAAAATACAGCTAATGTCGAAGGTTACCTTATATACAAGAGTATCCCAGAAACACAAAAAAAAGTTAAATACTCATGATGCGTGTTGATTATTAAAAAACCGATACAACAGGGTAGTTTCAAGGACAAGACAATTTCACATTGATTGCTGACTAATAAGATTAAACAGCATAGAGCTAACAGGCAAGTCAAAGCAGGATATTAGCTGATATACAGTCACGGGTTTGTTTCTCCGAAAGGCACCATTTCTCCGTTTCTTCAGGTTTGATAAAACTACTAACTACAACCTTTGTTGGGAAAACTAAGTCAACCCTTAACTTTCGAAAACCTAAACCTGGTTTGGAACTTGTGGAATCATATCAAATATTAGGCATCCAAACATCTGGCCGAGGAATATATGTTTATACACTGTAGACTTCATCACTAGTTTTCCACTCAAACAATATCAGTAACAAGTAAAAAGTAAACACATGGAGATACTCCCTAGATAGCTACACACGTGAAGTCAAACTATCATCCAACTTCATAACCTTTATTGGTCAGCATTTGCATAGACATAGATCAACATTAGTATGATGAGTCCCACAATTTCGTCTTTACCATAACATAGATAAAAGATCAACGACCAATTGGAGGGAAGGAGGATTAAAATTGTTGTTATTTAAAGCAAGTCACCGATTCATATTTAATTTACCAAATCAACCTAGCAAAGTTCAGCATCAACTGAATGACCAGGTAGTGCTTCAAAGTACACAAAAATCTATTGGAATGCTTTAATCGGCATTAAGAAGAGACCAGGCACTGAAGCAATGGAATGTCTGCTTATATATTGTACATGAAGCCACAAGAAATCAGTAACGGACTAGTAATTCAGGGAAACAAAAGCTATTCGTTCTCCCAACAATTCTACAAATTTTGCTATCTTATTCTAGTAGTTATTAACTCCTCAGTCCTCATTACCAGTTAAAAAGACCTCTATAAAAGGGCGTATCGTTAGACTAAAAGTCAATCCAATGTTGCATCATCACTAAATAACTAGGTATATTAAGGCTACAAAACCTTCTATAGCAATTTACTCGATCGAAAAATCGTAGCTCCTCAAGACTGGCAAAAGTAAACAGCCATACATCCACCGACATGAAAGTATTTCATAATTAATCCCGAGGATGCAATTCAGTTTACAAGTTGACAACAATTATCATGTATACTAAAATACTGGCACCCTTACCGTGTAAGTGATCCTCCAGTGACCCTAAAGGCATAAACTCATAGACAAGGAGGCGCTGGTCACCATCGGCACAATAGCCAATCAAGTTGACGAGGTTTTGGTGGTGTAAGAGACTAAGCATGAGAACTTCAACAAGGAATTCTCTATTTCCCTGAAGACCGTTTCTATCGAGCTGCTTGACGGCAACAACCTGCAAACATAAAACAATTATTAGTGACAGATTAAAGTACACGATTCATGTTCTCCATAGCCACAATTCAAATAAACAGCAAAAAAAAAAATTTATAAAGTTTACACCATGAACATATTTAACACAAGAATATATAAAAAACATTTAGTCATTGACATATATTTCAAGTATCTGTTACAGACCTGTCCTGTACTCTCCAACCGACCCTTATAGACAAGCCCAAACCCCCCTTCTCCTAAAAGACATTCCGGCCTAAAGTTCTTCGTGGCAGCAGCAAGCTCTCGGAAGGTAAATGTTTGTGCTGCAATATTTGCTGTTGGTCCGTCTTTACGTACTGCTGGTTCCTTCTTAGGATCGGAAACACTCTGAGATTTTGATTTGTCTGTTCAAAAAAGTGAATCAGATATATTGGAGAAGATGAAAGAAGGAAGACAGAAAACAATAGAAATATTACAATTAAAAGCGGAAAACAGAAGTTAAAAGGCCACATTCCAGTAATTGTGGGATAAAGTGAACAAAACAGCTCATTGTCAAGTCACCTCAAAACTAAGATGGAACCTTTTCTAATATTAGAATTATGTAAAGCAATTCTTCAATAGAATACGAAAGCTTGTCTCTCTTGCAAATAAAACTAATCACACTATTGAAGTCTGAGGTGAAAGTACACACAGTTCTAAATTTATGACTTTGACGCTGCATTTTACATTGCAAATGGAAGAAGAAAACACCATTTATTTGACTAAATTCAACATCATTTGTAGGATCATTCCAAACTCCCAGTTAAAAGGCATTCACTAGCATTTAGTCTATGTTAGCTTAATGATTTTAGATGAACAAGAATTTAAAAGAAAATGTGAAAATCTGCATTCCTAAACCTTAATACCAGATCTCCAAATTACTCGTAAGGTCGGTCGTCTAGGTAGAGTTCAAACTACTAACACAACCGAATCACCAACTAATAATTCATCAAAGAGCAACAATACTCAAAGCTAAAAGATAAATGAATTGATAAACCATCTTAAGCAATCAAACACCACAAAACAACTGTAGATTAATCAGATCAAACTACCAACATATTCTAAAAGCTACATGTCATCAAAATTTGAAAACAAACCCATGAAAAAATCAAACTTCAAAGTTCAACATTTTCCAGCTGATGCATAAACAGAATGAAATTTGGATAAGAAAATGAAAGCATTTTACCTGAATTAACTCTATTAACATGATGAGACTGCCCAACTGAGCCATCTTTGGTTGAATCTTTCTTGCTTGGTTCTTTCAAACTTCCCCCACCATTACTGCTTTCCTTGTTCGATGATCCAAAACAAGGAAAACACCCACCCATAATCAAAATCCTCCCCCCTCCCCAAAAAAAAGTAAAAGAAAAACAAAACCCAGAATTAAAAATCCAAAATTTAACAGAATTCTTCAACAATTACTACAAGTCCATCCTCATTTTCACACTTTTCCCCAACCTTGACCAACCCTTTTCCCCAATTCAAATCCCCTCTTTTTAGTTTCTTGCCCCCACTTAAGACAACGATCGATACCAAAGTGGCAGATCAACAAATCGAAGAAAAAAACATGTTTTGTAAGAAAACCCAGAAGGAAAAGAAAATAAAAGAGAAGAAAACAATAAAAAATCCAAT
The DNA here is from genome assembly GCA_019671005.1 of Hibiscus mutabilis. NCBI lineage: Eukaryota > Viridiplantae > Streptophyta > Magnoliopsida > Malvales > Malvaceae > Hibiscus > Hibiscus mutabilis. Next base: position 42,233,599 of record CM033736.1, read on the forward strand.
TCAATGGACGTGTAGTTTATCCAGTAATGTTATTTTCCCACTACTACTTTTTAAAACTCATTTCCTTTTGTAATTTAGGTTTACTTACTAATTAATACTTGACGGGTTTGAATTATTTTTTGGTCTTAATACCGCCTACAATTAGTTTTAGTTTTAGAATTTTAAATTATTTGACAATTGTGTTAATTTTAAATTTAAATTATTTTAAATTTGTGTTGATTTGAATTTGAAAATTTTAAAGTTGACAAGTCGTCATCAGTTTCTATTAGGGGTGTTTAAAAATATCTACTTTGACCGAACTGATCTGATTATCCGTTAAACCGATCTAAAAATTCGGATATCTAATCTAATTTTTATTTTTGGATCTAATTTTAAATTTTCCGGATCGAATTTGGATCGCAGTATTTCAAGTTTCGGATTACCCAAAAATTTATATTTTTATTATTATTAATTTTGTTACTTTTAACAATTTGATGCTTATTATATCTGAAAATTAAAAAAAATAAAATTTTCATAGACGTGAATCTTGTTATATTTAACAATTGGTTATTTGTTATATTCGAAATTCTAAAATTTTCATAAATACGACATTCAAATTCAAAAAATTAATTAAATCAAAATATATTTTCGGGTAATCGGATATCCGAATATCTGATCCAATTATCCGATATCCGTATATCCGATTCTTTTCGGATTCAATATGAATCACTATATCGTCGATCCGAAAAACTGAATATCTAAAAAAATTGAATCCGATCTAATTTGATATCCGACAATAAACAGCCCTAGTTTCTATCACTTCAGGCTTGGGTATTTTGATTTATTTGTACAGATTATTTTCTGTTCAAACTAATCAATTAAATTATATTTGAATTTAAATTAATATGGAATATTATTATTATTTTTAATTTAGCTCGAAATACTTGAGGTTTTACCGTTATAGACTATTATTTTTATGGGTTACATTTTAATACATAAAGTGTGTAAAAAAATTACACAACTTTTCATATTTAAACTATAAAATTTAAAACCTAATCCCTAACGACTTAAATTCTAAACTCTAAAACCTAAACTTTAAATTCTATCCATAAACCTTAAATTCTAAACTATACAACCTAAACTCTTAAATCTTAACCCCTAAACTTTAAAATTAAAAAAATTGTGTATCAAAGTATTTTTTACGATAATTAAACTTGTGTTGTAAAAAGAGGTTAAATAAATAATAATAATTAATATAATAATTAACAATTAATTATATTTAATAGTAATCTTTATGGTTGGAGGGATGAAGAGTGTGGATCCCACATGGGATGATGTAGTTTCTTCTAGACTTGGATGGACATTCTCAGCGCTATGATAATAAATTAAATTAAACTAAATTGGAATTGAATAGTAATTATTTTATTTTAAAAACATTATTTTAATTTTAAAATATAAACATTTTCTAATAATAAAAGGAGTACGTTGATTGGTGAAACCTTGAATCCGATTATTATTATTTTGAACAAAGCTGAATCCGATAATGATTACCTTGATTTTTGTGTTTTACTCCTTTTTTTTTTTGAATTTTAAGTCGTCGGAAGGTGGTGATGTCACGATGCTTGATCCAACATGTTTTTTTTAATATTAGAATAATATATTGTATTTCTTATAATATTATTTTTTTACTTCTTGATTCTTTAAAGTTTTGTCTTAGTTAATTTGGATCCGTCCCGTCGCACACTTGATTTTGGTGGGTGAGTCTTCCAACAAAATTTTTTCTAGAAACACAACGACACATGCTTAAAATACCTAGTTGTTTACCTCTTGGACCAATCCCATTAGTTATACTATTACTTTATTAATTTAATAAGAACTATTATATACTTTATTATTAGAATACGATGGTTAAAGTTCATAAATTTTACTAAATGATCTTAAATGTTTATTTTGGTCATCTAACTTTTAAATATTATAAAATAGTCATTAAATTTTGCTTTTTACTATAAAATGGTCATTTAGCCGTTAAAGGGAAGACATGACAGTTAAGGAAATTTGTGTAATAACACTTTTAATCATTCATATTTAGATATTCCATCAATTTAGTCATAATTCAAAAAAATAATAAATTTTGCCCTAATTATTAAATCGTTTCTAATTAAAAATATGATTAAATTAATAAAATGTGTAAATAATGAGAGTTAAATTTATTAATTTATTTAGAATTAGGACTACATTAATTGAATGTGTAAATATAGATGATTAAATATGACATTATACATTTTTGTTCTTAAATGAAACGTTTCCCTTTAACTACAATTAAAAGTTGGGTGACTATTTTATAACAAAAACTAAAGTGTAATTATCATTTTGTTATATTTGAAAGTTGGATGACCAAAATAAACATTTCATGATCATTTGTGAACTTACCCAAATAAAAAATATGAAAATAAACATGTATATGTAATAATATTTAAAAACAATACTGGATATATATATATATATTATTAAATATTTTTAAAACTTGAATTTACAATTATTATTGATAAAATAATATTTGACTCGATTTAAGTTAATTTTTTAAGCAAAATATGAAATATAAACATGAATTTGTAAAAAAATTTAAAACTAATATTTGATATCAATTTTTAAATATTAAATATTTATAAAAATTGAAATTAAAAATTATTATTAATATAATAATATTTGACTCGATCAATGGCAGATTCAGAATAATTTTTGAGAGTGGACACAAGTCAAAATACTTTTTAGGGTGGGCACAAGTTATAAAAACTTCAAAATTTTAAGGTTGGCACAAGTTATAAAATTTAATAATTAATTCATAAAAATTAAAAAAATAAAATTAAATGTATAAACTTTAAAAAGTTTAGGGCGAAACTCCAAAGATATATATGGCTCCGCAACTTACTCGATTTAAGTTAATTTTCTTGAGTAAAAATCTTGTCTTTTGTATGGAGTCATTTTTCAGAAAATATCTTGCGCTTTTAGAAAGGAGAAATCATTTTTTTTTGCTGATTTTTAAGTCTATCTCGTTGAGTAGACAATTTTTTTATGAACCAAAATCCCAACAGCCCCAGATCATTTTCTATTAAAAAATTATGAACCAAACACAAAAAATCTAGAAAATATTTTTTGAAATTTATTTTGTCATACAATATATGCATATATTATATTTATGTCTTTTATATTTAAATAATTATAAAAATCTTGTAACACTTTTATTCGATCTTACGACTCGAAATGTCACATTGAATCACTAACTTGAAATGTCACCATTTAAATGTCAGTTTAGCCAAATAATTTAAAACATTTTCAACATAAAATATCCATATTATAAAATCATAAAGCAAGTACTGTAACCCCTAGACCCGCCTATGCGTTATACTTAAATCTAGAAGGTCACATTAGGGTCATAAGAGCGACAAAAAAAATTCGCATAAAAATGTTTTTCTTTAAATACGTTAAAAATTGTAAAAAAAACTTCTGTTTAAAATACCATTTCAAATAAATCATTTAAACATGTATCAGTAATTTAGAAAATACATTACAGACACTAACATAACATAATATACGACATACATGCCCACTAACAGTACCAGTACCGTACTCCAGAAGCAACGCCGAGAGAACTCCAAACACTGATGTCGATCACTATACCATGATAAAATTCTTCTAAAATGTGATGGTAAAAATAAAGTGAGCTTCGAGAAGCTTAGTAATACAGAACTACCGAGAGATGCTAAAGACACAAGCAGATATATGGCAAAGCATAAAGCTGCCATGGTATTCCGGGCAATACTAAGGTCTGATTTGATTAGATATTCTAATAAAGTGGTTTATCTAAAGGTCACAGAGTTGTTCTATTGAATGCAGAATGAAAGCATATAAAAAGTTTTAGACTTTGAGAAATTAATTCAGTAGGTAGATGTTAAAATGGGGCAAGCAAGTTTTATTTTAATCACCTAACTACCCTTCAACCGAACTTCAGTATACAGTTCCCCAGAATTTCATGTATAAGGGCTTAACCTAGGCCTGTTAGACTTAAGTGCCGACCCTAAATGGGTGTCTTAGGTCCAAAAAGAATCACCCTAACTTGAAGCATAAAAGCCTGAATATAGAATGTATTACTCTAGCCAAAGCATAGGAACCTGATACAGAAGCCAGAAGGTATTACCCTAGCCGAAGCATAAGAACCTGATACAGAAGCTAGAAGGTATTATCCTAGCCGAAGCATAGGAACCTGATACTAAAGCCAGAAGGTATTACCCTAGCCGAAGCATAGAAACCTAATATAGAAGCCAGAAGGTATTACCCTAGCCAAATCATAGGAACCTGATACAAAAGCTAGAAGGTATTACCCTAGCCGAAGCATAGGAACCTGCAGAGAATTCATATCATATCCCAATTACCTTAGTAAAACAGTCTAGATAATAATAACAGTAATAAGCAGTAAGTAGTTGTAGCAATAGATATAAAGCGAACAATTAAATTCAGTAAAATAGTAACTAGAGAGCATGTTTTCAAATCAGATACAAAGGTGTATTTCAGATAGATAAAAGTTATGGTTATGCTAGAATTCAGATATATCAGGATAGATTTTGAGAAGTTGGATAGATCATGAATAATCAAGATTTCGGATATACCATGAGGGTTTCAGTCAATTTTGCTTATAAGGGTATTTTAGTCATTTTAATTTTTAGGGGCAATTTCGTAGTTTAATCTCGATAGGGTAAATCGGTGATTTTTTGTGCTGAAGATTGCTGACGACATGCCAGGCTTCCAAGACTATTCCATTAACCATGTCTCATTAATGCATTACTTTTCAAGCATTCAAATAGGTACACCTCAAGCATGTTCAATATTTAGTTCTAACTGTGTGGTATAGTTGAACATGTAACTGTCACAAATAACGAGCCTAAAATGTTTGAATTTGTATTTGTGCAGTATTCTTTCATTATTGTAACGGTATTAAGAATGAATGATTTTCATAAGTCAAGCTTCAAACCCATAGGGGCATTGAGGTTATTTGCGGTCTATCAAAATTTTTAAAATTTCTAAGCTTTCACATGTTAAGTCACGAGGATGTTTCAATCGATTAATTGCTTAATGATGTTTTAGTCATCTTGATCCCTTTTTTTCCTTCCACCAAATTTGATTATTTTTCAAAAATCGAGGGCAAATTCGCCATTAATTTAAATTCGAATATTTAGAAGTTAACTCTTTTATTAACCATAATTTATTCTGAAGGTTGACAGTATTATTAATTTCTTACTGAACTCAGAAGTTCTTCCAGATTGTTAGACTTCTTATTCGAGTATTTCAGGTCTTATCCGGTTTATCATTCTTTTTTTCGAAGTCAAATTGGCTTAAGCAAGTTAATCGGTATACTCATTTCAATGTCTTATATGCCATAACCATATACAAATGTTACATAAAGCATGCAATAGGTAGAAATGTATTACCTCGAATCCAAGCTACCACAGTCGACCCTTAAACTTTTCCTTCGATTACATTCAAACTCGACGTCTTTTTTAATCCCAATTTTCAGGGACTACATATACTTTCTATTAATCATATACCATAATCAGTCCTTAAACCAATATCATTGCCCATAATTAAATAACACATAAATAGGCTCAGGTTCAAGGTCAGATCCGGAGGTTTTCAGGTTAGAATCTCGTGAAACGGACTTCAAAAACAGGCTCAAGGCGTCAAAAAATATAAAATAAGTGTTTTAAAAAAATTTGACTTTTTGGTCAAAGTCAATGCCGACGTCAGCAGTCAACGGTCAATGCTGTTGTTAAAAGTCAACAGTTTGACCCAAGCAAGTTAACTTACTGAGTTGACTCGGTCAGGTTGACTTACCGAGTTAACTCGGTCAACGGGTCAGGTGTAACACCCAAAAAATCCCCAAATTCAAAAAACCCTAGATGTTGAAATCCCTAAGCAATAAACCCTAGAATTTGGGAATTTCTGGTTTGAATTCCTATTTTAATTTTAATGATTGTTTGGGCTTAAATCATATTTCAGTGACCAAATTGATAAAAATGAAACTTTGGTGACCATTATAAAAAGATAGTTAAAGTTGCAACCACAACCGTGTTAATTACCCGTTGGATTGAGGAATGTAATTCCCTTTTTCAGGAAACCCTGGCTCTCCCTCATTTTGTTCAGCCGTACCCATTTCCCCTCTTCTCATTCTCCTTTTCTCTCTCAATAAACCCACCACCACATTTTCTCTGATCAGATTTCGGACAACCTCCGACCGTCGTTCGTGTCACGCCGCCAATTCTACCTCGTCTGTCGTCGACCCACAAGCAAACCCTGACCCCTGGCCTTCCTTCACCAGCTTCAGTTAGTAAGAGATCAGAGTGAAACCCTCAGTTCTGTTCGAATCTCCCCTTGCGCCACCGTGCCATCCATCGGATATGTTTTATCCGTCTGATTAGGTAAGCTTCGTCGTCCTCTTTGGTTTGTTTTGGTCTTCAGTGGTTCATATATTAACCATGGGGTGCTGGTTGTTTGGCCATATTGACCATCAAGGTCTTTACTTTGCGTTGTTGGTGAGCCGCGCCGCCTCGGTTCTCTGTGAGTTGAAGATGCCGCAGCCCTGGAGGGTTCTGTAAACCCTAATATAAGATGTGTGTATGGGAAAAGGGTTTGGGCTTCCTGGGTTGTGTGTGTGTATGAGGGTATGTTGGGTTGGCCCGTATGTGCAGGTGTAGTGAAGGGCTCCATTGGTTGAGCCCAATTTGAGTGGCTAGTGAGGAGCCTGATCTGAGAGTGAACCGGCTGAACTGGATCGGACCTTGTGACCCAAAACAGTTGAGAACTGAATCGGATGGGTGAATCGAACTGGTAGAATAGGTTTTGACCTTAGATAGTGGACCCGACCCGACCATTGACTGGACCCTACCTGGCCCGTTGACCGAATAATGTCAGCGTTGACCTTGATGACGTCAGCGTTGAATAAAGTTGACCAGTTTAACCAGAGTTGACCTCTAACTAGTTTGACCAGAGTTTGACCTTTGACCAGTTTGACCATTTAACCAGTTTGACCATTGACCAGTTTGGCCTTTGACCTTTGACTTTGACTAGGGTTGACTTTGACTTTTGACCCGAAGTTGACTTTTTTAAAAAACCTGTATCTTGACCTTATTCGACGTTTGAGCCTAAATTCGCTGCCTGTTTTATCTAATTCGCTCCCGAAAGCCCTATTTTGCTATTTTATGATTAATTTATACCTTAGTAATTTTAGAAGTATTGAGTATCGGATTAACCTGAATTATTCTCGTGTTCAAGTATCGTATTTGAGGCTGACGAGTTACCACCTCATTCTGTTCAGGTCGATTGTGTGCATTTCGAGGCCTTTACGTGAGTATGCCTTCGGTTCAGTTATTATGTTTTTAGTGGTGGCTTGGTGTTAGAATTGGTTATTAATATAGAGTTATCGTCGTAGGTTCTGATTCAGCTAGAACTAAACGTGAGGCGCGTTCTTCTCGGTATTAAAGCTACTGCTTGCTAAGGTGTGTCTCTTCCTGTGCCATATATTTGTCTGTTTCTTACTGTGCTATATTCCGTGAAATACTATTTTATATCTTCCTTGATTTATTGTCTGATTGATTGTGATTGGAAAATGTTTTGAAACATCATGCATGGCATATTAAATTGTGTTTTTAAATCAAGCATCGGATTTTTCAGAAAATGAGACACTCGTAAGAGTTCAGATTTATGATTTTACAAATCATATCATGTGACATAGGATCAGAATTGTGCTTGGAAAAAAGTGATGGAAACCTCCACTCTGGCGATGGTAACCTCCACTCTGTATAATATCGGATAGTCGGGTATTGAGTCATGCATCGGACATCATAACTTTATGATTTGGATTTATTGGATATATTATGCATTCAGAAAAGCCTTTATCAGAAAATAAAAACATTGTTTTGTTTTTGTGTTGCTTGCACTTTAGAGACAAACTAAGCTCTTTAGCTTACACCCCCATAGTTTCTTCTTTTAGATTCTAAGACTTGTTTAGTCGACTCGATACTTGGAGCATCTCACTTTTATTCAGATAATTTTTATAATTCAGTATGAACTCTCTTTTGATTATTTCAGACTAATGTTTAAAATATTTTGGGATATTTATGTAAATCGTACATTGGGACTGTTTATAAATTTGGGTTTTATTGGCTGCATGCATTTGTAAGGTTGTTTCAGATATTTAATTAAACTATCAGAACCAAGTTATACGACCATGTTTTATACTAAGTGAAATGCTATTGAATTATTTAAATTTAATAACAATTTTGTATTTTAAAATATTTCAACCTAAGATTTAATAATTATTTTGTTTTATAAATAAGTAAACCTAAAATATATTACTTGAGGGGACAGTTTTCAAACTTGACTCCCAAGATTTAAATTAAGAAATTAGGTTAAATTTAGGGGTTTACATTTAGTGGTATTAGAGTCCGGTTCAATCCTCAGACCGTGAGGCTCACAAAAGTTATTTTCAAAATAATTTTTGACTTTTGCATGTATTTGAAATATTTTGGGATAAATGGGAATTTTCTGAAAAATAAACTACGATATTATGTGATTTTGACTTTACCGTTTTCAATTGTTTTAAAATCTGAGACTCTAGTACCGAATCTAACTCTAAGCTCTTACTTTTTATATATAGTCTACTATGCCACCGCGTAGGAGTTCTGGCTTTGTGAGTAGTCGAGGTCGGGGTCGTATCGCTGCTTCTGGTGGTGATCATTTACTTTTTGTTGATCAAACAGAAAATCAGAATGAGATATCGGATATGAGGACGAGCAGATGAGAGGACATCGGATTGGGAGCGATGACTCGCATGATGTTGAGGATATTGAAACAGTTCAGCCAGACAGTGCCACGGTGCATCGAGAGTTGTTGCGTTATCTCCACCAGTTAGAGGGTTTGAAGAAACCCATATCTACAAAAATTTTATCTACTGGATGAAATTGTTTGAGGGTAAAACTGGTACATATCCAGCTGATGCTGAATATTGGTTAAAGAAGTTACAACGTTTGTTTGTTGAGATGGATTACCCTGTTAACTAGAAATTAAGGGCAGCTGTATCACTGCTTGAGGGTGAAGCACAAAATTGGTAGGAGTCTATGGTAGATACTGTTTCATCTAGTTAGGTCACATGAGAGTTTTTTCGACATGCATTTTAGGATCGATATGTGGGAGCCGAGTTCTTAGCCAAGTGTCGCGATGATTTTATAAATTTAAAGCAGAATGATATGCCTGTAAATGACTATGAGATAGAGTTTCTGAGGTTGGCCAAGTATGTCTGGAGTTAGTTGCAACCGAGGAAGATAAGTGTAATTGGTTTTTGGGTGGACTTCGTTTACCACTTTAGAGAGAAGTTGCTATACATCATGATAAGGTGTTCAGCGAGCTAGTTGGTCGAGCTAAGACTGCTAAGAGGATAGTTGTACTCATGAAAGAGGAGGAACTTCAGAATGCTAGTCAAGCTGGGAAGCAATCGAACCTATCTGCTCAACATAGTTTTGTCAACTTGCCTAGAAAGAGGCCTAGAGATGAGTCTGTTCCTCATAGTTATCAGAATTTGAGACCTGCAGCACAAGCAATTCTGTATGGTAGCTTGGATAGTTCAAAAGTTCGTCCACTTATTTCTCTATGTGGTTATTGTAATAAGAAGCATAACGGAAAGTGCAGATTGATGAGCAGAGCGCGTTTTAGATGTGGTTCCCAGGAGCACTACTTAAAGAATTGTCCGCGTTCGGCAGAGTCAGGAACATACATTAGTTCAGGCACCTCACAGAGGTAGAGGGCAACTTAGGTCAACCACTTTTGATACTGCTAGTAGAGGTAGACATGCTCAGAGAGGTGGATCAGTTAGATCCGAGGCTAAACAACCAGGTTTTTTATATTTAACCGGATCTCACGTTGGATATGATGTTATGCACGATGACTTAGCATGTACTTTTTGATGTGTTCAGTTCTTATTTTTGGTTATGGTGGATTATAAATTTAGAATAGAGAAGAATAAGAATATATCAGTTAATTTGGGAATCTGTTGTTAAGTCTGAAAATTTCGTGGACGAAATTTCTTTTAAAGGAGAGTTGTAACACCAAAAAGAATCCCCCAATTTAGAAAACCCTAGATGTTGAAATCCCTAAGCAATAAATCCTAGAATTTGGGAATTTCTGGTTCGAATTCCTATTTTAATTTTAAGAATTGTTTCGGCTTAAATCATATTTTAGTGACCAAATCGATAAAAAAATAAAACTTTGGTGACCATTCTAAAAGATAGTTAAAGTTGCAACCCCAACCGTGTTAATTACCCATTGGATTGAGGTATTTAATCCCCTTTTTCAGGAAACCCTGGCTCTCCTTCATTTTGTTCAGCCGCACCCCTCTCCCCTCTTCTCCCACTCTTTTTCTCTCTTAATAAACCCACCCCAGGTCTTCTCCGATTAGATTCAGGCAGCCTCTGACCACCGTCTGTGTCACGCCGCCAACGCCACCTCATCTGTCGTTGACCCGAAAGCAAACCCTGACCCCTGGCCCTCCTTCACCACCTTTCGTTAGCAAGAGGTTGGAGTGAAACCCTCAGTTCTGTTAGAATCTCCCATTGCGCCGCCGTGCCATCTGCCGAATATGCTTTGTCCGTCCGATTGGGTAAGCTTCGTCATCCTCTTTGGTTTGTTTTGGTCTCCAGTGGTTTGTATATTAACCATGGGGTACTGGTTGTTTGGCTAGATTGACCATCGAGGTCTTTACTTTGCGCCGTCAGTGAGCCGCGCCACCTCGGTTACTTGTGAGTTGAAGATGCAGCCGCCTTCGAGGGTTTTGTAAACCCTAATGTTAGATGTGTGCATGGGAATAAGGTTTGGGCTTCTTGGGTTGTGTGTTTATAAGGTTATGTTTGGGCTTGCTGGGTTGGCCCGTTTGTGTGGGTGTAGTGAAGGGATCCATTGGTTGAGCCCAATTTGAGTGGCTAGTGAGGAGCCAGATCTGAGAGTGAATTGGTCGAACCAGACCGGACTTTGTGACCCAAAACAATTGAGAACCAAACCAGATGGGTGAACTAAACTGGCAGAATTAGTTTTAACCTTTGATAGCGTTGAACAGAGTTGACCAGTTTGACCAAATTTGACCAGAGTTGACCTTTGACATGTTTAACCATTTGACTAGTTTGACCTTTGACTTTACTAGGGCTGACTTTGAATTTTTGACCCAAAGTTGACATTTTTAGAAAACCTTCATCTTGACCTTATTCGACGTCCTGAGTCTGAATTTGTTATCTGTTTTGTCTAATTCGCACCTGAAAGCTCCGTTTTGCTATTTTACGATTAATTTGTACCTTAGTAATTTTAGAAGAATTGAGTATTGAATTAACCCGAATTATTCTTGTGTTCAGGTATCGTCTCCGAGGCTGACGAGTTACCACCTTATTCTGTTCAGATTGATTGTGAGCGTTCTTCAAGGCCTTTACATGAGTATGCCTTTGTAATCACTAATTTTATCCGGGGTTTTAACCCGTTTTTTGTTTTTGTTAGTTTATCTTTTAATAATGATGGGCTTTGGTTTATTGCCTCTTATATACTATTATTAATGTTATATTTATTAATGAAAACACCAAAAATATTAGTATACTTTATTTTTTAGCTTTTATTTATTATTACTAACTATTTATAATTTTAAGAAAAAACACAAAAAACATTGTTAAGTTTTATTTTAATTCATATTATATTAATTACTATCTAGTTTGTTTTATTATTATAATATTATATTATTATATTTTTATTGCATTATATTTTTATTACTATTAATTATTATCAAAAAATACAAAAAATAGATTAAATATTAAACTAAAGCCCATATAAACTAAATAAATATAATAAAGCCCGAATGTTTATTCAAAAGTCCAATTTACACTTTAAAAACTCCAAAAAATAATAATACAATCTGGCCCGTTTAGGCCTAAATAACAACTAAACCCTAATTAAATCAAAGTACCCTAAGCTGATGCATAATTTCTTTCTTTACGCAGCCAGACGGTCTAGATCACACATCGAAAAGCCCTAATTAGGGTTACATCTACCATCGCGCAGTATGCACTATAACCGTTAGATTAAGACCTCATCGCGCGACCAGCATGGAAGCTGGGAATCTTCTAGAATCGCCACGCACCCACGCGCGGCTTTCCCGCTCCTCTACTCATGCGTGCATTGCACGCATGATCATCCAGATCCCCACGCGCCTGACGCCTGGTTGCCTTCTGACGCATTGGCTGCCGAAACCAAGAGTTGCACTAGTCCCTTCCTCCCTCGTTCAGCCATGTTTTCCAGAAAACCAAAAAAAGAACAACAATTAGCAAAAGAAGAAAAAGCAAGATTAAGCAAAAATAACAAAGCCACGTAAGGATTTCGGCGGATCTCAGAGCATATTATAATGAATGATTTATTTTTATTTTTTGGATGTAATACTCAGGTTATAAAACAGAGCCAAAGCTACACTGTAGGAGGGTTTTTTTTAAAGAAATACAAAAAAGAGACCGAGAACCTTTTAGAGGTATACTCTTTGTTTTTCGCTTTGCATCCATGCAAAAGCTGAATCTAGAGTTTTTAAAAAGGAAACCTCACCTTTTTTCCCGTCCGTCGCATTGTCTTCCGGTGAGAAGCCCGTGGCCACTGTGCCTTTAAGGGTGAACCGAGAGGATGATAGAGGGTTTGTTGGTCTAGTCTCGGCCAGGTTGTTTGTGTTTAAAGAGTTTGTTTCGTGTCTTCTTGGGTAGATCTAGAGAGATAAGGTATGGGCCTTTTAGATCCGGCCTTAGTGTCATGTTTAGAAGAGGAATGAGGAAGATTTAAGGTGGCTTTTGGGTTTCTCGGCGTCGATGTACGGCGGCTGGAGGAGTTTTTTTGCGACCAGTGAGGCGGCCTAGGGCAAAGGTTAGTGGCTGGGATAAACACCATGGCGGAGTTCATCCGAGCCGATGAGAGAGGTTGAGAGGTTTGTAAGATTTTTGAAAATGGCAAAAGTGGTTCAGAGTTTCAAAGTGACCAAACTTTTTTATTTTACTAAAAATATACTATATATACTAAGCCCCTGATTTAAAAATGCTTTTTTTTAACTCTTTCAACCCTTTCACATTTTGAAACTTACGCCCCAGGGGTTTTCGTCTTTTCAAATAACAGTCTGGGTCCTTTGAACTTTTGCAAAGCTTTTAATTTCGTCCAAAAATAAACTGGATTGATTTTTTAAAACGGGTTTATTACACTCTAGTCCTTCCGTCCTTTTAGAATTTTTTTCAAGCCATTTCATCTTTTATAATTAAACTATAGGCCCTGTGGTTTTAACCTGCATTTAATTAAAAACTAGCTTTTAATTTATTTTGTTTTTTAAAGGATTCAATGCCCTTTAGTCCCTGTTCTTTTAAGATCTATTTAATTTGGTCCCTTTCCAGTTTTAAGATTTTCCAATTGGGCCCCTTAGTTTTATTTATTCTAATTTCACCTTGCATCTCATGTTTATTTAATGCCTTTAAACTTTTGCCATCTATTTATTTATTCGTTCATTTCAATTGTATGCCTTATTCGTTTTTTTATCCGTTGTTATTAGAGTAGATTCCGTAGTCTAATTTAGGCCCTTTAGGATTAGTTTAGAGTTTTAAATTTAATTTAATTAATTTAAACTATGCGCTCGTTTAATTGGGGCATAAGCTTCAAATCAATTAAATTAAATTTAGGTTAAGTTTAGAGCCTTAGTTAGACTAGGTTCGAATCAATTTAACCCATTTAAATTCGCCCTTGGCTCATTGGGGTAAATGTTAAATGTATTAAATTGGTTGAACCATTCTTAATTATCTTTAGGGGTAAAATTGGAATTTCATGTAGAACACCTAACTTAAAATCATGACTAATTAATTCGATTAATTTTAGATAGTTTCCTTGGCTCATTGGGATTCTAGTTTAAAATTAATCAAATTAATTATTATGGTTCAAGATAACCAATAAATTGTTAGACTTTTCCTAGTTTTAGGATTAAATTAATTTAGGGCTAATATTATATTAACCTAGTTAATAATTAGATCACTAATTATTCTTTTCCAATAATTTAGGCCTGTTAGGTTAGAACTTTAGTGGGCCGTAGGTTTTAATTTTGTGCCTTTCTATGACATGCATTTTAATTTTCATTCATATGACTTTTATTTATTGGACATACATGTAATTAATCAATTTAAATTATAAAACAGAGGTAGTTATTAATTCTGATATTTGTGTCGTAATTGTCCTGACTCAATGGATGTTGACCAAATATTTGAATTAATTCTTATCGTCTAAAGATAATTTAATTTAAGATAAAATTTTGATAAGTCATGACATCATACTTAACTGCTTCCATCATGCATAAAGGTGATGAACGAGGTTCGAACCAAAAATTAACACGGCATTCGGGCTTATTCGATGTCGGTTTAATCTATGGTCTGAGGTATCATCACCCTTATTAATTAAATGTTTAATTAATGCAAATTCACCAATTTGACCAAGCCCGTATAATTAAAGATTGTATCCAACCACGAACACTTTGATTAAATCCAATTTAAATTTCTATAATTTCCATCAATTAAAATCAACATATATTTTGGTACCAATTTTCTGGGCGTGATGGGGTGCTAATCCTTCCCCACGTGTAACCAACTCTCGAACCCGTTTTTTTAACGAATCTCTATTTTTATGGTGCCCGGCCTACCTTAGTGGCCGGTGGCGCGTCCAAGTCTTTTGTTTTAAAAACACAATTTTTAAGGGATTCCCCCATTTTCCAAACATTTTCCAAAAAGACAAAAGGAAACCTATTACTCCTTTTAGCGATCTCGCCCAAAACTTTAATTTTTCGAATTTCAAAATAGGTCGCTACAGCTGGCGACTCCACTGGGGACAATTTTTGTTTTTAAAAAATGAGTTAGGCCAGTTAAAATATCTATGTTGCTTTTAATGATGGAAATTTTGAAATTTAAATTGACTTCAATTAATTTGTTCGTTCTTGAAAATACGACTTTAATTACATGAGCTTCGATAATTGGTGACTTTGAATTAATTGCCCATTTAATTTCTAAGGAATCACCGACATGTGTTGCATCATGATCATCAAGCTCTATACCTAGCTTTGTCCCTTGAGTGGGAATGAAATGCCCCATACCCATGTGAGTATCCCTCCACGGGTCGGTAATTCACTTCCGGAGTCCGTGCCTTTTGACATGTGAGCAGCCCTCCACGTCACTAGGTCATGCATTCCCTCGAACCGAATCCAATTTGCACGCCTGTAATGGGCCAGAATTGGGGTTCTTGTTGTCTTAGTAGGCAGCAAGATAGGTTCGAGTACCTTTTCTAGAACCGAACCCATGTGTGTGAACCTAAGAGCCGACCCGATTAGAGCCATGCGGACAACCATAGTATTTTAGAATTCACGTGGTTAGGGTTTTCTTTTCGTGTTGTTTTGTTTGTTGCTTCCTAATTCATGTTTTTATTTCGTAATTTTGAATTTGTTTAGTTCGTTACTAACATATTTTATTTGTTTTTTATTCTTTCCCCTGTTATTCTTTATTTTACATATATTGTCATATCATGAAGAAAACACTGATTCGGAAATAATCTAATCTTAAAGACTTGATCAATGGGAGACTTAGTTCGTAGCACTGATGAAAAAAACTCCGAGGTACAAATATGGTCCAAAGGCGAGCAGCTTCATTACGGAGACAATGTTTCTACCGGATATAGATCAGTGATGTCAGCCGAAACTTTTATGAACATCGAATACAATGATGTGTCAGGGTTGAGATTAGTGTTGCACAGTTGGGACTACGAAGCTAGAGATGTTTTCAAAAGCAAGTACGACGACATAGCACACTTGTTATATGTCCCAGTCGATCAGTCACTACTCTAAGCCTTGGTGAGATTTTGGAACCCGACTTACAGTTGCTTTACAATTGGCAACCTAGATTTGAATCCAACGATCGAGGAGTATCTATCCCTCTTGAATTGCAAAAATATTAATGAGAATTGGGTCTACTCCAACCTAGAGATGTTTTCAAAAGCAAGTACGGTGACATAGCACACTTGTTAGATGTCCCAGTCGATCAGTCACTACTCCAAGCCTTGGTAAGATTTTGGAACCCGGCTTACAGTTGCTTTACAATTGGCAACCTAGATTTGACTCCAACGATCGAGGAGTATCTATCCCTCTTGAATTGCAAAAAGATTAATAAGAACTGGATCTACTCCAAGCCACCCAATAACAAGTCCTTCCGAGCCAAGCTAGGTAGATTTTTAGGAACCTTACCGTGGGTTGAAGATCAAGTTACCACTTAGAACAAAAAGGAGTATCTCAAATGGGAAAGGATGTTGGCTTTAGCATCAGTACATCCTTTGGGCCGAGTTCAGCAAGACTTGTTTGCATTGTTGATTTATGGGTTGGTCCTATTTTCGAAGGCATTGGGGCTCATTCATCCCTCGGTGCTAGATCTGTTTGATTGCTTAGAAGAGAGGTCCAATCCGGTGCTTGTCATTTTGTCTGAAACTTTTCAGTCTCTCAAGTTTTGTAGAAAGCATGGTGGTGGTCGCTTCTTAGGATATTCCCAGTTTCTGACAGTTTGGTTTTACAGCCATATGTGGTCAGATATTCACTTTTCGAGGCCTCTCTTTGATGGAAAATTTTCCCCATTAGAAGAGTTCTTGCAAAAGGAAGATTGGCCAACGGGAAGATCCGATGAGGTATGGCTAGATGTCCTACAGAATTTGAAAGATGAACACATTGTTTGGAAGGCTCCGTTGCTACGCACGAGGAATATTCTTTACTGGTGTAGGGGGCATTCTTGGGTACCATTACTTGGCCTTTGAGGGTATACGGCTTACGCGCCCCTATTGGTTTTGAGACAATATGGCTCCAAACAGTTTATACCGGCCACGAGCGGACTCAATGAATTCAACATGGACTACGCAACCGAGAAAGGCTACAAAGGAAAAGTATACGACGTTTCTTCTACATGGAACAATACTAGATGAGTTAGGATACTGAGTGCTCTGTATATGGTGACCCAGAATACAAAGTGTGGCGGTTCAACCGCATCAATGACAATATCCCTTAGTTGAATCCTGATGGTGTGAGGTCTGCCCAAGAAAGGTTAGCTACACATCCTATCGAAATGGACTTGATGAGAAGAAAACTTGAAGAGGAACGAAAGAAGTACATTCAGTTAGAAGCAAAAGCCGACCAATAGAGGTTTGACTTTGATTTAGACAAGATAAAGCTCGAAGGAGATATCAAAGGTCTACGAATGAGGAGTGAGATGTTGGAATCCAAACTCAAGTTAGAAAAAGAAGAAATTCAGAAGTTACAAAGGCTCAACAAGAGTAAGAGGGTCGGGAATGACGGGCCAAGAGGAGGACTAGAGCTCAAACTCAAAGAGGAGAAAGCGAGAACCGAGGCTTATAAGAGGAAATATAATGAGCACAAGGATCAAGTACTTGCTATGACTCAAAAGATGAAGAACTTGAAGACTTCTTATTCAACTAAGCTTGAGAATGAACAATGTCGGAACGAAGCGTTAAAGGCTCAGATCAAGTAGTTAGAGAAATCCCTTTCTCAAGCACAAAGGCTCTACCCAGAAGCTAGAAGCCAATAGTTTGGAAAATCGAGTCTTGAAAGATCGGATCGAGGACCTAGAAACTGAGGTCCAACAATTCAAATATCAAATGGCGAGCTTTAGGGGAGCCATTCAGATGCACCAGATGCCTGCAATAGAGCAGCTTCAGTTTGCTGCCTACACCATTTGGAGGCAAGAGCAAGATTTGGCATGTTTCATGACCCAGATGCAAGAAATCGCTCGAAAGGTGCAGTTCCTAGCGGAAGATGCAGCCGAACTCCAAGAATACGTGGACGACGAATCCGAGGAAGGAGAGAAGATTGTTTGGATCTTGAGAGAGATTGTCAATTTAGGCGTTAGTCTAGAACCGTATGTGTAGCGGTTTTCTTTGAATTATTGTAACGGAACAATGTTTTCATTGACAACAGTCGTTTAATGATGATATTTGCCGGAATCAATGTTTTTCTTTGCACTCATGCATAGTACATTTATTTACATATTTTATTTAAGTAATCTAAACTAATTAAAAGATCTCTTATTTCAGAGCATTTTTATTCTGTTAATTACAATCATTCCACATCCATACCGCACACGTTTTCAAGCCAGAAAATGGAAGAGAGAACGCAACAAGAGTTAAGAGATACCATCATCAAATCTCAGCAAGATATGATGAAGGAAATATCCTAAATGCTACGAAACAGCCGTGGGGAAGATGTACGAGGGAAGAGTACCATTGTGAATCCTGCTCAGAATCTGAGAGACCCCTCATATTCTCTAAATTTTAGAAACCCTATTTTCATTAATCCTACATCGACCCCCCCACAAGGGGTATCTCCATCCCATCATGCTGGTGCCTCTGCTCTACCTCAGCCAGTTATGACATTTACAAATGTTGAGCATGTTGGGATAGTATCCCAGACTTTGATGAGCTCAAAAAATTAAATAAAGTAAAAGCGAAATTCTCCAAACAGTTCGAAGAGACTAAGAAACACCTCGAAGAGAAATTTCGGGTGAGAGAAGACGAAGAGGGTTTTTATGGTATGAATGCTAAGAATCTCAGTTTGGTCCCTGATGTGGAGATCCTATAAAAATTTAAAACCCAGAGTTTGAGAAGTTTGACGGGACAACTTGCCCAACCGCTCATATTACAATGTTTTGCCGTAAGATGGCTGGCTATACCAACAATGAGAAGCTCTTGATACACTGTTTTCAAGACAGTTTAGCGGGATCCACCACCCGATGGTATAATCAGCTCACACAGGCTCAAATTAAATTGTGGAAGGATTTGGCAAAGACTTTCACTGATCAGTATAAGCACGTGACAGATATGGTCCCCAATAGGCTTCTGTTGCAAGGAATAGAACAAAAGAAAAATGAAAGTCTTCCGGAGTACGCCCAAAGGTGGTGTGACGTGGATGCTCAAGTCTAGCCCCCTCTCCGAGAGAATGAGATTGCCCCTATGTTCATTGACACATTAAAAGGAATGCTCTATGACCGTCTGATACAATCTTATTAGTAACTTTACTGATTTGGTAATAACTGGAGAGCGTATCAAAGCCGCAATCAAAAGCGGGAGAATCGAAGAAGGAGAGCAATCAGGCAAGCAGTTCAAAAGGAATGACCATGAAGTGAACACCACAACTACCTACAAGGTTGTTAAGAACTTCACTATATCTCAGCCTCAAGCTTCAAACCCCTAAAATTTTAATAGGAGGGAAGAGCGGGGACCCAAGAAGGAAAACTCCTTCACGCCGCAACTGATTACCTATAAAGAACTCTACTCACAGCTTTATAAGGCAGATCTGGTTCGACCTCAGCATGTTACCCCTTTCCACCCCCTTATCCGGCATGGTATGACCCTAAGGCCCATTGAGAATACCACGCCGACGTACCAGGCTATACTACTGAGAACCATAACATTTAAAAAGTTTGTTCAGAATCTGATCAAGACTGGAGTGCTATAGTTAGAGGAGCCCAGTATCGCCAATAACCTTTTTCCAAATCATGGTGGTCAATGCGTAAATGCTATCGAGGAAGAATGTGCAAGAAAGGCTAAGGTTAGCGTGTCAGAAGTCAGGTCCCCCATGAGATTGGTCTTTCAGCAACTATGTATGGCTCGTCTCATCGACTGTGGAATGGTAATTGTAAAAAAAGGGTGTGGCCACTATTGGGAATACCATCTATCGGAAGATCATTAGATCCAAGATTGCGTGGAGTTTCGCCAAATAGTCCAAAAATTGATGGATGGTAAAGTGATTGAATTTTTCGATAAAGAAGAAAGGAACAATGATTCAAAAATTTACACATTAGACGCTCCAGACACTAAGTACAGTGCGAAGAGGCCATTTGTTATTGGCCTCAAGCCCAGTCAAGAAAACGCACCACAAGAAGAGAATCCCATGATTGCCCCTAAAATTGTAATTTCAGCCCCGACATCCTTTCCCTTTAAGGATACCCAAATAGTCCCATGGAACTACACGGCAAGTTCCAGTTCGCAAGAAGAGAAGAAACTAGTTGAGGAGATGAAATCTGCTGAATGAGGGCTTGTAAAGCTAAACACCGAAGAAATAAATAATGTGGGGCATTTCACGATGAGCGGTCGATGCTATGCCCCTGAAGTTCCAAAGGCAGTAGAAGAGATGAAAGGAAAAGGCAAAGCAACAGAACCCAAACCTATAAAGATATTTGGGCAAGAGCCATCTCCGAAACTCAACGAGCCAGTGACAGAGGCTCAAGCTTAGGAATTTCTGAGGTTTTTAAAACACAGTGAATACAGTGTGGTAGACCAGCTTAAGAAGTAGCCGACTCGAATTTCAGTGCTTGATCTACTGTTGAATTCAGAAAAAGACCGTGAGGATTTATTGAAAGTATTGAATCAAACTTTTATCGAGAGTAATATTTCGGTTGGAAAGCTTGACCAGATTATCGGATACATCACTGATTATAATCATATCACCTTCCGTGATGATAAGATACCGAAAAAGGGTACGGGATCCAACAAGGCCCTAAATATTACCACCCACTGCAAAGGTCATATACTTCCGGGGTACTCATTGACAATGGATATGCCCTTAACGTCATGCCTTTAGCTACCTACAACGCTTGCCAATTGACAGCTCGCGGATGAAACCTTGCCAAAATACCGTACGCGCATTCGACGGGACCCAAAGAGAAGTGGTTGGGCTCATAGGCCCAACTGATTATGTTGTGGATTTCGTGGTCATGGACATCCGACCATCCTATAACTGTTTGTTAGGAAGACCGTGGATCCATTCCACCGAAAATTGAAATTCATCATTGAAGGAAAGATAGTGATAGTCCATGCCGAGCAAGATGTTGTGGCTTCGGTAACTTCAGACGCTCTATACATTCCTACTGACGATGAGGCTTTGGAATGTGCCTTCAGGGTATTGGAGTTTGTCAATGCCACATTTGTCTCTTAGGGGAATAGGATCTCATGCCCGAGATTGTCAAATTGCACTAAGATGGTGGTGACAGAAACACTAGGAAGAGGAGCAAAAAGAGGAAGAGGTTTGGGAAGAAGCCTGCAAGGACGTCTGCGACCTATAAGCGTTATCCACAAGAATGACCGTTTCAGGCTTGGACATAAGCCTAACTCTCTGCAAAAGAAGCAAGAATAGAAGAGAAGAGATGAATAGAGAAAGGCACTACTCCGAAGAGATGAGATCCCGTGGGCTCCTATCACTTATACAGATATGAAAAAGATTTTTGTGTCCGGGAGAGTCGTGAATCCCGGACTTAAGGTCCAATAAGCTAATCAAGAGAATGAGAGGGTCCTCAATGAGGAGATGATCAGCGAGGCTATGAAAGTAATGGTTGTCATTGTGATCTCTGAAGGTGGCAAGATTGTTCAGCCTTTGGAAAAGATCCGCCCATGCTTTCCGGGTGAAGAGCATAGCAATTGGACTAGCATAGATATGCCCGTAGCTTTTAGGTTTAAATCAAAGTAATGCCCGGAATCACCCTATTCCTTTTGGCCCAAGAGTAAGAGGAGTCTTTTGTAATAGGGCCACTATGTCAATCTATTTTTATTTTCAATGAAAATGATGTTTCCTGTGTTTCTTAAATGGAAAACACACAACACTCATTTCATTCATTATTCATTCATCACTTATTCTTTCATTACTTATATATTTTTTCAGATATAAGCTATTTCTGTTCCTAATACATACTTCTAAGCTCGTGTAGGTCCTTGAACATTAACTGTGTGAATGATTCTGGGTCTAAGCCCGGGGTAGATTTTGAACAACCCTTGTGTTCGGCTGAAATAGATGAAGGGATGATAAATAGGAATATGAGGTCCCAGATGAATTGCAAAGACTGATGGCTAGTGAAGAGAAATAGATTTTGCCCCACCAAGAAGAATTAGAAGTTCTAAATTTGGGGACCGAAGAAGAAAAGAAAGAAATGAAAATTAGTGCTACCCTGTCGCCGAAGGTGAGACAAGAGTTGGTTGAGTTGCTTTCAGAATTCAAAGATGTGTTTGCATGGACATATCAAGACATGCCGGGTTTAGACACAGATGTAGTGGTGCACAATATCCCGATAAAGCCAGAGTGTAAGCCAGTCCAGCAAAAGCTTCGAAGAATGAGACCGGATATACTGTTAAAGGTTAGGGAGGAAGTAAAGAAACAATTTGAAGCCAAATTTTTGAAGGTTGCCAAATACCCAGAGTGGGTAGCCAACATAGTCCCGGTGCCCAAGAAGGACAGAAAAGTACGTATGTGCACAGATTATAGGGACTTCATTAGGGCGAGTCCTAAGGTTAACTTTCCCCTGCCTCACATTGATACCCTAGTCAACAACACTGCGGGACATTCTTAGTTCTTTTTCATGGATGGTTTTTTAGGGTATAATCAAATTAAAATGCACCCCGATAACATGGAAAAGACCACCTTTATAACCATGTAGGGGA
Organism: Hibiscus mutabilis; assembly: GCA_019671005.1. Classification (NCBI taxonomy): domain Eukaryota; kingdom Viridiplantae; phylum Streptophyta; class Magnoliopsida; order Malvales; family Malvaceae; genus Hibiscus; species Hibiscus mutabilis. The sequence goes on from CM033736.1 coordinate 42,256,183, forward strand.
CATTTTGCTATAAAGTCATGCCGTTTGGATTGAAAAATGTCGGGGTAACTTATCAAAGGGCTATGGTTACCTTGTTCCACAACTTGATGCATAAGAAGATTGAGGTGTATGTGGACGACATGATAGCCAAGTCCCGAACCGAAGAAGAACATATTAAGAATTTGCGAAAGTTGTTCCAAAGGCTAAGAAAATACCAGTTGAAGCTTAACCCGACTAAGTGTACCTTCGCAGTCACATCTGGAAAACTCTTAGGTTTTGAGGTGAGCCGAAAGGGGATTGAATTCGACCCCAAAAAAGTGAAAGCAATTTAAGATCTACCTCCACCTCAAACTCAGAAGGAAGTCCGAGGATTCTTAGGAAGGCTCAATTATATTTCTCGGTTCATCTTCCAATTAACCGACAAGTGTGATGCTATTTTTAGATTACTCCAAAAGAATAACCCAGAAAGATGGGATGAAGACTGCCAAGATGCCTTAGAAAAGATTAAGAAGTATTTGACCAATGCCCCAATCTTAGTACCACCGGTACCGGAAAAGCTGTTGATTCTGTACCTAACAGTGTTTGATAACTCGATGAGATGCGTGCTAGGACAGTATGATGAGACAGGCAAGAAGGAAAGGGCCATTTATTACTTGAGCAAGAAGTTCACCGAATGTGAGTCGCAGTACCCTTTGATCCAAAAGATGTGTTGTGCCCTATTATGGGCTACTAAGTGACTTAGACAGTACATGTTGTATCATACTACTTGCTTAGTTTCCCGGATAGATCTGTTGAAATTTTTGATGGAAGCACCAGCACTAACCGGAAGAATGGCCTATTGGAAAATGTTGTTATCCAAGTTTGATATCGTCAATGTGAGCTAGAAAGTAGTAAAATGAAGTGTGGTAGCAGATCTTTTGGCAAGCCGCACCTCAGATGACTATGAGCCTCTGGATTTTAGTTTTTTGGATGAAGATTTGATTAGAACTTTAGCGGAGGAAAATCCCACCAATGAATCTTGGAAGCTTTATTTTGATGGGGCATCTAATACCCTAGGCAGTGGGATAGGGGCAGTATTAATTTCCCCCGAAGAGGTCTACTATCCCTTTACCAGTAAATTGGAGTTCTTCTGCACAAACAACATAGCCGAGTATGAGGCTTGCATCATGGGACTTCAGACAGCCATAGAAAGAAAGATCAAGGTGCTTCAGGTCTTCAGAGATTCGTCTTTAGTGATTTATCAGCGTCAAAAAGAATGGGAGACAAGAGATCAGAATCTAGTCAAATACTATAATTTGATCCAGGATTTGGTTAAATTTTTTGAAGAAATCAGGTTTGTGTACCTACCAAGAGAAGATAATCAGATGGCTGACGCCTTAGCAACTCTGGCTGTCATGTTTAAGGCAAGCCCGACTGCTGAAATAAAGCCGATTGGGATACAGATTTTTGAAGTACCTGCTCACTATTATAATTTAGAGGAGAAGGAGGACGACAACCTATGGTACTATAATATCCTCCAATACATCAAGTTCCAGGTTTACCCAAAGGACGCCAGCGATAATGATAAGAGAACTATTAAGAGGTTAGCTTCAGGCTATGTCCTTGATGGAGAAGTTTTGCACAAGAAAAGTAAAGATCAGATTTTGTTGAGATGCATCAATGCTCGGGAGGCTGAAACCATCTTAGTCGAGGTACACGATGGCTTGTGCAGGACCCACGCCAATGGTTTCTCAATGGCCAGAAAGATCATGAGATACAGGTATTTTTGGTATACCATGGAGGGAGATTGTATCAAATATGCAAGAATGTCACAAATGCCAGATCTATGCCGATAAGATACATGCTCTGTCGGTACCACTTTACACTATAAACTCGCCATGACCTTTTGCCACTTAAGGCATGGACTTAAATACACCCGAAAGCTTATAATGGACACCGCTTCATCTTGGTGGCCATCGATTACTTTACCAAATGGGTGGAAGCTACCTCTTATGCTAGCATCATGAGAGCAACTGTATATAAATTCTTGAATAAGGAGATTATCTGCCGTTACGGTTTGCTAGAAAGAATCGTCACCGATAATGCTTCCAATCTAAACAAAAGGATGATGACTGAAGTATGTGAACAGTTCAAAATTATACACCACAATTCTACCACTTATCGTCCTAAGATGAATGGGGCAGTTGAGGCAGCCAATAAGAATATCAAGAAGATCATAGCCAAGACTACCGATACTTTCAAGGATTGGCATAAGAAGCTGCCATTTGCACTGTTTGCTTACCGAATATTTGTAAGGACCTCGACAGGGGCAACGCCATATTCGTTGGTCTATGGCACGGATGCGGTACTGCCTATCAAAGTGGAAATCTCATCACTGAGAATTCTAAATGAGACAAAGTTAGATGATGCTGAATGGATGCAAGCAAGGTTAGATCAGTTGAACCTCATTGATGAGAAAAGATTAAGGGCCATCTGTCATGGCGAAATGTATCAGAAGAGGATGATGCGTGCCTACAACAAGAAGGTTCGCTCGAGAGAATTCCAAGAAGGAGATCTGGTGCTCAAGAAGATTCTATCGATTCAAAAAGACTTCCGAGAAAAATGGATGCCTATCTAGGAAGGGTCTTATGTTGTTAAGAAGGCTTTCTTGGGATGAGCATTAATTCTAGTAGAAATAGATGGGAAAGAGTTGAGCAATCCCGTAAATTTAGACTCCGTCAAGAAGTATTACGCTTGAAAAAAAAGAAGAAGAAAAATGAGGGTTCAAGTTGGAAATTCAGAAACGGGCATCTTGAAACCAAATGAGGATCTAAATTGAAAATTCGAAAAGGACAGGTCAGATGAATTTTGAGGTTAGGCATCCGACTAATGGGCTCCGTTACAGTTCGAGTACCCCACTTCGGGTTACAGTGGATCTTTTTTTGGGCTATTGGGAATTTTAGTCTAGCACAGGCAGTGAGAGGTTTACCATGGTCGATGGGCTCTCACATCATTCATACAGTCGATGTTCGGGAATGCTACACCCTATATTACTTATATCTTTTCATGTTTCTTATGTTTTCCATGACTTTCAAATTGTTCTAACATCTCATATGTTAATAAATAAATATTTCATTTCCTTCATTCCTTTGTTTACATCATAAGCATCCTCCAAAATAGATTGACATAGATCATTGAAAAACAAAGGATTTCTTGGCATTGCTATAATTTAACCCTTTAAGTGCAAGTTATTCCAAGACAGAAATCGATTCCATTAGAAGGAAGCATGCCAAAGTTAAGACTAAAGGACCCGATATGCAAAGCTGACAAGATTTGCGCAGAAGATGACGAATGTCCTCCGTATTGAGGAGCCAATGGCAAAAACCTGTAAGGGTACCCCAAAAGAAAAAGAAAGAACAAGAAAAAAAAGAAAAAAGAAAAAAGAAAAAAGAAAAAGAAAAAGAAAAAAAGAAAAGAAATGTTAGTCAAGGTGAAAACCTGAAATGACGGTTTGAAAAAAAATCTCTAAAGAGAAAACTCGAAAGAACGCTTTAGAACGAAGTTTTGGAATATAAGGGTCAAACAGGAAATGAGTTGGGACACAAGGAGAGACAACAAATGTTCCTTGATAAGAAGAAAATGAAAGGAAGACGAAGCGAAAAGCTGAGAAAGAAGGCATCCGAGCATTAATCATGCATCATGAGTAGTTAGACATCCCTAAGATAGGAGCATACTAACTAGCATCAACAAATCATTGTGTTTTCTTCTTTCAGGTATTTGAAAAAACAACAAGAAGCAGATTCTAGGAGTCAAGAATCTTTACTGACATTCTATGCCAAGATGATGAAGATCGAAGGCACGTCAGAAGACTCAAAGCGAGATATTTGATGTCAAGACGACCAGAAAGCAAGGCATCATTCTTCGGGGTCCTCAAGGTTAAAGACCACCCTACGCCGAGACGAGGAAGATCAAGGGCATTTCAAGGCTCAAAGCGGGATATCATTTGATGTCAAGATGACCAGAAAGCAAGGGATTATTCTTTGGGGTCCTCAAGGCGAGAGACCACCCTATGCCAAGACGAGAAAGATCGAGGGCATTTCAAGACTCAAAGTGGGATATCATTTGATGTCAAGATGACCAGAAAATAAGGCATCATTCTTCGGGGTCCTCAAGGTGAGATCACCCCAGGCCAAGGCGATGAAGATCGAGGGCATGCTAGAAGACTCAAAGCGAGATGTCATTTGGTGTCAAGATGATCGATGATCGACGTATCATTTTAGGGGTTGGTTTCACTTCTTCAGGCCTTATATGGGAAGAATTTGGAGCTATAGGGTTTCCAGAAGAGGAAGGGCGAATGGTTCTGTTTAGGAGGGTCTTGTAGCTCGGAATCTCTAGACAGGGAAGTCGGATAAAATTAGTGCTTATGGTCTTTGATTTATTCTTGTTCTACAAGGATAAACAAAGAGGGGCAGGTGTAATCACTAATTTTATCCGGGGTTTTAACCCATTTTTGGTTTTGTTAGTTTATCTTTTAATAATGATGGGCTTTGGTTTATTGCCTCTTATATACTATTATTAATGTTATATTTATTAATGAAAACACCAAAAATAATAGTATATTTCATTTGTTTTAGCTTTTATTTATTATTACTAACTATTTATAATTTTAAGAAAAAACACAAAAACATTGTTAAGTTTTATTTTAATTCGTATTATATTAATTATTATCTAGTTTGTTTTATTATTATAATTTTATATTTTTATATTTTTATATTTTTATTACATTATATTTTCATTACTATTAATTATTAACAAAAAATACAAAAAAAACTGATTAAATATTAAACTAAAGCCCATATAAACTAAATAAATATAATAAAGCCCGAATATTTATTCAAAAGTCCAATTTACACTTTAAAAACTCCAAACAATAATAATACAATCTGGCACGTTTAGGCCCAAATAACAACTAAACCCTAATTACATCAAGGTACCCTAATCTGATGCATAGTTTCTTTCTTTGTGCAGCCAGATAACAAAGATATGACGGTCCAGATCACACATCGAAAAGCCCTAATTAGGGTTACATCCAACATCGCGTCGCATGCACTACAACCGTTAGATTAAGACCTCATCGCACGGCCAGCATGGAAGCTGGAAATCTTCTAGAACTGCCACGCGCTCACGCGTGGCTTTCCCGCTCCTCCACTCGCTCGTACATTGTACGCGTAACCATCCAGATCCCCACGCGCCTGACGCCTGGTTGCCTTCTGACGCCTCGACTTCTGAAACCAAGAGTTGTATTGGTCCCTTCCTCCCTCGTTCAGCCACGTTTTCCAAAAAACAGAACAACAATTAGCAAAAAAAGGAAAAACAAGATTTAGCAAAAATAGCAAAGCCACGCAAGGATTTGGGGGGATCTCAAAGTATATTATAATGAGTGAATTATTTTTATTTTTTGGATGTAATACTCCGGTTATAAAATGGAGCCAAAGCTACATTGTAAGAGGGTTTTTTTAAAAGAAATAGAAAAAAGAGACCGAGAACCTTTTAGAGGTATACTCTTTGTTTTTCTCTTTGCATGCATACAAAAGCTAAATCTAGAGTTTTTAAAAAAGGAAACCTCATCTTTCTTCCCATCCGTCGCATCATCTTCTAGTGAGAAGCTCGTGGTCATTGTACCTTCAAGGGTGAACCGAGAGGATGATGGAGGGTTTGTTGGTCTAGTCTCGGCCAAGTTGTTTGTGTTTAAAGAGCTTTTTTTGTGTCTGCTTGGGTAGATCTAGTGAGATAGGGTCTGGGCCATTTAGATCCGCCCTTGGTTTTGTGTTTAGAAGAGGAAGGAGGAAGATTTAAGGTGGCTTTTGGGTTTCCCGACATTGATGTACGGTGGCCGAAGGAGTTTTTTGGTGATGAGTGAGGTGGCCTAGGGCGGAGGTTGGTGGCCGGGATGAACACCATGGCGGTGTTCATCCGAGCCAGGGAGAGAGGTTGAGAGGTTTGTAAGATTTTTGAAAATGGCAAAAGTGGTTCAGAGTTTCAAAGTGACCAAACTTTATTATTTCACTAAAAATATACTATATATACTAAGCCCCTATTTTAAAAATGGTTTTTTTAACTCTTTCAACCCTTCCGCATTTTAAAACTTACGCCCCAGGGGTTTTCGTCTTTTCAAATAACAGTCTGGGTCCTTTGAACTTTTGCAAAGCTTTTAATTTCGTCCAAAAATCAAACTGGATTGATTTTTTAAAATGGGTTTATTACACTCTAGTCCTTCTGTCCTTTTTGAATTTTTTTCAATCCATTTCCTCTTTTATAATTACACTCTAAGCCCCTGTGGTTTTAACCCGCATTTAATTAAACCCTAGTTTTTAATTTAATTTGTTTTTTAAAGGATTAAATGCCCTTTAGTCCCTGTTCTTTTAACATTTGTTTAATTTGGTCCCTTTCCAATTTTAAGATTTTCCAACTGAGCCCCTTAGTTTTATTTATTCTAATTTCGCCTTGCATCTCATGTTTATTTAATGCCTTTAAATTTTTTCCATCTATTTATTTATTCGTTCATTTCAATTGTATGCCTTATTCGCCTTTTTTATCCGTTGTTATTAGAGTAGATTTTGTAGTCTAATTTAGGCCCTTTAGGATTAGTTTAGAGTTTTAAATTTAATTTAATTAATTTAAACTATGCGCTCGTTTAATTGGGGCATAGGCTTCAAATCAATTAAATTAAATTTAGGTTAAGTTTATAGCCTTAGTTAGACTAGGTTCGAATCAATTTAACCCATTTAAATTCGCCCTTGTCTCATTGGGATAAATGTTAAATGTATTAAATTGGTTGAACCATTCTTAATTATATTTATGGGTAAAATTGGAATTTCATGTAGAACACCTAACTTAAAATCATGACTAATTAATTCGATTAATTTTAGATAGCTTTCTTGGCTCATTGGGATTCTAGTTTAAAATTAATCAAATTAATTTTTATGGTTCAAGATAACCAATAAATTGTTAGGCTTTTTCTAGTTTTAGGATTAAATTAATTTAGGGCTAATATTAGATTAACCTAGTTAATAATTAGATCACTAATTGGTATTTTCCAATAATTTGGGCCTGTTAGGTTAAGACTTTAGTGGGCCTTAGGTTTTAGTTTTGTGCCTTTCTATGTCATGCATTTTAATTGTCATTCATATGACTTTTATTAATTGGACATACATGTAATTAATCAATTTAAATTATAAAACGGAGGTAGTTATTAATTCTGATATTTGTGTCGTAACAGTCCTGGCTCAATGGATGTTGACCAAATATTCGAATTAATTCTTATCTTCTAAAGATAATTTAATTTAAGATAAAATTTTGACAAGTCATGACATCATACTTAATTGCTTGCATCAAGCATAAAGGTGATGAACGAGGTTTGAACCATAAATTAACATGGCAGTCGGGCTTATTCGATGTTGGTTTAATCTATGGTTCGAGGTATCGTCACCCTTATTAATTAAATGTTTAATTAATGGGAATTCACCAATTTGACCAAGCCTGTATAATTAAAGACTGTATTCAACCACGAACACTTTGATTAAATCCAATTTAAATTTCGATAATTTCCTTCAATTAAAAGCAACATATATTTTGGTACCGATTTTTCGGGCGTGATGGGGGTGCAAATCCTTCCCCACGTGTAACCAACCCCCGAACCCGTTTTTTAACGAATCTTTGGTTTTATGGTGCCTGGCCTACCTTAGTGGCCGGTGGCAACTCCAAGTCTTTTGTTTTCAAAAACATAATTTTTAAAGGATTCCCCCATTTTCCAAATATTTTTCCAAAAAGACAAAAGGAAACCTATTACTCTTTTTAGCGATCTCGCACAAAACTTTAATTTTTCGAATTTCAAAACAGGTTGCTACAGCCTTCGGTTCAGTTATTATGTTTTTAGTGGTGGCTTAGTGTTAGAATTGGCTATTAATATAGAGTTATCGTCGTAGGTTCTAATTCAGCTAGAACTGAACGTAATGCGCGTTCTTCTCGGCATTAGAGCTACTACTTGCTAAGGTGTGTCTCTTTTTGTGCCATATATTTGTGTGTTTCTTACTGTGCTATATTCTGTGAAATACTGTTTTATATCTTCCTTGATTTATTGTCTTATTGATTGTGATTGGAGAATGTTTTGAAGCATCATGCATGACATATTAAATTGTGTTTTTAAATCAAGCATCAGATTTTTCGAAAAATGAGACACTCGTAAGTGTATGGATTTATGATTTTACAAATCATATCATGTGACATGGGATCAGAATTGTGTTCGAAAAAAAAGTGAGGGAAACCTGCACTCTGGCGGTGGTAACTTCCACTCTGTATAATATCGGATAGTCGGGTATTGAGTCATGCATCGGACATCATAAAATTATGATTTGGATTTATCGGATTTATTATGCATTTAGAAAAGCCTTTATCAGAAAATAAAAACAATGTTTTGTTTTTGTGTTGCTTGCACTTTAGAGACATACTAAGCTCTTTAGCTTACACCCCCACAGTTTTTTCTTTCATATTCTCAGACTCGTTTAGGCGACTCGATACTTGGAGCATCTCACTTTTATTCAGATAATTTTTATAATTCAGTATGAACTCTCCTTTTATTATTTCAGACTAATGTTTAAAATATTTTAGGATATTTATGTAAATCGGACATTGGGCCTGTTTATAAATTTGGGTTTTATTGGATCATGCATTTGAAAGATTGTTTCGGATATTTAATCAAACTATCAGAACCAAGTTATACGACCATGTTTTATAATAAGTGAAATGCTATTGAGTTATTTAAATTTAATAACAATTTTGTACTTTAAAATATTTCAACCTAAGATTTAATAATTATTTTGTTTTATAAATAAGTAAACCTAAAATATATTACTTGAGGGGAAAGTTTTCAAACTTGACTCCCAAGATTTAACCTAAGAAATTAGGTTAAATTTAGGGGGTTACATCGGGTTAGACGAGTTGATTCAGACGGGTCAGTTTAAATGGATCGGTTCAGACGAGTCAATTTAGATGGGTTGGTTCAAGGCAGAATCAGTTCAAGGTAGAATTGGTTCAAGGTCAGTTAATGTCTGGTTCAATCGAGCCACCGTCCCAAGCGGCCAAAAATAGCATGGACGGCGCGTGTACCCCACGCGCAGCCCAAACGGGCCGAAAATGGCCTCAAACAACTGCAACCTCACCATAAACACCTGAATATCAATTCAACAACCAAATAACCCCCTAAAATCACCTAAAACCAAAAGAAGCAACCATTTACCCAACCGGTTTGGGAGACTCCGACAATGTAAAATCCAGCAAAAAATCACGACAATTTGACAGGAAACGAGTCGTCTCGATACGGGGAGGCCGTTGTTGGGGGCGATGCGAGCCATGGACAGCTGAGGTGGCCAAAAGTAGGGTGAAGATGAGCAGCCGATGAGAGAGTTCTCGCCAAACCTTTAACCAGATCTCCACTATGAACGACACGGCGCCTCAGCGAGTGGAGCATGGGGTTGTGATCGGGGTACAACGGTAAACACACCGGTGATAGCGGTGATGCTCACCAATGAACGGTGATCGAAGATTAGGATGAAGAAAGGGAAACGTTCGGGTGAGGGGGAAAAGTGGGATCTGAAAACTAAAGAGATTATGGGGGAGTTAATGTTGGTAGGTGAAAGGTCATAATTTGATTAATTTTTTCCCAAAATATCGACTCACTATGGTTTAAAATAAACCTAGTGCAGCTGATGACCAAGAGCTTCGATAGCTCAATTGGTTGCGCATGTGGTATTTAAGCTAACCCACAACCAAAAATCTGGCTTTCCTCATCTTTTTTTCAACTTTCATTCTTCTTTTTTATTATTTATAATATATATAAATTTTTAGAGTGTGACAGCTCTCCCCTTCTAAAAATAAATTTTGTCCTCGAAATTTACTACGGTCAAAGGATTGCAAAAATTGCTATACTATTTATTCATCTATTGAAACTTACCCATCATAATACGCTAGATTCTTAAACTTTCTCAAACGATTATAGGGAAATTTAGTAGTGTCCTTCATCTCTCAAACTGACTTGGGATCCAAAACCATTCCATCATACATCTCAGGCCAATTGATTAAAATACGATATTTGCAACCATACAGAACCTCATACGGTATCATAAATACTTGTCTCATAATTATTATCATAAGTAGACTCAATCAGGGATAGAAAACCTTTTAACTATTACAGAAGTCAATCATACGACCCAAAATTATATCTTCTAGGTTGACCATCAGTTTACGGATGAAAAATTATAATTTTCGTTCAGACGAGTACTCAAGGTCTCTAATTGGGACTTCCAAAATCAGGATGTAACCACCAGATTTTAGTCGAAAATGATTTTAAGCGTTGCACCATGTCAGATTTTCAAGGAATATATCTTTCTTATGGTCGATCGACATAACCAAGGTTTTGAACAGATCTCACTTACTTCAGCGTAACATTCAAGCAACTACTTCTTTCGCATATGACAGAGTCACCATAAAATTTACACTTTCACCATGCTATTGAACACATTTCTTTTAAATTCAAAATACTTTTATTAAATTTCCATCAGAAGATTCTCAAACATAATCATTGCTACCGAATAGCCTTACATGAAATCTTATATTAGTTATGTGACATAATCAATCATTTATTCTCAAACTAAATCATATCTTCAATTACACATGAATTAACCATTACAAATTCTTCTTCTTCTTTTTTTCATCAAGCAAATTTGAATCAGAGATGAATATATTATAGATATTCCTTGCCAGTATAGATCAAGCTATTTTGGACAGAATGGTTAGATGCACTTATTACAAAAAAATGATTTAACATCAGAGTTCTAGCTTAGAAGAGTACGGTTATAACCTAAGGGCATGTATTTATCAGACACCCCATGACAGATGATCGACTGATCTACCCAGAATGACGCAACTCTAAGCTCTGATACCACTTAATGTAACTCCCTAGACCCGCCTATGCATTACACTTAAATCTAGAAGGTCACATTAGGGTTACAAGAGCGACCCAATTTTTTTCATAAAAATGATTTTCTTTAAATATGTTAAAAATTGTAAAACAAACTTCTGTTTAAAATACCATTTCAAAAAAATATTTAAACGTGTGTCAATAATTCAGAAAATACATTACAGACATTAACATAACATAATATACGACATACATGCCCACTAACTGTACTAGTACCGTACTCCAAAAATAATGCCGAGAGAACTCCAAACCCTGATGTCGATCACTATACCATGATAGATTTCTTCTAACCTACGATGGTAAAAACAAAGTGAGCTTCGGGAAGCTCAGTAATACAGAACTACCGAGAGATGCTAAAGGCACAAGCTGGTATATGGCAAAGCATAAAGCTTCCATGGTGTTCTGGACAACACTAAAGTCTGATTTGATTTGATATTCTAATAAAGTGGTTTACCTGAAGGTCACAGAGTTGTTCTATTGAATGCAGAATGAAAGCATATAAAAATTTTTAGACTTTAAGAAATTAATTCAGCAGGTAGATGTTAAAAGAGGGCAAAAAAGTTTTATTTTAATCAGCTAACTACCCTTCAACCAAACTTCAGTATACAGTTCCCCAAAATTTCATGTATAAAGGCTTAACCTAAGCCCGTTAGACCTAGATGCCGACCTAAAGAGGTGCCTTAGGTTTAGAAAAAATCACTTAACTGAAGCATAAAAGCCTGAATGCAGAATGTATTACCCTAACCGAAGCATAGAAACCTGATATAGAAGCCAGAAGGTATTACCCTAGCCGAAGCATAGGAACCTAATATAGAAGCCAAAAGGTATTATCCTAGTCGAAACATAGGAACCTGATACAGAAGCTAGAAGGTATTAACCTAGCTGAAGCGTAAAAACCTGATACAAAAGCCAGAAGGTATTACCCTAGCCAAACCATAGGAACCTAATACAGAAGCTAGAAGGTATTACCCTAGCCGAAGCATAGGAATTTGATATAGAAGCCAGAAGGTATTACCCTAGCTGAAGCATAAGAACTTGATACAGAAGCCAGAAGGTATTACCCTAGCTGAAGCATAGTAACCTGCAAAAAATTCATATCATATCCCAAGTACCCTAGTAAAACAGTATATATAATAATAACAGTAATAAGCAATAAGTAGTTGTAGCAGTAGATATAAAGCAAATAATTAAATTCAGTAAAATAGTAACTAGAGAGCATGTTTTCAGATCAGATACAAAGGTGTATCTCAGATAGATGAAAGTCATGGTTATGCTAGAATTAAGATATATCCTGATAGATTTTGAGAAGTCGGATAGATCATGAATAATCAAGATTTCGGGTTTCAGTCAATTTTGCTTATAAGGGTATTTTTCTCATTTTAATTTTTAAGGGCAATTTCATAGTTTAATCTCAATAGGGTAAATCGATGATTTTTTATGCTAAAGATTGCTGACGACATGCCAGGCTTCCAAGTCCATTCCATTAATCGTGTCTCATTAATGCATTACTTTTAAGCATTCAAATAGGCACACCTCAAGCGTGTTTAATATTTAGTTCTAGCTGTGTGGCATAGTTGAACAGGTCACTGTCACAAATTATCTTGGAACGAGCCTCAAATGTTTGAATATGTATTTGTGCAGTATTCTTTCATTATTGTAACGATATTAAGAATGAATAATTTTCATAAGTCAAGCTTCAAACCCATAGGGCCATTGAGGCCATTTGCAGTCTATTAGAAATTTTAGAATTTTTCAAATGTTTCAAGTCACGATGATGTTTCAATCGATTAATTGCTTAATGATGTTTTAGTCATCCCGATCCCTTTTTTGTCCTTCTACCCAATTTGATTATTTTTCAAAAATTGAGGGTAAATTCGCCATTAATTTAAATCTTAATATTCAGAAGTTAATTCATTTATTAACCATAATTCATTCTGAAGTTTGACAATATTATTAATTTCTTACTGAACTTAAAAGTTCTTCCAGATCGTTAGACTTCTTATTTGAGTATTTCAGGTCATATCCGATTTATCATTCTTTTGTTTTGATGTCAAATTGGCTTAAGCAAGTTAATCGGTATACTCATTCAATGTCTTATATGCCATAACCATATACAAATGTTACAAAAAGCATGCAGTAGGTAGAAATGTATTATTTCTAATCCAAGCTACCACAGTCGACCCTTAAATTTTTCATTCGATTACATTCGAACTCGATGTCTCTTCGAATCCCAATTTCCAGGGACTACAAATACCTTCTATTAATCATATACCATAATCAGTCCTTAAACCAATATCATTGCCCATAATTAAATAACTAACACATAAATAGGCTCGGGTTCAAGGTTAGATCCGAAGGCTTTCGGGTTAGAATTTCACAAAATGAACTTTAAAAATGGGCTCAGGACGTTAAAAAACATATATTAAAGGTTTTCAAAAATTTTAACTTTTTTGTCAAAGTCAATGCTGACGTCATCAGTCAACGCTGACGTTAGTAGCCAATGGTCAATGCTGACGTTAGTAGTCAACAGTTTGACCCAGGCGAGTTGACTCACTGAGTTGACTCGGTCAACAGGTCAGTTCAGACGGGCTGGGTCAGATGGGTCGATTCAAATGGTTTAGTTTAGACGGTTCGGTTCAAGGCAAAACCAGTTCAAGGCAGAATCGGTTCAAGGCCAGTTCAAGGTAGAACCGGTTCAAGGCCGATTCATGCCTGGTTCGACTGAGCCACAGTCTCAGGCTGTCAAAAATCGCCTGGACGACGCGTGTACACCACGCGCGGCCCAAATGGGCAAAAAATTAGCCCCGAACAACTGCAACCTCACCAGAAACACCTGAATATCAATTCAACAACCAGATAACACACTAAAATCACCTAAAAACAAAAGAATCAACCACTTGCCCAACCAGTTTGGAAGACTCCGACGATGTAAAATCCAACGACGAATTACGACAATTCGACAGAAAACAATTCGTCTCGATACAAGGAGGCCGTTGTTGGCAACGATGTGAGTCACGGACAGCTGAGATGACCAAAAGCAGGGCGAAGATGAGCATCCAATGAGAGGGTTATCACTGAACCTTTAACCGGATCTCTACCACGAACGGTATGGTGCCTCAGCGAGTGGAGCATAAGGTTGTGACTAGGGTACAACGGTGAACACACCGATGATGTTCACCAACGAATGGTGACCGAAGATCAGGATGAAGAAAGAGAAACGTTCAGGTGAGAGGGGGAAAAGAGGGATATGGAAACTGAGGAGATTATGGACGAGTTAATGTTGGTAGGTGAAAGGTCATAATTTGATTAATTTTTTTTTCAAAATATCAACTTACTATGGTTTAAAAAAAACCCAGTGCAGCTGATGACCAAGAGCTTCTATAGCTCAATTGGCTGGGCATGTGGTATATAAGCCACATGTTGTGAGTTTGAATCCCACAACCAAAAATTTGGCCTCCCCTTCTTTTTTTCAACTTTCCATTCTTCCTTTTTTATTATTTATAATATATCTATTTTTTTAGAGTGTGACAAGTACGCAATAATTACAAAACATGGAGCTCCGATTTCAACTTATAATACAATATTTGAAATAATAAGATATGTACTTACTCGACTACGTAAGGTCCTATGAATATAAAGCCCAATACAATACAAGAATTTTACTTTGATAAAACAACGTGCTGGAATCAACTGATAGTGCTCGTCGTGCTCACGATTAATCTATTAACCTACTTATTTCAACCATAATTTACAACAAATTTTATACATATATAATTCGTTTAATATATGTTTGTTTTTACTATATGTGTGACCTTGTAAGTTCCTGTAATGGTAATACTAAATATTAGAATAATTCTAATATTTCAAACAATAAGTGACATTTAGCAATGTATTATTGTCATCTAAGATACAAGAAGTCATGGTTCGACATAACTTCTTTGTGATTAACCCTTTTCATGTATTACATCCCTTTGTCCTTTATATCTAGATTGGACACAAGCCATGGAACAATCACACTTGTATAGTCCATCTAATATTTCTTGATATATTGAGTGGACTAAAATAAACGAATAATTTATGATATCTCATATTAATTTATTCGAGCATGACCTTGTGTTTCTAGTCTCACTCAATCAAGTGACCTGAGATATTACTCCTATTATGCAGGATGAACAAATCTTATATTGATCAACCATATCTCACTACATAGATTGTGGCATATCAAATATCAATCTTTATATTGTAATTAGTTACGACACACGTTTAACTATATCAAAATATGCATCTCACGATGTTGATATAATGATGATCTCAAGTCTGAGAATCATACATGTTACCACTGTGTGCGATGTTGTGACTGTCACATAACAATTCAAGCAAAATGCTCATGGCGGATCAATCTGATATGTTATTCTCTAACACATACTCATGTATTGGTTTTGACATCTCTATGTCAATGACAACGTTTTGTCATCAATCAACTAAATATTAATCTTTAATGTATTATTGTTGTTCATGCCCACAATAATACTTAACTAAACACATTTTAAAAATAATAATATTATTTTATGGACTTTATTATTCTATAGTTTATTTAAGTGCACTGAAAATATAACTAAAAATAATAGTGACAATGACTTATTTAATGAATATGGTAAAATAAATATGTTATTACACTCATCTTATAATTGCTTTTTGGACATGCTCTAACAATATTTATATATTTTAATTTTAGAATTATCATTAGATATATTATTAATAAAAAGTTCACAAATAGAATGAAAAAGATATTATTTTATGGGTTATATTTTGATACACAAGTTGTGTAAAAAAATTTAAACAACCATTCTATAAAATTTAAAACCTAAATCCCAAACCCTAGCACCTTAAAACCTAAACCTTAAACCCTAAACTCTAAACCCTAAATTTTAACCACAAATCTTAAATTCTGCACCCTATACACTAAACCTAAAACCCTAAACCCTAAAATTAAAATAATTGTGTAAACTAAAATTTACAGAAGCTTATGTATCAAAGTATTTTCCTTATTTTATTATCTCATTCTTTAATATCCAAAATGATATGGAAACTAGTGGATGTTGAGTGTTTATTTGTTTTATTTCTTTTGCTGGAAAAAATGGCAAAGCAAATAAATTTTGGTTTGATGGTCAAACCATTACAATTTACATTCAAACTCTTTAAAATAAATGTAGAGGAACTTTAACTTTTATATAGTGGATACTTTTTTTTTATCTCAATTGGCCGCATTATTATTATTATTGAAAAATGAACCAAACTTTTCCGACTTTACCGTTCTCCTACCTAAACTAAGAATAAAAATGTATGGATATGGTTGGTATTAAATTTTATTATAAATAAAAATATTCTATGTAAAAAATAATTTTTAAAAAATGATTCGACAAGTAATTGTAAATAGAGTGTTATTTTTAATTTTTTTTTATTTAAAAATTATCTAAAAATATGAAAATGTAAAATAACCTTATAATAATATTGATTACTATTATTTAAAACAAAGTATTTAATCTTTTTTCAGCTAGGTATAATAAGTATAAATTGTATATGTGATTAAGTAAAAGGAAAAGATTATATAAAATTAGAATTTGTGACACTAATATTGGTGAGGAAATTTCCTGTATGAATTTTACATTTAAAAATAATTATATTTAAGTAGATTATGTTGCAATTGTAATGTTGACGAAATAAAACATTGGTGAGAAAATTTGCATTCAAAGCCAATGTACATTTCTTAAGCGGTTCTTTATATTTTGGGTAAGTTCAAAAATGGCCACTAAACTATCTCAAAATGTTCATTTTGATCACCAAACTTTAAAAATGTTATAAAATGATCATTCAACTTTGAGTTTTGTTACAAAATGCTCACTGAGTCATTAACTGTCATTAAAGGGGTGATATGCCAGTTAAGATAATTTATATAATAGAAAAAATTAGTCCTTCATATTTATACATTAATTCAATTTAGTCCTAATTCAAAAAATTCTCCCTCATTATTTACACATTCTAATAATTTGGTCCTATTTTAATTAGAAATAATTTAAATTATTAAATTATTTGTAATTAAAAATAGGAAAAATTGATAGAATATGTAAATAACGAGGGCTAAATTTATTATTATTTTTCAAAATAGTAATAAATTGATTGAATGCATACATACGGAAGATTAAATGTACTATTTTATATTTTCAAAAAAGGGTAAAACTTTGATACACAGGCTGTGTAAAATTAATTTTACACAAACCTGTGTATTTACACTATAAAAACTCAAATCCTAAATTCCTAACCCTAACCCTAAAAACTAAACCCTAAACCTTAAAACCTATACACTAAATTCTAAACACTAACATTAAATTCTAAACCCTACAACCTTAAACCCTAAACTAAAACTCTAACCCCTAAAACTAAAAGGCATGTGTAAACTAAAGTTTGTACGGCTCGTGTATCACAGTTTTTTCCTTCAAAAAACTGTGCTATTTTATAAATTTTCTTAACTTCCATGTCACCCCTTTAACGACAGCTTAACTCAATGATCATTTATAACAAAAGCAAAGTTTAATGACAAATTTTATAACATTTTAAAGTTTGATAGTAAAAATAAACATTTTAAAATAATTTAGTGACTAATTTGTGAACTTGACGCTCATATTTTAGGCCTTGTCCTCTGTATTGGGTGAGTCCTTGATTTTATCTCCCTTTACCATGCAAGCCAATTGGACATTTGGACTGATGAGCATAGTGCAGATGCATTAGGGTTTGGGTTAAGGGTTTGCCGCTCACTTCCTGATCCGACCTGTTGGACCCTTAATTTATTAATTGAAAAATGATTCTCGGGGTATAACCATTTATAATATTTCTTCGGCTTAACTATAAAATAAATACTCAAATTATATCTCCTTTTTGTAATAGATGTCTAAATTATTTTTTGGCTGAAATAAGTGTTTAAATTTTTTTATTTTTGGCTTGTTTTAAATTCAACGGAGGCACCTACTTTGGCTAGAAAAATAAACTTTAGGCACCTATTTCCGCCAAAAATACTTTATGCACCTATTTCCGCCAAAAATACTTTATGCACCTATTTCAACAAAAAATGAAACTTTATGTACATATTTCAGCCAAAAACTACTTTAGACACCTATTGCAAAAAAGAGACATAGTTTGGGCACATATTTTATAGTAAAGCCTATTTCTTTTCTTAATTGCTTTTTTATATTATATATAATTATCTCGTATTTAAAGTATTGAGATGCTTTACCAATAACATGTTACAACTAGTTGGTCTAATAGGAAAGGGGAGCAACATGAGCTTCCACTTAGGGCCCCACATTATATCTTCACATTCAACATGAGCAAGGTCATGGATTCGAATCCTGACATTATGAATTAAAAAAATTGGGTTTGGAGGGTCCCTATGTTTGGCCTCAATAAAACTTGATCTAAATTGATCGGTAAAAAATCGAATACTAGTGGTTAAACCAAAAAAATATTGAGATGCTTTGTACTTCAGCAATCCAAAAACCCTAATAAGGGGTGCCACGATCCTTCCCCGCATGCATGGCATCTCTCTTTTATATATTTATTCTCTTTTGAGCCTATAGCAAAAAAAAAAAAAAAAGTTGACATTCTTTTGGCAAATATTGGACATTTTTATACTCCCTTTCTCTCATCTTATCACCAACTACATCTATAAAATATACTATTTGAGATTTTTTTTTCAGTAATTAGAGATTGTTTATATTATGCATAAGACTAAATTATGATTATGCGAATAAACATTACGATTAAATGTGTTCACCAGCTAGTTTAGAGCAAATTATACACACTTAAACAATAAATTCAAATTGAGTTAAGTTGAATTACAAAACTTATTACTCAAGTCATGCATAATATGGGTGGACCAAATATACATTGAACTTGATAGGTAGGACAATTTGTCAATAGAAAAAAATTAAGTTACATACAATTTATGTAAAAACAAAGAAAATTTTAGATTATTTATTGGACCAAATAAATAAGTCTTTTTTATTTTGTCCAAACTTATGTTCCGTTAATAGAATATTTTGTTATAAGGATGTTTTTGAATTGTTGAAAGGATGTTTAATATTTGTCCCAAAAAATCATTTTTTTATAAAATGTAAAAGCTTTTATTTTTTAAATAATTTAAAAATTAAAAAAAAACTATTAAATGCAATACCCTATATATATATATAAATGTTAAAAAATGTAAAATTCATAAAATTATTAAAATGTAAAAGAATCCTAAAGAATTAAAAAAACCCATAAAATTCATTAAAAATTATACTTTTTAAACATAAATTTTAGATTTTTCCTAAGTTTTTTTTTTGCATTCTTTTTCTTGTTTTTGATTTTAAAATAATTTTAATATTTTTATGATACATGACACGTTTTGATTGATCTAAGTACAATAAAAAATACGTTTGGAATAATGAAAAAGACATAATGATAATACAAGGGATAACTAAGAACATAATGATAGTACAAGGGGTAATTGAGAACAAAATTGTAAAAACCAAAGTGAGAATCATGTCATAATACAAGCGGTTATGTTATGTTAAACAATTTAGTTTTTGAGTTAATTATATTAAATATTGAATCTAATAACTGACTCCAGCAAAAGAGATGATGATGTTCATTTTAGAAGATTCGTGTTCGAGCGCTTGTGTGTAAGTTGTGTGTTTTGTCATAGAGTTAAGAAAAAATATAAACAAATACTGCATGATATCACACCAGTATATTTAAAAAATAATTCTATCAAATATTATATTGTTTTTTTTATCAAGTAACCTAATATTAACACATATCTACACTGAAAGAAGAGATTTAAACAAGTAATGACCCGAAAAAAACATGTCTCTTGGACTTCCAGTGGGGTCGTTATTTTGATGCTCTTTGTATCTATATATGCTTTTATTTTTCAGGTCATGGTTACCTGCAGGAAGAACAATACCTTTAAATGAAAATTGCATATCATAAAAGGTATACATATAGCTGTATAAAATACGTATACTTTTACATTATGATAAAAACAAACCAAGATTCCAATGAAGAATAAAATGAAGAAACTTTCTAATAATTTTGAAGATTATGATGATGGGATTTTTTTTATTTGAAAAATTTCTACTCGGGGGAGAGAAAAGGGGATTGCTCCTACTGAGACTAGAACTCAGGACCTAGGGGGATTTTTTAAAATATATAAAATATATGTAAATCTTGAGTATTTGAGAAATTAAATTAAATTTATTTATTGATGAGTATTTAGAAATTATAGAACAATAGAACCTAACAAGTGATCCCAGTAAAAAAACGGTTAAGAATATTTATGCAAAATGTGTGTGTTTTGTCAAATAGTTAAAAATAATTATACACGCGTACTTTTCTTTGGATGTTTTTTTTATTAATTAGAGAAATAATATCTTTGGATGATTTGATCTGATACGATCATCCAGAGATTATGTTAATGTTACATATAGTTAAAAATTTATTTTAATATTATATATGAAAAACAAAATTATATTCTAAAAGAAATAAAATAAAATAATATATAGAATAGATGACGATGGGATCTCATGACCTTAATTAGGGCATCTATCCATTATTTTCTTCCCATTTCTATGTACGGCCACTTTTTTTGGAATAAATAAAAACTATGTGCTATTCAAAGTCATGAGTGAGACTCCAAAATCTCTTTATATTTTTTTTCTAATTCTTTTTAAAGTTTTTGTGAAAATTCATTTGATTCAAATTTAACATTATCTTAAATTTGATAAATTTTGAACCAAAACGGTTGAAATTAAATAAGTACTTATTATTAAAAAATTAAAATTTAATTCAATCGATTCGTATAATTATTAAAAGTTAGGACAAAAACAGAAAAACAACAGGGAATCAAAAAGATACGAATTGGATAAATCCAATTGCTTTCTCCGACTCATTTGATGCACGAGTGTAAACGAACCAAGCTTAAATGAATAAGGGTATGTCCGTGTTTGTTTATTTATTTTTAAAGGTGCCCGAACTCGATTTGTGTTCATTTAAAGTTTTAATAGTATGTTCGAGCTCGATTCATTTATTTTTTGGTATGTTCGGGCTCGATTCGTTTAACGTTCGCGAACATATCCGTTTGTATATGTTCGCGAACATGTTCCTCTATAATTTCTAAAATTTTAACTAAATAAACAGACAAAAATTAAATAAATTACCATTTATAATTTCTACAACTAGTCAAATAAAAAATATTAAAATCCCATACATAACACTAACAAATAGAGCTTATAATATGGTTTAACCAATGCACACAACCCACTTCTAGTTTGGTCTCACATCCCCTTGACCAAAACTGATGGCCTAACACAAGAGTTCATCCCTTAATCACAACTCACAAGGGTTTCCAGAATCCTCACCGGCGGCGGCTAATTCCACGAACGGCGACGGTCGATGAACGAACGACGGCAACACAACCAAAACATAGTGGCAAAGACCATGACGATAGCGGCAGCGAAAATCAATGACCAAACGGTCGTTATCGGCCAAAATCAAATAAAAAACAAAATCAATTAACCATAGGACAAAACCCACTGATTAAAAACACAAACATGAATCTGATACTCACCCAACACACACAAACGGAAGAGACTAGAAGAGAAGATGAAAGGACGGCGGCACAAAGATTCGAATGAAACAGAGGGGTTTTCAATTCCTTAAACCTCCAATGATGAATGGAGAGGGTGGCGGCGAACGGTGCCGCAAGGGAGAACCGAAAAATTTTCTTGCATTCCTGATAAAAAAACAACGACGATTGGGAAAGAGGTTGGTCGGGGTTGGTTCGCGAGATGATGATGATCAAAATGGTGGTGACGAGGTACGAAACCGACGATGAAAGGCCGGTGGTCGGAGGTTGATCGAAAAAATAGGTGAGGAGTGTTTATTTTTAGAAGGATTTGGGAGAGGGATGCGGCTACAGATGATGATATCAGAAATTAGGACTGAAAAAGAAGCTTAAATACCCTACTTAAAGGGTAATCCGCACACTAAGCCACCGAATTGATTAAGGGTTTGCAAAGAGGCAACAAGTTTTACTCACTTTACAAACTAATCCCTAAATTCTCGAATTAAGCCATACAATTATAAGCGAACATAAACGAGCTTATAAACGAGCTTATAAACGAACATAAACAAGCTTATAAATGAGCCTATAAACGAACATAAATGTGCCTATAAACAAACATAAATGAGTTTGTTCGTGAACATGAACAACCCGAACACACCTATGTTCGTGTTCGTTTATTAAAAAGACATAAATTTTTTGTTCATACTCGTTTATTTAGCTTAATAAATGAACATAAACAAACGTTATACGAATGGTTCATGAACAGTTCGTCGAACGCTCTGTTCATTTACACCCCTAATTAGATGCTTCCATGATAGTAACAACACCAAATAAAACCAAACCCAAATATACCAACATTAAAGCCACATATGGCCTACATATTTAAAAGTATTTGAACTTTAGTGATCTAATTCAAGCATTCCCATGAAAGTTTCCTTTAAATTTATGGATTGTTTATCAAAAGATTGTCCCTACAAAAATTGTAAAATTACACGAAATATTGGGACTAAATCTCCACTTAATGAAAGTAGTAATAATAATGTTTCACATACAATGGACATTGATTCTCTATACAAAAAAAGATTCGGGATGTTGCTCTTTCATTTTCCATATGAAAAAAAACTTATTTTCTTGCCAACCAAACGCCACATTCCTCAAGAACCCTATATAAACCAGTGCCCGTGAAGCATGCAATGATCAACAAACAACCTCAAGTAACCCTAGCTATCATTTCTTCTATTCTTTCTAGCTATCTTTTTGCATTTGATTTCCACATTATCACATTGGAGAGAGTGACGAAGTTGGCATCGGAGAAGCCGGTGGTGATCTTCGGCAAGAGTTCATGTTGCATGTCCCACACCATCAAAACACTCTTCTATGGTTTCGGCGTCAACCTTGCTATTCACGAGCTCGATGAGATCCATAGAGGAAGTGAGATCGAACGAGCTCTCTTGAGGCTCGGTTGCAAACCTTCTGTTCCGGCCGTGTTCATTGGTGGCGAACTTGTTGGTGGAGCCAACGAGGTCATGAGTCTTCATCTTAATCGATCCTTGATCCCAATGCTTAGACGAGTAGGAGCCCTTTGGGTTTAACCAAAACTCCACTAACTTTCATACCAAGGCACTAATCAAAAGGTGATTATAATAAATATAGTCACATAAATTAGATCCTTGAGAATATTGGTTTTGTTGGAAAAAAATATGATAAAGTGGAAACTTTGAGGCATATTTTCTATGGGTAAAGGTGGAGATTCGAATAATGAAATTATGTCTTCATATTCTACTCCATGAGACCTTTACAACAATGTCTCATACATTCAAAACAGGTGAGTGATGAATGAAAAATTGATGCTTAAAGTAGGCTTGTGAATTAAGTTAAGTAAAAGGGAAAAGCTTATATCCCATATTGATGGGCTACCAAGTGTGTGATATGTTTATATACAATACTCTACTTAATGGTTATTGAATAACTTAAGCTGATATGATATAAGTGATGCAAATGTTTGAATTGTTGTATTTTTTGTGGGCTTGCGGATATTTTAACCCATTATGAGATAATTTTCCTTAAATGTAGTATTTTAATATTTTAAATAAATGATAAGATATTATCTTTAAATTCAGATATTATTTTTTGCATATTTTGAAATTAAAAGGATAAAATATTATCTTTTAATTTAGAATATAATTGTGATAATGCTATTTAATTAATGAATTTTATTTTAAACAAAATTCAGATAATTCAGAAGTTTTATTTCTAATGAAACTCCTACCCCAATAAATAGCATGCAAATTTACTAGGTTTAAAAATGACAAAATACAGAGATTTTCTACTATTTTTACTCTGTGATTTTCTAAAGTATTTTCGGTGATAGAGAAAGGTAAGGTTACAGTTCGTGATCTATGCAGACGTACTACTACAGTTGATCATATAGTTGTTGTATATTAGGAGACATACGACCAACGTATCTCAAGCATCATAAGAGTGGTCGGAAATCTATCTTAAGGAAATTGTGTTCCACAGGCCTCAACTTGTTTCTACTCAAATGAATTACGTTTATGTTTTAAATTACTTTATTCGATTCCATTATTTTTTCCTTTAATTTCTTGACAATTTATTGCAGTAAAAGAAACATGGGAGAAGCCGTACAAACATATTCAAATATAGCAGCAGTGAAGGGATGATCTGAATGTGCATGGTTTTATTCATTTCTTTTATTCAATTTTCTATTTTTAACTTCAAATTTATTTCTAGTTAATTTTGTTATGTTTGATCTAATAATAATATCAGTATTAATTTTACTGTTTTATATTATTCTTGGATTATTTAATGTCTATTGTCAGGGGTGGAACTAAAAATTTATAAAGAGGAGGGTCGTAATAAAATTACAAATTTTGAGGGACATAATAAGATTTTAAAAAGATTAAAGGGATAATAGAACTAATTTTATCAATTTTACTAAAATCTATTTTATTACTATTGAAAAAAAATGTTGACAGGGCCTACGCCCCAAAACCCACCCCTATGTTCCGCCATTGCCTATTGTCTAACAGGTTTCAAGTCTAATTAATTATCTTACTAATTGTAGAGTCTACCTAGTGAGTGTGAATATTATCTTTTTGTTAATGTACTAATTCTTATGTTTTTTTGAGTAATAAAAGTTCCAAATTGCAATAATATTAATATCTTCTCTTTAACAAACAAGAAAACTCGTCTTCGATTTGTTTGAATTTAATTTATTGGTCGACTAATTCAGATAGAATATTCTAAAGATTCATTACAAGGAGTCGAGGACGACCTTTCAACTAAATTTATTTTATTCATAACATTAAGATTCAAAACATGGACATTGCTTAAGGAACCAAACTCTACCTCACCAAATGATTTTCCGTTACTAATATAAATTTTTACGTCAAACTATTGCATTTGCATGACAAAGAAACTTGGCACAACTTGAAACTTTTAAAAGTGGTACTTGCAGTGTTCAAATCGCAAAATTATGCAAATGGACATTTTAGAAGTATAAAATAGATTTGGGTTTCAATTTTTTCGATTACTAAATGGCTAAGATTACGTGTTATAAAGTGTGTACAGTTTTTTTCTTCTTTATGTTATTAAGTTTCCGTTCGCTATTATTTTTGAAAAGCACTTTTGAGGGTAAAAGTATTTTTGGAGCCATAAGTAATGTTAAATAGACGGTTCTTGGAAGAAAAATTGTGTTTGAAAAGTGATTTTCAACCTAAACGTAAAAGTTGAAAATTTTAACTTTTGCGGTTGAAAAATTACTTTTGAAAGTCAAATTATAATTTTAACCTTCATTTGTCATATTTATTTTACTGTTTTATTATTATTTTTGGATTATTAACGCCTATTGTCTAATAATCTTAAGACATATTTTACTCCTTCAAATCCGAGATGAATCAAAAACCCTAGTAAAATCGAGATAACAAATAAATATATTTTTAGGATTTATCCTACCATTTTAAGGGATTTGTTTGATCTCATTTTTAAAGTGGACAAATCTATTTGACAGAAATTGTCATTAGAAGTAACTTTGATTATTGATTTTGTTTCAGAACTTTGATTTTGTCCGTTAAAAAAATCAAAAATAATTGCGAATTAATTTTCTGTTTATTAGAATTATTATTAATTTTGGTTTCGTTTTGAACAGAAAAATGACATGGGACACAAGTCTTCTGATTACAGACTTCCAAAGAAAGCCAGAGCTCACGAGGTCAATGCGGTAGAAGAAATTGCTAAAGACGTGGAGGACTTGGATATATGTGCTGTGATCTTTGAAGTCAACATGGTTGACTCAAACCCAAGAGAATGGTGGCTTGATACTGGAGCTACGCATCATATTTGCTGCGACAATGACTCATTTTCTGAGTTGATACCTTGCAAAAATGGGGAGAAGCTCTACATGGGCAATACTGCGACTTCTAAGATCAAAGGGAAGGGTACTGTGGTCTTGAAGATGACTTTTGGCAAAGAACTCAAGCTGTAGAATGTGTTGTACGTGCCTGACATACACAAAAACCTTGTTTCTGGGATACTCTTAAGTGTTCATGGCTTTAGAATGGTGTTTAAATCCAAAAAGCTAATTTTGTTTAAGGGATGAATGTTTATGGGTAGAAGATATGTATTGAATGATATGTGGAAACTCAATGCTATCTCTGTAAAAGCTAAAAACATGAATAAGAATATCGTTTTTTCTTCCATTTATATGCTTGAGTCACTTAATTTATGGCATGATAGACTCGGACATGTTAATTATGATATTTTACGTAGATTAATTAACTTGGAACACATTCCTTCATTTCATATTAACTATAAACATAAATGTGAAACATGTGTTGAGGCAAAATTAACAAGGTCTTCATTTCAAACTATTGAAAGAAATATTGAACCGCACATAGCGACGTTTGTGACTTGAAATTTGTTCAAACAAGAGGGGAGAATAAATATTTTATCACTTTCATCGACAATAGAACACAATATTGCTATGTATATTTGCTTAAGAGAAAAAACGAAGCAATAGAGAAATTTATACTCTATAAGCAGGAAGTTGAAAACCAACCTAATAAAAGATTAAGATGGTAAGAAGTGACCGTGATGGTGAAAACGTTGAACCATTTGGTGAATATTGTTCATAACATGGTATTATTCACGAAGTAACACCACCATACTCTCCTCAATCTAATAGAGTATCCGAATTGAAAAATTAGACTCTAAAAGAAATGATGAATGCTTTGTTAGGAAGCTCTGGGTTATCACAGAACTTGTGGGGGAAGCTATTATTTCAGTTAATTACCTTTTAAATAAGGTTCCCCAAAAGAAAAATGACAAGACACCATATGAGTTATGTGAAAGTCGAAAACCTTCATACAAACACTTGAAAATGTGGGGTGTCTTGCAAAGGTAATGACCCCGTTACCTAAGCAAATGAAAATAGGATCTAAAATAGTGGATTGTATTTTCATAGGCTATGCAGAATATAGCAACGCCTATCATTTTTTGTGTATGAATAAAAGAGCCATGAGATTCACAAGAATACGATAATGGAATCAAAGAATGCATCATTCTTTGAGAATGTATTCCCTTGTAAGAATAGAGAGCTTGACTCAAGTTCAACAAAAAGAACTTTAGAGGCTATCACTGAAGATAGTTCAAACGATCAACAAGATGTTGAAGCAGAAATGGAGCCAAGAAGGAATAAACGAGCAAGGGTAGAAAAATCCTTTGGATCATATTTTCTAACCTATATACTAGAGGTTGAACCTTAAACGTATAATGATGGTATACGTTCGTCTGAAGACACCTTAAAGAATGACGCTATTAAGAGTAAGATTGATTCCATCATGCAAAACCATATGTGGAAATTAGTGGATCTTCTCCCCCGTGATTTAAACCATTAAATTCTAAATGAATTTTTAAACGAAAAATAAAAGCAGATGGAACAATTGATAAGTACAAGACCATATTCGTTATAAAAGGTTACCGACAAAAGGAAGGCATTGCAATTGATATATCAAGAACAACCTTCACAAGGATGATACTTGCAATTGCTGCTTTGTGGAATCTAGAAGTACATCAAATGGATGTTAAAACAGCTTTCCTAAATGGAGATCTTGATGAAGAAATATACATGGAACAACCTGAGAGCTATGTAGTTCAAGTCAAGAGAAGAAAGTTTGTAGATTGGTGAAGTCTTTGTATGGACGAAAAAAAGCACCAAAGTAATGGCATGAGAAGTTCGATAGTGTTATGATGACAAACATCTTCAAAATTAATAAGTGTGACAAATGTGTATATGTCAAAACAACCGACATTGGATATATTATTCTATGTCTATATGTTGATGACATACTCATTGTTGGAAGTAACAATGAAATGGTAAAACGTACCAAAGACATGTTAAATTCAAGATTTGATATGAAAGATATGAGACTAACCGATACAATTTTGAGCATCCAAATCAAACAGTCACATGAAGGTCTCATATTCACTCAGTCACAGAATGTGGATAAGATTCTTGAGAAATTTGGCATGGATGATTTTGGTATTACCAGAACTCCAATAGATACAAACCAAAATCCAACCAAGAACAAAGGTGAAAGTGTTGACCAAGTGGAATATGCAAGGGTTATTGGCAGTCTAATGTACCTTATGAGCTGCAGTAGACTATATATTGCTTTTACTATAAGCAATTTAAGTAATACATGGGAAAACCACTAGAAAGCGATTATGAGGATACTAAGATATCTTAGATATACTCAGAACTATAGATTGCATTATTCCAAAGATCCTACTGTTTTATAAGGATACTTCGATGCTAGTTAGATATCTGATATCCAAGATACAAAAGGTACAAGTAGATATGTATTCACATTAGGAGGAGGAGTCGTGTCATGGAAATCCTCAAGACAAACGATTATAGCCAGATCTACAATGGAATCTGAGTTTGTAGCTCTAGACAAAACTGGAGAAGAAGATGAATGGCTTTGATACTTTTTAAGGATATTCCTGAATGGCCGAAGCATATGCCCACAGTATGCATATACTCTGATAACCAAGCAATAATTGCTAGAGCACAGAACTTTATGTATAACGGTAGATCAAGACATGCATCGTCGACATAATACCATTAGACAACTGATCTCAAATAGAGTTATCTCTATTGATTTTGTAAAATGAAAAAATAACATAGCGAATCTGCTAACTAAAGCCTTATCTCGAGATTAGGTTGAGAAGACATCAAAAGGAATGAGACTAAAGCCCATGGAAATTTAAGGGCAATGTAAATGAAAACCCTACCTAGTTGATTGGGACAACCTACTTGCATAGATCATGTGCGGTCACTGTGGAGGGTTCTTATTCGAAGTCCATTTTTATGATGTTAATAGTGATCAAAAGTGGAATAGGTTAAGAAAGCTTTTAATGACCATTGTGTGTTTCACTGAACAGAGCAACATAAGTCACCTATGTGAGAGTGAAATGGGGCCGCTTCAAGGAGACTATTGTGTATAGTTCTCTCAAACTCTTGCAGAACCAGAAGATGTCCACGACTATATGGACATACCCATGAGAAATAATATTCTTGCCAGGGAAATAGTTGTGTGAAGTATATCATCGTTTACACAAACGACAAAATAGTTCAAGGACATCATGTCTACTGGTCGATCAGCCAGTAAAGTAAATATACTTTCACAATGGAAGGTTCAAGGGTGGATACCTACCTATCCTATGCAGCTATTGATCGTAGAATCTATCACCACATCGAGTCAAAATGTTTTTGATTAAATCAATTTCATTCATGTGCGGGATTGTTGGAAAAAATATGATAAAATGAAAACTTTGAGGCATATTTTCTATGGGTAAAGGTGGAGATTCGAATAATGAAATTACGTTTTCATATTCTACTCCATTAGACCTTTACAACGATATCTCATACGTTCAAAACGGGTTAGTGATGAATGAGAAATTAATGCTCAAAGTAGTCTTATGAATTGAGTTAAGGAAAAGGGAAAAGCTTATATCCCATATTGATGGATTACCAAGCGTGTGATATGTTTATATACAAGACTCTACTTGGTGGTTATTGAATAACTTAAGCTGCTATGATATGGATGACGTGAATGTCTGAACCAGTCGGGCCCTCCGTGGGCTTGCGGATATTTTAACCCATTACGAGATAATTTTCCTTAAATGTAGCATATCTCAAATAAAATGATAAATGATAAGATATTATCTTTAAATTTGAATATTATTTTTTGAATATTTTGAAATTAAAAGGATAAAATATTATCTATTTTATTTAAGACATGAAATTGGAATTTTTTTCCTTAAATCCTTGATAAAAAGTCAAGTTTCATTTAAATTAATCACTTTGACTGACAATTTTTACGTATATTATAAGTAAAAAGCAGTAGGAACTAGAATGAACAGCGTTGTAGCAATAAATGCGAGAATATTTACTTCCATAATTTCATTGTTTTTTCGCAATAACTCAGATTTACTTGTGATAATGCTATTTAATTAATGAATTTTATTTGAAATAAAATTTAGATAATTCACAAGTTTTATTTCCGATGAAACTCCTACCCCTATATATAACATGCAAACATACTAGGTTAAAAATGACAAAACACAAATATTTTCTACTATTTTTACTCTGTGATTTTATAAAGTATTTTCGGTGATAGAGGAAGGCAATATTATAGTTCGTGATCTCTACAGACGTGCTACTATAGTTGATCATATAATTTTTATATCCTGGGAGACAGACGACCAACGTATCTCAAGCACCACAAGAGTGACCGAAAATTTGTCTTAAGGAAACTGTGTTCTCATAGGCCTCAATTCGTTTCTACTCAAACGAATTACATTTATGTTTTAAATTACTTTATTTGATTCAATTATTTTTTCTTTTAATTTCTTAGCAATTTATTACAATAAAGGAAACATGAGAGAAGTCGTACAAACAAATTCAAGTATAGCAATAGCGAAGGGATGATCCGAATGTGCATGGTTTTATTTGTTTCTTTTATTCATTTTCTATTTTTAACTTCAAATTTATTTGTAGTTAATTTTGTTATGTTCGATCTAATGATATTATTGGTATTTATTTTACTATTTTATTATTATCTTGGATTATTAACGCCTATTGTCTAACAAGTTTCAGGTCTAATTAATTATCTTACTAATTATCGAGTCTATCTAGTTAGCGTGAATGTTATCATTTAGGTAATGTACTAATTCTTATGTTTTTTGAGTAATAAAAGTTTCAAATTGCTACAATATTAATATCTTTTCTTTAACAAACAAGAAAACTCATTTTCGATTTGTTCTAATGTAATTTATTGGTCGACTAATCCAGATAGGGTGTTGTAGAGATTCTTTACGAGGAGTCGAGGACGATTTTTCAACCCAATTTATTTTCTTCATAACATTAAGATACTAACCATAGTCATTGCTTAAAGGAACCAAACTCTACCTCACCAAATGATTTTCGGTTACTAATATAAATTTTTACCTCAAACTATTGCATTTGCATGACAAAAGAAACTTGGCCCAAGTTGAATCTTGTAAAAGTGGTACTTGCAGTTTACAAATTGCAAAATTATGCAAATGGAAATTTTAGAAGTATAAAATAGATTTGGGTTTCAATTTTTTTGACTACTAAATGGCCAAGTTTATGTGTTAT
Source organism: Hibiscus mutabilis (assembly GCA_019671005.1). Classification (NCBI taxonomy): domain Eukaryota; kingdom Viridiplantae; phylum Streptophyta; class Magnoliopsida; order Malvales; family Malvaceae; genus Hibiscus; species Hibiscus mutabilis. The sequence goes on from CM033736.1 coordinate 42,287,539, forward strand.
AAAGTGTGTAAAGTTTTTTTCTTCTTCTTTTTGTTATTAAGGTCTCGTTCACCATTGTTTTTGAAAAACACTTTTGGAGTTAAAAGTATTTTTGGAGCCATAAGCAATGCTAAATAGATAGTTTTTGGAGGAAAAATTGTGTTTGAAAAGTGATTTTCAACCTAAACATAAAAAGTTGAAAATTTTAATTTTTGCAGTTGAAAAAGTGCTTTTAAAAGTCAAATTATAGTTTTAACCTTCATTTTCTATCTCATGTTGTGTATATTTTATAATTTATAAACTTATAATTTTTTATGCTAAAGACATAATTATATGATTATTAAATTATTTTTTAGTTTTAGAATTATTTATTTATTAATAAAAATATTATAGTTATAATTTAAATTGATATTAAAACACTAGAGAATTCAAATATCATTTAAATATATATTTTAACTAACAACATATGTCTAAAATAATTATTTATCTTCTCAAAAACACTTTCTGACAGTAATATTAAACACTTATATCTCAAACCAAAAAATCCAAACACACTTTTTTACCACACTTTTTAAAAGCAATGTGTTGATCACTAATGTGAGCACCCCTTTTGGATGGTGGTTATTGGGTTGTTTAGAGGGTAGAGATGTAGGGTTTAGGTTGCATGTTCTCAGGGATCCGGTCTGAATCCTCTAGAGCTTGCCCTCGTTTTTGGATGCATGGCTCCTTATAAAGGGCTGCACGGGGTAAAGATACGTGTCAATCGATGATGACATGTGTATTAGTGAGTTGGGTTCGCTGTGTCTCGAACATTGAAGCGGATCACTTGACTGTGCACATGATTCAGATAGTGTTTGCATGTCGAGTCCACAACGGAATGACTTTGGCCCTACTGGTATGTTCGCAGGGGGTTGTAACTGGATATTTGCATGTTTGTAGTTCGCTAATACTAACAACTGCCCCCATGTGAGGGAAGGTTATAAAGTGACATTGGTGCACCTGGGAAATTTTAGGGGTTTTAGGAAGGCGGAAGTTTCTATGGGAATTTTGAAATGTGAGAAAATAGTTTACTGTATGTGAAACGTTACGTAACATATCCTTTTGGTGAACCAGTTGGCTCTTTTCGAGGATAAACTGTTCCATATAAAACGTCATAAAAATTTTCTTTATTAGGGGGAGGGGCATGTTGATATTATCCAAAGAGAATCTTCTTGTCTCTATGGCTAATTCATCTATTGTAATCAGTGACGAATATGAGTGCAGTACTGGGTTTGATGAAATGAGTAAGACTTTGGAATGTAGGGATCTTCGTGTAGTGGATCATTTTCGTCATCAGTTTGGGTTGCCACATGGAACGTATCGCTTGAGTAAATGTTCTGTTGAAGGCAGGTCATGGTTTTTTATCCCTCTATTTGCTATTAAAGCTAGGTTCCATTTGCCGCTGTAGCGACTAAAAAATCTAAAAGTTTCTCACTTTTCTTGAAAATTTTGGTTTAAAGAGGAATTTGTGTTAAGTGTGAAAAAGTACTATATTTCTACTCTTAATTATTGTTGGACTTAGGCTCATCCTAATTGCATTATTAGGCATTCATGCATAATTTCATAGTTTCTTTTTTTGTTAAGCTTGATTACTCAATTTGGTTGATTTTGTGGAAAAAGGTGCTGCTGGTATATATTTTTGTGTATGCAGGATCTAATTGCCCAAGCAAGTATGAAATTGTCGAGGCATGTCAGGATAAGTCCACCTCATCCGAGATAAACATGAAAAGCAAGGGATAAGCTCCCAAAATCTGGATATTCCAGAAAAATGGGGAGATAAAGACTCAGATTTATGAGGAGTTTGAGGATAAAGATAATAGAGATTAATTATCTCGTTTATCCAATTCAATTCCAACTTAAAATCATCCTTATCAACAACATAATCTGCATAATTGAAGAGTTTAAATTGGATTAGGATCTTATCTCCATGGAACTCGAATACAATCCAACCTCTCATACCATCACAAACTGATCAGATCATCCCCTATAAATAGAGAGGTTAACACAGCTTTGGGGGTGATTGGAGAGTAAAAAAAACCAAGGGGCTGCTCTACATCTTATTCTTCTTCCTCTTTGTTCGATTAGATTCATGTTAGGGATATCATATATTGTTTTTATTTTGCACCCAACCATGAACTAAACTTAATTGGCTTGGGTTATTGTGTTTTTGTGGTTATGAGAACGATTAGATTTGTTTAGGTATTTGAGTTTGCAATTTTAATTCAAAGTTTGTTCATTCTCAGTTCTTAATTTTGATTGCGAGTGAATTGGGAGAGGATCTCGTGAATTCATCCATTTATCTAATATCGGGAGAGTTAGATTCAAGAAAAAAAATGAGCATGCTCTTCATACAAACGAATGTTGGTGAAGACTAATTCGACTTAGGAATAAGTTGCGAATTTCAACGGCTAAGAGAAGCGCAAGATCGGTTGTTGTCTACCCATGGTTAACGCGGGGATGTATCACCAATGCATGCACAATTAACAGTGTTTCAAGTTAGGGATAACGAGAACCCATTAAAGAACGTTTCGCTGAACTTTGAAGGTTGACGCCCAATTGCCTAGGCAATCGCTCCATTCTCAATTGCCCAAGCAATCGTAGAATTGCCCAAACAATCTGACTGGATCCAATTGGCGAAACAATTGAGCTACTCTAGCACTCAATTACCACGACAGTCCATTCAACTATCACTCCACGACTCACGATAACCTGGCCTACTCTCTCTTATTCAATTACATATTTCTTTTATTTACTTACTATTTGACTTTACTCATTAAATCAACCTCTATTATCAATTGTGTTCTTATTTTTACAGTGCAAGAAATTAGATTCCTGAAGTAGCACCAATCCCTGTGGAGACGATATCTACTCTATACTATAACTTGAGACGTGTACACTTACACCAATTGCGTAGCACTCTAATACACACAAACAATTTGTTTTAAAGAGCTCTTTGAATCTACGCGGGTGTCTACTGATTCTATGAAAGCTAATATTGTCTGGTTTATTGAGGGGACGGCTAAGTGGAATGTGCATGTTTCCGGTCACATCAGCAAAAGGAAAAAGAGAGATATGACGCACCTTCGAGGGATTGATAGAGTGCTTCGCCATTCACATTCGGATTATTTGTCTGAGTTAGAGGTCAAATTGAAAGATGAGTTGGATATTATTTTGGAACAAGAAGAAAGTCTTTGGTTTCAAAAGGCTCGATGTAACTTGATTTTACATGGTGACAAAAACACTAAGTACTTCCATGCTTCAGCGGTGAGTCGTCGAAAGGCAAATGTGATCAAAGCTCTAGAATTGTGTGATGGCACATGGTCTTCAGATCAAGCTCAGCTACAAGAGAACGTGGTTAATTTCTATAGAGACCTTTTTACCAGCCGTGGTGTCGATCCTATTTTTTACTCGATTCAGGGTTTATTTCCTCAATTAGGGGAAGATGCAATTTGCTCATTGGGTAGGCCAATCTCGGATGGTGAAGTCAAAGAGGCCCTATTCGACATGAGTCCATTCAAAGCGCCAAGGATCGATGGTTTGCACGCTGACTTTTACCAACGTAATTGTTAAATTGTGGGTAAAAGTGTCTGCCAGTGTGTGTGAGATATTTTTGATGGAGCTACAATCCCTAACACTCTTAATCAGACTTTGTTAGTTCTCATTCCGAAAGTGAAAACTCCTGAGTTTATAAGCCAATTTCGCCCAATCAATATCTGTACAGTTCTTTATAAGGTGATATCCAATGTTATTGTCAATCGTATCAGGCCCTATCTCCCAAATTTAGTCAACAACAATCAAACGAGCTTTGTCCCGGGTAGGCTGATTTTTGAAAACATTATTATTGCTCAAGAGGTAGTGCACTCTATGGGGCAGAAAATGAGAAAGAAGGGATGGATGGCTATTAAAGTTAATTTAGAGAAAGCCTACGATCGACTCGAATGGTCCTTTATTGAGGACACATTACAGGATATTGGCTTCCTTAGGAATCTTATTGATTTAATTCTCCAATGTGTTTCCGCGGTATCATCTCTGATTGTGTGGAATGGTTCTTTGACTAAAGCTTTTGTGCCTACGCAAGGTATTCGGTAAGGGGACCCTATATCTCCGTATTTATTTGTATGGAGTATTTGGGCCAAGCTATTGGTTTGAAGGTGAAATGTGGTCAATGGAAAAGGTTCCAAACTTCGAAGCATTGTCCTATTATCTCCCACCTTCTGTTTGTTGATGATATGGTGTTGTTCGCTGAAGCCTAGATGGAACAATTAGGGGTGATCCGTGCTATTTTCTCTGAGTTCTGTGATGTTTCAGGTCTTAAGGTGAGTGTTCCTAAGACCAATATTTTCTTCTAAAAAAATGTTCCTAATTAGCTGCTACAGGATATTAGTCATACGTTTGGTTTCTCTGAAGCTTGTGATCTAGGGAAGTACTTGGGGGTCCCTATGCTCCATCGTCGCGTGTCGAAATCTTCTTACTCGTATTTGGTGCAAAAGGTTCACGATAGGTTGTTGGGATGGAAGACGAGATATGTGTCCTTTGCGGGGCATGTCACATTAGCCAAATGTGTCCTCTCTACTCTCCCTTGCTATGCTATGCAAACTACCTCGCTTCCAAGAGCAATATGTGATGATATTGAATGGATTATTCGCAACTTCATTTGGAGCTCATTGGATAAGAGAGGCGTTCATCTTGTCAATTGGGATGATATTTGCCAACCTTTGTAGCATGGTGGGCTTGGGTTTGGGAAATTGCATGGTCAAAACGATGCATTCCTCATGAAGGTTGCCTTTAACCTTGTTGCTATGCCAGATCAGGTGTGGGTTCAATTCATCCGTGCTAAGTACAAGTGCGTTGAGCATTTGCCTGAAACTTTAGATAGACATAATTGTGCACATTTGTGGCACGGTATAAGTTCTGTGTGGAGCAATGTTCGGAATGGGATCATATGAAATGTTGGTAATGGGGAAGGTATTGATTTTTGGAGGGGCAGTTGGGTGAGCGAGATTGGACCTCTAGCTGTTGTTCGTATTGGACCACCCTTACCCTTGTCTTGTTTCACACCTATTAGCTCTACGGTCTCGCAGGATGAAAATTGGGATTGGGATGCTTTCCGACAGCATCTTCTGGAACATGTGTTGGAAAATATAGTGGCTGTTAAGCCACCAGGTTGCTCGTTGTTGGTCGATAGGCCAGGTTGGGTATGGAATAAATACTGACATTTCACAGTTAAGTTGGCCCACACACAACGCGTCCACCAATTTTCAAGTCCAAGGAGCTTTGTTTGGAAAGCGATTCAGAATTTCAAAGGACCACAATGAATTGAAGCTTTTTTATGGCTGCTGTGCAAAGGTCGTATTCTCACAAATGGAGAACGTACTCACCGTCATATAGCAGATGACCCTTCTTGTCCTAGTTGTGGTGCAAGAATAGAAGATATTGACCATTTGGTGCGACATTATCCGATAGCTCACACGGTGTGGAGTGTTTTGGTCAAGAATACAAGGTATGTGGAGTTCTTTTCACTTAACCTTGTGGATTGGATGTACATTAATTTGGTGCAACCTGATTATTTTGCCGTGGAAAATGATTGGGCAATTTTATTTGGAACCATCATCTGGAACTTGTGACTCTCTCGCAATAAGAGAATTTTTGACCCTAATGATATTGAAAGAGAGACTGTGTTAGGGAAGAGCCTACGGCTCACGGCCAAAATAACTCGAGCTTTGGCGTCGGTACACCCACAGCTAATCCAGGAAACTGCAGCAAGACCATCGGTCATTACTTGGAAGCCTCCTGTCCAGGGGCAGTGGAAATTGAATGTTGATGGTGCACGGTATCCTTCGAATGGGGTGGCCTCTTGTGGTGGTGTCATCCGAGATGAGGTGGGTACTTGGATTACCGGCTTCTCCAAATTTATTGGGCGTTGTTCTGCTCTGGAATCAGAGCTTTGGGGTGTCTATGAGGGATTGAAATATGTTGCGTCCTTGAATGCAAGATCTCTTGTTGTGGAATAGGATTGTCTTGACGTTATTCGTATGTTGGATAATATTGGTGTTTATATGACGAGTTCCACTTTGATTGGCCATATCCAGGAATTATTGGAGCGTCTGTGGCAGCTCACTTTTGTGCATGTATTCCGGGAAGGGAACAAGGTTGCGGATGCCATGACAAGGCTGTTTTGACGGAATACGCTTGAGTCCCGTTTGTTTCTCACTCCTCAGATGAAGTTCTTAATGTGGTGCATGATGATTGCACTAATATCGTTACAGGTTGATCAAGGCCACTTTTGGTGATGTTTGTCAAGTTTGTCTGTCGTCTTTTTGGTTGATTAATGTTGTGATATTCTGGACTTTATACCTTTTGTTGTTTAATGATATAATACTACCATCGGTACTCTTTTCTTCCACCTAAGTTTGAGAGGTTTTTAACGACGCCTTTGGTATTACCCTTATTAATAAAAAAATCAAACTTTTCCGGTTGTCTTTTATTATTTCTTATATTGTTGCCCATTTTAATTTCACAAATATGGAAATTGGGTATTCTCCTTCATACTTGTATAGTGATATATTGAGATAGGTTGTATTAACCAATTTTTACTAGGATTACTCTAAAAGAGAAGAATGAGAAACAGTGGAAGCTCTTAAATCCAAGGGCGAGTGTCCTGATTCACAAATATGTTGATCAAAGTTTGTTTAAGCATGTGCCCACATGCACACCAATTATAGACAAAATTATAGTCCATGATTCAAAATAAAATGCCTCTCATACCAAGGTATGATTCAACATCTAATCACTCCAAATTTATTTGTTGGTTTTGTAGAAAGTTCGATCACAAAAGTTTGGAGACTCAGTTGGGTTTTGGACATGTGTAAGTAGAGCGGCTGCACAGGGCCCCAAAAAAGAGGGCGCCAAAAAATAATGACCAAACATAAATTAAATACTTATAAGTTTTTATATTCGATAATTAACAACTTATGAACAACTTACACCATCCTTTAAATTAATTGCAAAATACAAACATTAATATCTCCCGATGAGTCATTTAGAATTCAATACCTCTTGCATATTGCCGATCAAGTCATTATTTCTTTGGATAAGAGATTTGAACATTATCAATTGTATGGGAATATTTTTGGCTTCTTTTTTCATTCTGATAAATCACTTTCGTTGGACGATGTTAATCCCAAAACTAATTGTTATAATTTTGAAAATGCTCTATGAAAGGAGAGTTATCTGATGTTGATGGAAATTCATTATTTATTGAGCTGAAATTACTTAAAGAATTTTACCTAAGAAAAAAATGGGAGCAATGGATTTATTAAAAATTTTAAAACGTTTTAATTGTTTTCAAATGCGACAATCGCTTATAGAATCTTGTTGACTATTCCTATTATTGTTGTTTCTGTGGAACGAAATTTTTCAAAATTGAAGTCGTTGAAGTCATACTTATTAACAACTATGTCGCAATAAAGGTTAAATAGACTTGCTTTGATGGCAATTAAGAGTGATCTTTTGGAAGAAAGTTGAGAGTGAAAATGTCGTAAATGATTTTGCTTCAAAACTTGCAAAAAGAGCAGAACTTTTTAAGTAAAAATATTTCATTTTTAGATGTTTATAAGAGAATTTTTGTTGTTCAAGAGAGTAATTAAACAAATTTTTTATATTAAGATAATTTTTTAAAAACAAATATTTCTTACGGACTATAAAGTAAGGGTCTCTTTTAATAAATTGTACAGATCCCTTAAATCTTTGAACCGCCTCTAGTTTGAGGGTCAAACTCTTAAAAGAGAATAGAAGAATGGCCTGTCAGGCCCGACCAAATTGATCCAAAGAAAAAGAAAGAGAATATCACAATCGTCATTGTTGTGAACAAATTAAGAAGATGAAATCTTTCTGTTCGAGGAAAAATAATTATCGTAACATTTCTCATGTTTGGAACTATAGCATAAGAGACTAGGTCACATGAGTGAGAAGAGATTGCAAATCCTTGTCTGAAAAGAGCTTTTTCCCGAGGTGAAACGTAAATCACGTCTTATCCCATTTGTTTGGGTTCGAACAACAACACATGAAAGAAGACCCTCAAGTAAATATAGTATGTGTGTGACAGTCGTCAATGAAGGGCTCACACTATGATGACACAATGAATGATGACCACAAATAAACGACCCTTAAAAAAAATATGGCTCTTGGCCTTCTAATTGGGTCGATATTTTGAAATTGTTCCTTTATATCTAAAGTTTATGTACATACAGAATATATGTATATTTTAGGTCATGGTTACCTGCAGGAAGAACATTACCTCGACATGAAAAGTATATATCATATAGTTGTATGAAATACGTATATTTTTTCATTATAATAAAAAAAACAAGATTCCATTGAAGAATAAAGTGAAGAAACTTTCAAAAACAAATTTTGACGATTATGATGATGGGATTTTTCTAGAATATATAAAAATAAATGTAAATCTTCAGTATTCGACAAATTAAATTAAATTATAATTATTTATTAATGAATATTTATAAATTAAGAAACAATGAAATCTGATGAATTATCTTTATCAGCCATACATAATTCTCTTTGGATTATTTGATTTGATCATCAAGAGATTATGTTCCATACGGTTGAAATTTTATTTTATTATTCTATACGAAAAAAATGAAATCATATTCTAAAAGAAAAGTATATATAGGATGGATGATGTTGGGACCTCATGACCTTAATTAGTGCATCTATCCAATGTTTTCTTCACTTTCTATGTACGGCCACTTTTATGGAATAAACAAAAATTATATCTCAGTTTAGCAATTAACGAATAGCTGATAGTAGATAGATGGGTGAAGGGTGAAAACGACGGGCTAGATGAAAATGGGGATCATGTTTAGAAATCGAGGGTGAGATTTTGTGGTGCATAAGGTCAAGAATGCCCCTCATCTTCCCCTTTCTTATTTTTTATTTGTTTTGGATTTACCACCAAATTAAGAAACAATGTCGCATTGCAACTCTCAATCATCTCTTTTGAATGATTGCTTTCCACATGACCAAGCCATTCGAATCTTAAAATTTCTTGTTATACCTTATTCATAAAATCAAAAATTAGATATTGATAGAAAAAGTAAAAATAAAAATAAAAGAGTAAATGAAAAATGGGTTGTCTCCCATTAGAGCGCTTTTGTTTAACGTCGTTAGCTCCATAACCTAATTCAAACTACGAGCTCTACGAGAAATACTTCCTCTACCCCATGCGCTTTGTCCAACTAAGAACTTCCTTATGAAAAATTCTACAATCATGGAGTTGTTTCCCTTTTTCCTTGTAGATTTGTGCATTCACGTAGGTATTTCTTTAAATCTTTTTTAGCTTTGAAAGCTTGCCTAAAATAATTACCGACAAGATATCTCCTTTACTCAAAAATGTGTACTTCAACTTATCCAAAGGCAATTTTAACTTTAATTTTGGTACCTGCAAGATGGAGGGCAAAAGTTTAGATTGAGAAGAAACCAAATTTAAATGTTTACTTAGCTCTTTTATAGATGATCGCGAGTCCACATTAGAAGCGATATCCAATTTCGTTGCATTAACATTTCCAACATTCGAGTTCATATACAACTCATCGAAAAAATTATGTTCAACATATTCATCCACAGAAAGTTCAAATATATTAACACAGCTAACATTAGGCATAGGGTTAGGATATTGCACGGCCTTTTACACGTCAAACTTCACCACTTCGCCGTCAAACTCCATGGTGAGTATTCTGCTTCGTACATCAATATTCGTTTGCACTGTACTCAAGAATGGTCTTCTGAGCAGGATTTCAAAAGAATTGTTTGATTGATCATCCTCCATATCAATGATGTAAAAGTCGACTGGAAACACTAATTTATTTACCTTGACAAAAACATTTTCCAGGACTTCTTCTGGATATACCATTGATCTGTCAACTAACTGAATCGTCACCCTCTCTTTCAAAGGACCCGTGTTAAGCAACTTAAAAATAGATAAAAAGGCATAACGTTAATTGAAGCACCTAAATCGTACATGGCCCTTTTAATGCCTACATTGCATATTTTACAGGGAATAACGAACATACCTTGGTCCTTGTACTTAGATGAGATTTTTCTTTGAATTAGCACATAAACATTCTCACCTAAATTTACTTTTTCATTCCTTGAAAGCTTTTTCTTGTTCGTGTAGAGATCTTTCAGAAATCTGGCATACCTCAAAACTTGTTTGATTGTATTGAGAAGTGGAATGTTGATTTCAACCTTTCGAAGAACAACAAAAATCTACTTTTCTTCATTCTCTTTATTTCGCTTAGTAAAGCCTTCCTAGGAATGGAGGAGGTATAACATATATGGTGATGGCACGGGAGGCTCCATGGGTGGTTTTGTTTTTTTTTTCTTCTTTATGCATTTGGTGCCAATGCCTTATTGGTTTCAGACTCGATCACGGCTCCACTTCGCAAGGTAATAACACATGCACTCTATCTCGAATTCAATTCCATTTGAGATGGTAGTTTCCCTTGGGATTCCAAACGACTCACGGCTAATGTAAGTTCACTTATCTGTTTGTCAATTTCTTGAAAGCATGCTTCAGCCTTTTGTTGAAACTTTTTCATGCTAATTGTCAGTATTTCTACTATGTCCTCCAAGGATGACTTCTGTGGTTGTTGTTGTTGAGGCATAGGTGGGCGCGATTGATATGGTTGATTGTATTGAGGATTTGACACATAGAGAAGGTTCAGATAGTCTCTTTGTACGATATTGTAGGTGTTTGATTTAGGGTCGTATCACCTTTAGAGAGGTCCTGTGAAGTTTCTAACAGTATCTACATACGTTGTAGTGTCCTCTTGAAGCATCAGGCAACAGTCTGTCGTATGATCGGGCATGGTACATATTATGCATAAGCGAGCATGACCTATTTTACCTGCAAGCAAAATTTCAACTACATTAGTAAGTTTATCAAGTTTTGCTTCAATGTAATGAGTACTTATCTCATAAACCCGTCTAGTAGGTTCATTTATCAGACATAATTGATGGGTATTAGCGGCCTTCATTAAAATCAACTCCCTAACCGTATGAGGAGTCAAGTTAACAAGGGTTCATTCGCTTGTCGCATTGATCATTTTCATCTTCGTCAGAAGTAAACCTTTATAGTATGAGGGTTTGTTCTGACAAGCCGTGTTGCAGAAAACTTGCACATAGCTTTTTAAAGCACTCCTAGTAATCGTATAACGATTCAATTTCTTTTTTCTGAGTCCCTACAATGCTTCTCCTAAGTTTGCTTGCTCGATCCGTAGGGAAAAACCAGTCAAGAAACAAATGAGACATATCAGCCCATGTATCGATAGAGCTAGGCGGTAAGTAAAATAACCAATCTCTGGCTACATCAGCTAAAGAAAAAGGAAAATCACAAAGTTTAATTTGATCTTCGGATACTCTCTGTGGTTTCATACTGAAGCAAACCATATGAAACTCTTTCATATGTTTGTGCGGGTTCTCGTTTTGCAAACCATGGAAGGTAGGCAAAAGATTAATCAAACCCATCTTTAACTCGAATGGTGTTTCTCCAATGAATGCGATGCATAATGGTTACTGCTCATCTGGTAAAGCAACAAGCTCTCAAATAGTCAGATCAGCCATGTCTTCTGATTCGTTGTCTTCGAACGAAAAGATGTCTTCAATGTAATATATTTCTTCGGGTTCAAGTCGTGGTTGTTGTTGTTGTCTTCTACATCGAAGAGTGTCTCCTCACAATCTTTGGGAAGAGCTTAGATTTCTAGTTCGTAGCTTAGTTCTCCTGGTAACGACTTGTTCATATATCAAAACAACAAATGATTAGTAACTTTGCTGAAGAACCCCGCAACGGTGCCAATTTGACAAGTGTTGATAATGTCAAATAAAATAATCATATTCTCAATTAAATATTGAAAGACAGTATAGAGAAGTAGGGTCGATCCACATGGACTAAGAAAATTTCAATGACGCTTCCTTGTTTCAACCTTGATTAAACTGCAAAATAAAAATAGGGGTTTAGAAATAATAATTAAGTAAAATAAAAGATGAATAAAAGTAGTAAATTGTAAAAAAAAAAATTCAATTATGATGGTTTAGACTTAGGCTTTGCTAGCCTCAATTTCGATCGATCATCGAAATAAATTTTTCCTCCTTGATAGTAAACTGGTTATAGTCAACCGTGTCCAACCCCTGTAGCTAACTCTTCTCTCCGGTTAATTAAGATTTCCAAGTCTATCTCTAAAGTTTGATCCTTACTGGTCTAACCCCGTCTATTGCTGTTAGCACCAAGATAGTTTTAAATCCTGGAAGAGCCCAACTTGAGTTATAGCATCTCTTTGAGAATCGAACCCGATCTTGAATGTCCTTAGCAAACAACCACTAAGTTTGTTCACAAGAGGCCAAATTACGACCAATTGATCCGACTCCCAAACTCTAAACCAAGACACCTTTCAAATCAACATTGACTTTTTGAATTGAAGATATAGTAACTTTTAAAGGAATGGCCGATTGCCCTCCTAGTTTACAGAGAATCGAAGAATACTTTCTCGGAGTTGTTAAGTACAAACTCAATTCTCAAGATTTAGAATTGAGCCATCGCAAAGCTTTAGGCTAAGTGAAGTTTAGCTAAGCATGAATTGGATCATGCTTAGCATTTTTATGATGAAAAAATAAATGAACAAAGTAAAAATAATGGAAAAAAAACTTTAATTACTAAAATGATGAGAATACTTAAAATCTCCAAAATCTGATCCTTGCTAGTCTAACCACGTCTATCGTCGTTAGCACCAAGACAATTTTGATGAAAAAAATGAACAAAGTAAAAATAATGGAAAAAAACTTTAATTACAGAATTGAAGAGAATATTTAAAATCTAATTTGAGTTCAAATGTTGAACCTAAGGGGTATTTATACTCGATAATCCTAACAAAATAAAATAACTCAAAACCCTAAATAAAAGATAAAATAAGGGATAAATATTTTAAACTAGTGGACTAAATTCAAACCAAGGATTTATCACAAAAGATAAAGGTAATTAATTTGAAACATGTAAATCTAGTTGAATTTTGCTTTATCTTCTCGATAATCTCATATTTATCTCCAGATTCTATCTTTAATTTTTGGTTTTGGGTTGACATAGTCCAATGGAGTTCCTACCAAAATACAACCCAAAAGAAGCGGTTTAGTAGTATATATATCAAGAAAATAACGAATAAAATACATTAAACATGCAATATTCTACACTTATTCATCACTAGCATACACGTGTCGGCTACCCAATAACTGCGAACACATCACACGAATGATCATTAACGACCACGTGTTAACACACGTTGTCTCATTCAATGACAAAGTCAACCTAGAATGTCACATCCTAGTATGTCTAATCACAATACCTCAAAAACACTTATTGACACATGTCTGAGTACTATATAAATAACAAAGCAACATGGAGAAGGGACATGACAGGGAGAGACCACCAAACCCCAAGCATCACAAGAACCAACCCTTACCATCTAAATCACCGTCCTCCACCATATACAGTTGTTGTTCACATTACCAATCATCAATTGATACGGTAAATGTGGATCAAACACATGACTTTTAGATCTTGTAGGCTTTTAGATGGTCGTCCAATTTTTATTCAGTACAAAAGGAGAGGGGAGATATGTATCACCCTCGACCCGAATGTCACATTTGGGCCTCACGCCTGAAACCCAACTAACAATTTTGACCTAGTTTAGCCCAATCCACAAATCCATTATGAAAATCCATTTAATTACAACCCAATAAAACATAATAAATATTCAAAAACATATACAGTGGAACTCCTTTTAAAATTACATTATAAACCTTTGACTCGATCGTTTGAAAATCCAAATACAGTTTACTATATACAGTAGGTTTCTACGAATACATAGCCCAATGACGTAAGTACTGTACTCTAAAGAGACGAGGCGCTGGAATCCTTCCCTGATGGTGCTCCTCCAAAAACGAGCCATACCTACTAACATGCGAACGAAAACAACGATTCCGAACACTGAGCTAACAAAGCTCAGTGGGTATACCGCCACTCAACCATGCTTCATGCAACATGAATGATAACATGGAAAGATAATGATGGCGCTACCATAACCTCCTAAACACATGGCATTATGAATGTATGATCATGCACACAGCTTATGCAAGTATCTCATGCGTTTACCTAGCATCACACAGATAACACCAACAACATTAAGTGAGGTTCGCATCCACAAAGCATCAGAATCCTACACTTGAGTAAGGCATGCGTCCACATAGCATCGGGATCCTATACTTTGAGTAAGACCCACGTCCACAAAGCATCGGGATCCTATACTCAAGGGGATGAGGCCCGCGTCCACATAGCATCAGGATCATACATCCATGCTTGGGATCTCTCATCAAGCATCTTCAAATGAGGCTCGCGTCCATAAAGCATCGGGATCCTACATTCGGGAGTCTTCAAGGTGTTGCAACACACTTAGGGTGCCCAAATCCCAACAACAAGGGATGACTTGACTATCTAGGCATCCCATCAGCACACAACAAGGACCCTAGCCACCACACAACCTCGACCTCGACACATGGGTCTTACCGCACACAACTCTAACGCACTTACCATCGCCCTATGGTTTCTATCAATTATTATACCACCCTATTGAGCTTATCTGTTATTAGTATGTTATGAAGGTACACATTAGCCGTTCTCATTAATTTATCTTATTATTCAATAAGACTTAACCTTATAGGCGCCATTCCACACACAACAAAGGCCTAGATTACCATACAGCATGAATGATCCACCTAGGATCCCTATGGATTACCACCTCACACAGTTACCAATGTATAACGAGTCATTAGCCATTTATTTCATACACAAGGTTTAAATCTCCATTTCTCAGTTTTAATATTCATTTTACACCTTAATGGACCCACAGAGCCCTTTGCCTCAAATTATAGCACCCCCGAACGCAACCTCAAAATTCTTGGGCAGATTGCCCAGCGAGTACCGATACTCCTATGTGGGTATTGGTACTCCCCTCTAGGTAGCGATACTCGACCATAAGTACCGATACTCATTTTAGGTTCAAAAAAACTGGACTCTCAAGTCGTATCGATACGCTCCGTCCTGTATCAGTACTCACTATCGGTACTGGGATCGCCCTATACCGATCCAAGCCTATACCAGTACTCCTACCTTCGCGTACCGGTACGCTAAACCTCTCCCAGTCAATGCAACAGTGGGTACCGATACACCCCTTATGTACCTGTATGCTAAAGCGTTATTGGAATCCTTAATATGCAAGGGGTACTGATACGCGGGAGGCGTACCAGTACTCCCCTCACAACCATTTCCACTTTTATACTAAGTCGTACCGATACGCTATCCCCAATACCGGTACATGAGCCCGATTTTTGAACTCTAGGTGCAAGTTTCACCTAGACACCATGTTTAACCCCTATGGTTAAACCCCAAATCATTCCTACAAATTATGGTGATAGTATTAGGTGGATTACTACCAAATTTAAGCTATAGCAACATCAATCCCATGATTTCCCATTAATGACCACTTAAGGTATAACCAAGCCAAAAACACCAATACATGAATCAAAGCTTAATTTCTTGATTTCCAGGAAACTATGGGAGTTAGTAGTGTACAAACCTCGAATTAAAGCTGATGAAGAAGCCGTCAAGAGCCCCTTCCCATTCTTCCTCTTCAACCCAGCAAAACATCTTCTCCCACCATTCCAAATGA
The DNA here is from genome assembly GCA_019671005.1 of Hibiscus mutabilis. Taxonomy (NCBI): domain Eukaryota; kingdom Viridiplantae; phylum Streptophyta; class Magnoliopsida; order Malvales; family Malvaceae; genus Hibiscus; species Hibiscus mutabilis. Next base: position 42,303,348 of record CM033736.1, read on the forward strand.
ATCATACCTTGGATAAAAGATCTTGAGATGCTGAACAAACTTCCCTTATTGCCCCAAACGAGATTCTTACTCAAACTCTCAAAGATTTGACCTTGAACTTTGAGTTCTTGGTAAGAAAATGAGAGTAGAAGGGGGGACAAGAGGACCAAGATGATCTCATATGGTTCACTTTTTTGCAGAGAAAATTAAACACCCCAGCCTCTTTGTCATCTATTTATGAAATTACCATCTTACTCCTCACAATTCTCATCCTAAACCAAGCCCAATTCTAACTAAGCAAGCCCAACAACAATGGCAAACCCAAAAATGCTCCCGAAAGCCCAACATTCGACCCAAATGTGAGGCCTACGCTTCAGGTTAACCCGACTCTTGGATCCAAAAATCCGGGTTGTTACAACTCTTCCCTTCTAAAAGAAAATTTTGTCCTTGAAATTTAAACAAATGAAAGAGAATGATACTGCCAAAAATTTAACCGTACTTTCGATCACGCATGGTCACGATCCTAAGTTCTCCACAAAACCTTCCTAACCAAAACTCTTAACATAAATCCTCAAATTTTTTCAAGACTTCCTCAACAAAACATTCTTAACGTCCAGAACAATACTCCTATTAGACCAGGAACGAATCAACCAAAGATAATCTAAACAGTATTTTCAAACATCTGCATTCTGAAATCACTTCGAATGAGTCACAACTCGGTGAACAAACCTCTCTACCATCACTAGCATCTTCCAAACTCCTGAACTCAACCCTCATTTGCGTCCATAACGCGACGCTTCTTCAAGGTATACCACAAGGTACTTCCTCATGTATAATTATCATAACTCACGTGTTCAGAATAACAAACCCTATCAACCATGTTCTATTATCCATCTAACATGAAAATGCAACCTTCTTTCACAACTTGATTAACTAATACAAGACTTAACACCTCATTCACTTGAACCCACTACGACATAAGCAGATGCGAATCCACAATCAAGCAATTCTACTATCCAAGCATTTTGGTTCCAAAAGAAAATTGTTACCACACCAAGCTCTACTAGGGATCAAACCACCGATCTATCCTCAGGGGTCCGAACACTCTCTTTCACTCCCAACCACCAATTCTGACAAGCTCTTGTGCTAAAATTTTAGTAAGCCTCAAGATTCCTAATGATTTTCTCAACATAACTTATTACAACCCAAAATCCGATTCCACACAACTTTAACCAAAACCCATATTTTTCCAAAGCCATTCGAAACATCTTTACAGTGTCACTATACATGAAAACAATCAATCTCAAACCTAAATAAGAAACCCTCTACTCTTCAAACTTAATATTATCTCGACACATTCAAAAGTCCAAAACACTCTTCAATCTGCCCTTAGAGTTTAAACATCGCATCACCCCAAATTTTAACACAAATTCTCTTATCCTTCAACTTACGAGACCAATGTCCTTAACGATCTTACATGAATCTCAAAGCTCTTCAATATTAACAAGATCATCAGCCCCGAAAAATAAATACCGACCTTCTATTGCTATACATCGACTCACAATATCTAACACCACTATATCTCGCTATACCAACATAAGCACGTCCCAAGGTGAACCCCTTGGCGACATCGCTCGTACCTCTTCCTCTACCAAAGAGTCCTCACACAAGAGGTTCGGTAGATGTTAGACCACAAGGTGATGAACACTTAATACTGAACTCAATACATCCCTTATCATGGGTACTACTCTACAACCAAGGGGTTATCCCGTTTAACCCTCAAAGAGCACCTCGATAACCACTTGCACATCTACCGCTCTAAACTGCAGACTCTCACCCTTGCGTCAACAACGCGAACTAAGAACGTCTTGCAACCTACAAGGTTCTCTTCAACTAGCATCACATGAGCGCAACACATAAGCTGGAGGGATAGGATTTCTTCACACACAATACTGACAAATTGGTTTATTCTAAACCTCAACTTAAGGTTCTTACTTGGAAACCAAGGCACCCCTCGCACTCACGTGACCAACATGTACCAAAGGTAAGTCTAACAAGTCCATAAGGACTGTCACTCTAAACCATACACACCATCCACGTTGGAACCTTTACTTACCAACACTTACCAATCCATTAATTTACCGAGACAATGACAACCTCAAGGGAACTTTTCACAGAATCCCACTAAATAAAATCTCTGCCAAGGTAAGAAAAAAAAATTAAACTGCCATCAAGAAACTAAAAACCACAATGAGACCAAACCATTTAACACACTTTCGGTAACAAGCTTGTCATTTTTGGCATGATCAACATATTGTCTAACAAAAGCTCGTGAGATAACTCTAACTATATATCTCACTTGACCTCCACCCTGATACTTCGACAACGACCCAACACCACTTCTCGAAGAACCTTGACTATGCCCAGAAGAACTCAACCTCAAAGACTAAACCGGTAAATACTCGTCCACGATCGAGCAGCCCTTTGTTATGTGGCCCGATGTCTGGCACTCATAGCAAATTCTCCAAGCAATGAACATACCTCAAGGTGATGTCAACTGCAAGGCTCACGAACCGGTGGAAACACGCTAGAACTGAACCATCAACACTCTCCGTTATAGAAGAAATCGATAAGCCCCCTACAAAACCTTCAATTTAGATTTTTGGCCAACCCTCAGTTGATCTAAAGCAACTCTTTTTATCCGCACAAAGCGCAAACCCTCCCCTCTTCAGGGTCTGAGAAGAATCTTATAATGTTCTGATTCCCCAAAACATGACCTACAAAATCCTCAACTGACTCAATATTGGCTCTAAGGTCATTCGGGTGCTTCGTACTAACGACTAGTTTAGAGAATATCCCAGATAAAACTATTGACCTTTGCATCGAAATGTCAACTTGAATCCACATCTAACATCAACCACCTTTACTCTTCGATAGCAACAACCTTTGGGCATAACAGATCAACCACAGAAAAATTTTACTCATACATAACACTGCTTGACACTTTAAACTGACTACAAGAACTGATCCCTCATCCTTTTCATAGGAGCTTCACTGACATACCTTTTTTTTACTCACCCAATAAAACATCCCATGTTGAGAGAACAAGCTATGGTCCTAACCCTACGGTCTCTCACCATCTATATGTATTGCCCTTAAGAAAAGACGTTACGGTCAAGATTCCCTTAAGACTATTCCACGTCATCCTCAAATCCCTCTGAGTGTTTCTTAACCATCAATCCAATTTATTAGGTCATACTTTCTCAACCCCTTTACCATACTTAGATTCGTAACAATAATGCTCCTCCCATTAAAGGAACATGGCTTCTTTCACGACCCTCATTGGTCTATCTCACGCCGTCAACTCAACTGGTCTGAACTGCATTCAGAAGGTGATAGATTGTCTTTCCCATTACCTTGGGTTTGGTTCCCCCGAAACCTCAAAGTTTCCAACACTACGTTTGTTTTCTCAAGCTGGCTCATGACCGGATAGCAATCGATGGCTAAGATCATATCAATTTATTTAGAAGACAACTCCATTATATCTGTCAACTACGTATTCTCAAGCCTTACTCAAGTATCGCCTCACATAAAACCCACGATGTCCTTCCGGCCACTACTATAAACAACCGCAACAAGCATACCTTGTTTGAGATATCAGGGCATTCAGCTTATTAAGAGAGTACTTGGGACCTCACAACCATCATGTACCTCTCCACGTTAGACGAAAATGCATATCTGCCAGGCGTGCTTCATCCCCATCACAAGGTACCCAGTATTAAGGCTCACTTACTACGAATGATGGGACCCCCGATCGACACTCCACCACTGGTCAACCAAAAGCAAGTCCTCTTATCCGTTCCATAAGGGTCGTCTACCAACACGTGAAATCTCACCACTAGAGGTCCTCACCATGAACTCAAGGCTTTAAGGTAACTTACGATACATAACCATGATTACTTCTCAAACGGTGGGAGGAGGGCACACCCTCAGCTCCTTCATTCCTTCATAAGCCCAAGCTTAACGTCTGAGATAACTTTGATCTCAAAATTATCCTCAAGGAAATCAGCCATCATCATGGCCCTTACGACCGCGATCGAATCTATCTTATTGTTGCAACCAACGACACACGCGAACACAAGGCACACCATTCAGATTCTAGTCTTGAAGAGTACAACTTAGACACACGGGCTCGTATTCGCTAGACTATTCACGACTCCTAACCACCCTATGGTTTTCTTAGAACCGGCTAAACCTAGGCTCTGATACCATTAAGTGTAACACCCTCGACCTGAATGTCACATGTGGGCCTCACGCCTGAAACCCAACTAACAATTTTGACCTAGTTTATCCCAATCCACAAATCCATTTAATTACAAACCAATAAAACAAAATAAATATTCGAAAACATATACAGTGGAGCTCCTTTTAAAATTACATTATAAACCTTTGACTCGATCGTTTGAAAATCCAAATACGGTTTACAATATACAATAAGTTCCTACGAATACATAGCCCAATGACCTAAGTACTGTACTCTGAAGAGACGAGGCACTAGAATCATTCCCTGATCGTGCTCCTCCAAGAACGAGCCAAACTTACTAACCTGCGAATGGAAACAACGATTATGAATGCTGAGCTAACAAAGCTCAGTGGGTACACCACCACTCAACCATGTTTCATGCAAATCATAAATAAAGCAATGCAACATGAATGATATCATGGCAAGATAACAATGGTGATACCATAACCGCCTAAACACATGGCATTATGAATGTATGATCACGCACATAGCTTATACAAGTATCTCATACATTTACTTAGCATCACACAGATAACACCAACAACATTAAGTGAGGTTCGCATCCACAAAGCATCGGAATCCTACACTTGAGTAAGGCCCACGTCCACATAGCATCGGGATCCTATACTCTGAGCAAGGCCCGCGTTCACAAAGCATCGAGATCCTATACTTAAGGGGATAAGGCTCGCATCTACATAGCATCGGGATCATACATCCTTGCTCAGGATCTCTCATCAAGCATCTTCGAATGAGGCCCGCATCCACAAAACATCATAATTCTATATTTGGGAGTCTTCAAGGTGTCGCAACACACTTAGGGTATCCAAATCCCAACAACAAGGGATGACTCGACTATCTAGGCGCCCCATCAGCACACAACAAGGACCCTAGCCACTACACAGCCTCGACCTCGACATAAGGGTCTTACCGCACACAACTCCAACGTACTTACCATCGCCCTATGGTTTCTATCAATTATTATACCACCCTATTGAGCTTATATGTTATTAGTATGTTATGAAGGTACACATTATCCGTTCTCATTAATTTATCTTATTATTCAATAAGACTTAACCTTAGGCGCCCCTTCCGCACACAGCAAGAGCTTAGATTACCACACAACATCAATGATCCACCTAGGATCCCTATGGGTTACCACCTCACACAGTTACCAATGTATAACGAGTCATTAGCCATTTATTTTATACATGTGGTTTAATTCTCTATTTCACAGTTTTAATATTCATTTTACACCTTAACGGACCCCCAGGGCTCTTTGCCTCAAATTATAGCATCCCCAAACGCAACCTCAAAATTCTTGGGCAAATTTCCCAGCGAGTACTGATACTCCTATGTGGGTATCAGTATTCCCCTCTAGGTACCGATACTCGGCCATGGGTACCAATACTCATTTTAGGTTCGAAAGAACTGGACTCTCAAGTCGTACCGATGTGCTCTGTCCCGTATCGGTACTCATTATCGGTACTAGGATCACCCTGTACCGATCCAAGCCCGTACCGGTACTCATACCTTTACGTACCGGTACGCTAAGCCTCTCACAGGCAATGTAACAGTGGGTACCGATACGCCCCTTGCATACCGGTACGCTAAAGCTTTACTGGAATCTTTAATATGCAAGGGGTACTAATACGCGAGAAGGTGTACCGGTACTCCCCTCACAACCCTCTCCCCTTTTATACTAAGGCGTACCGATACGCTATCTCCAGTACCGGTACGCGAGCCCAATTTTCAAACTTTAGGTGCAGGTTTCACCTAGAAACCCTGTTTAACCCCCATGGTTAAACCCTAAATCGTTCCTAAAAATTATGGTGATAGTATTAGGTGGATTACTACTTAAGTCATAGCAATATCAATCCCATGATTTCCCATTAATGACCACTCAAGGTATAACCAAGCCAAAAACACCAATACATCCATCAAAGCTTAATTTCATGATTTCCAGGAAACTATGGGAGTTAGTAGTGTACTAACCTCGAATTAAAGTTGATGAAGAAGCCCTCAAGAGCCCATTCCCGTTCTTCCTCTTCAACCCAGCACAACATCTTCTCCCACCATTCCAAATGAATCTTACCTTGGATAAAAGATCTTGAGATGCTAAACAAACTTCCCTTCTTGCCCCAAACAAGATTCTTACTCAAACTCTCAAAGATTTGACCTTGAACTTTGAGTTCTTGGTAAGAAAATGAGAGTAGAAGGGGAAGGGGGACAAGAAGACCAAGATGATCTCATATGGTTCACTTTTCTGCAGAGAAGATTAAACACCCCATCCTCTTTGTCATCCATTTATTAAATTACCATCTTGCTCCTCAGAATTCTCATCCTAAACCAAGCCCAATTCCAACTAAGTAAGCTCAACAACAATGGAAAGCCCAAAAAGGCTCCCGGAAGCTGAACATTCGACCCAAATATGAGGCCTACGCCTCGGGTTAACCCGACTCTTGGATCCAAAAATTCGGGTCATTCATTATAAGATCAACATGATGAGATGGGTAAGAAGAAACAGAGGAATTTAATTAGGCAAAATAGGTGACTCCCACCAACATGCATCAATGGCAACAGTTTCGACAAAAACTGTGGGCACAACCTCATTCATGGTTCACAAACACAGGGCAAATATGCATCAACCCATGGGGCATCATCATCGAAAGCTAGTAACCAGTAACATTTAGACATGCAAGGAAAGTTAAAGACTACGGAAGAGTCTATGCTACCCTCAAGAAAGCGGTTCGAGCAACAATAGAAATTCATAAAGGAGCAGATGGAGCACCAGAGGTTAGATGATTAAAGGAACAAAAGACTAATTCATGAGTAGAAGGAGAAGAAAAGGGGCAAAGCAGTCAGGCATGAACAAGAAGACAAAGAGGCAGATAAAGAAGATTAGGGTGTTCTTAACCAAGGATTTTAGATACCCTAATTGAAAGATTATGAAAATACTGAAGATTCATATTATTATCTTATGGAAGATGATGCCCAGCAAATGTTGCAAGAGAAGATAGAGCAACTCGAAAAGAATTTTTAGAGTGTGCAGAATTTCCAACAGATGTTGTAAGAGATGATGGAGCAACTCGAAAAGAATTTTCAGAGTGTGTAGAATTTCTAACAGATGGATTCTTCCAGATATTCCCTGAGATACAAGAATGAGCCTTTAGCTAAAAGTATTTTTGAACATCATGTTTCGACATCCTTCAAATTCCCCAAGTTGATGTATGACGGAAGAGAGGATCCTCATGATCACTTGTCTCATTTTTTGAATCATATGGACCAAGTCAAGTGTAGAGCATTTCTAATGACATTAAAGGATTCTGCTCAGGCCTAGTATCTTCAATTACCTTCACCTTAATACACAATTCTAATGAGTTAGCGAACCTTTTCATGAGTTATTTCCTGGCGAATAAAGTGTTGAAAACGTCTTCTACATATTTAATGTCTCTGTATCAAAGGCCAGATGAACCACTGAGAGATTTTGTGAAAATATTCCATTCAACAACAATGTAGACTAAAGAGTTCACGGATGAGTTTGTAATCAATGTTGTTGCACAGAAGCATCTTAAGTATAATTTGTTGGATAGACCACCAGCAACTCTATCTGTATTATATAAAAAAGTTCAGCCTTACATGGAGAATGAAGAGGCATTTAGAATGAGATCTCAAGCGCAAGGTTTGCAATTTACAAATGCAAAATCTAATGTTAGCAGTCCCAGACGAGGAAGACCGATCCATGATAGAACTAGAATAAAAGACCATCAGTATAGAGGGGGCCAATAGTATGTTCAACACAGTGGTCATTCCCAATAGTATCAGCAGGATAATAGGCAAAAGGAAACATCTAGAGAGAAACCAACTGGATTTTTATCCTTCCACCAACTGACGGAATCACCTTCACAAATTTTGAATCAAATTGAGCACACTAAAATTTTGTGATGCAACCAATGAGACTGAGTGAGCGAAGGGAACGCTCTAAGAAAATATGTGAATTCCATAAGGATCAAGGCCACTACACTGATTATTGCGCTCATTTGAGTAATGCAATTGAATCGGTTGTTAGAAGGGGCTAGTTAGAAAGATTCATGGCTAGTTAGAAAGATTCATAGTCTCTCATAATATGCAGATGTGACTACGGGATAGAACAGGCAAGACCATAAGATAGAAATAGAGGCAATCAAGCATTTAGGGGTATCGAACATGTAATAATTGGTACTAATAAAAAATGGTAACAGTCAAACTCTAAACGCAAGGCACGTATGAACAGTGTAATGTTAATTTCAGCAGGCTCAATGAAATGAATAAAATAAAGGGAGCAAGTATCTTTTTTAAAGAAAGAAGAAGATAACACTTTAGATGAGGAAAGTAATTATCATATTGCTGTGACAGCCATGATAGCAAGATTTGATTTCAGAAGAATCCTGGTGGACACGGGAAGTACAATAGAGGTGTTAAGTTGAAACGTGTTCAAATAGATGAGAATTATGGAGATAGAGTTAAAGCCGGCGAGCCCATTATATGGGTTCAGTAATCAGCCTATTGAGGTAAAGGGCTCCATTTAATTACCAGTAATTATGGGTGATGATGATAATAAAATTACGCAGTTCTTGGTGGTTGTGGTGGTGGGACAGTGTTTGTCAGCAGTGTTGAAGTAGAGTATGAAAAGGTGGTGGATTGCTCCAGATACAAATATACCTTCTTCTTGAATATGTTCCTGAAATAGCTTTGATTCTTCTTTTTCTTGTCTTTCTTGATAGCACATCATCTTTGATATTTTAATTTGAAGCTGATTGCTTGAAACTACGCAGAGCACTGAGCATGAAGTTTATAGCATAAGAATTCGAGTTATAAACTAACTGATTCTGCGTTGACAATGTTGGCCAATGAATTTGTGACACGTGGCCAAAAAAACTATCAAAAAAGCAGTTGGATGCTCACTCCTTGTGTTGTGCCACCAATTGATGAAAAACTTAGAACGAAAAGACCAGAGAATAACAGGTCTAACAATTAAATTTGCATATGGCTTCTCTCTCTCAAGAATCTACCCTACTACTGATAATGAGATCCGTATGCAAACAAAGAACAAAATTAAGCGGAATCATTCTGTTCTGATCAGGAATAGGCTGGTGAGGACGTTAATGGAGTTGAATATGAAATGAAAGAAGCCAATAAATAGAAAGTCTATGGCTAGGTTAAATAATATCCAACAAAGACTGTAATTACATACATACATAACATAGTCATGGAGAAAACTATCAAAACGAGTAAGCTAGATTTCCTATGACTATGTTATTTATGTATGTAATTACAGTCTTTGTTGGGTATTGTTTAACCTAACAGTAAAATTTCTATTATCTTAGTCAACCCATTCATAGAACCACTGCCTACTGCATTCCTGACCCGGCCTTTTCTTTCGCCCGACACAGAGGGAATGAGGTTGTATTGCAAGTAGGTGGTTCTGAGGTTAATGTTTTGAATAAGGCAATGATGAATCTTGATAGCCTCGACATCAGAGAGGAAGACAAATTCGGCAAGCCAGAGCTAGTAGATGAAATGGAGAATGTGGAGGTGTATCCTGGCAATCGTTCTAAGATAACTAGGATAGCATCGGGCCTAGACAAGCATCACAGGAGAAGGTTAATAAAATTGTTGAAGGACAATGTGGATATGTTTGCATGGTTCTCCATAGACATGTCTGGTGTAGATCCAAGGATAATCAAGGATTCCTTGAAGATGAATCAGAAAGCTAGACCTATCAGACAGAAAAAAAAAAGGAATTTTTTTTAGGAAAAGGTATAACCAATAAGGCAGGAGACAAAGAAGTTGTTGGCGGCATGATTTATTGAAGAAGTAAAATATCCAGAATGGTTATCTAATGTGGTAATGATGAAGAAGTCAAGTGGCAAATAGCGAATGTGTGTCGATTTTACCAATCTTAACAAGGCATGTCCCAAGGATAGTTTTCCTCTTCCTTCAATTGACAGATAGGAAGACACTTTTGTTGGGCACAAGTTCATGAGCTTCATGGATACTTTTTTCGATTATAATCAGATTGCGATGGCAGAAGAAGATCGGGAGAAAACTACTTTTATAACGGAGGATGACTTTTTCTATTACAGGATGATGCGCTTTGGATTGAAAAGTAGGAGGGCAACATATCAACGTTTGGTTAAGAAGATCTTTTGTAATCAAATTGGAAGAAACATGGAGGTTTATGTGGATGATATGTTAGCTAAAAGTCTTTCTCTAGAGAAGCTTTTGGTTGATTTACAAGAAGTTTTTGATGTTCTTAGATTGCAGGGGATGAGATTGAATCCTGAGAAGTGCGTCTTTAGGGTAAGAGTAGGCAAATTTTTTGGCTTCTTATTTTTGAAAAGATAAATTGAGGCGAATCTAGAAAAGATCAAGACCATCATAGACCTAGAACCACCAAAAAATACTAATTATATTCAAAAGCTGAATGAGAAGCACTAAATAGGTTCGTATCTAGGTTGGCGGACAAATGTCTTCCCTTCTTCAAGGCACTCAAAGGAACTTTTGAGTGGACAGAAGATTGCCAGAGAGCTTTTGAACAATTGAAACATTACTTGGCGAGTTCTCTTATGCTCACTACACCAAAGAAGTGAGATACCCTATTTATATATATATATATCACAGCAACAAATGACACCATTGTAGTAGTTTTGACCAGGAGAGAGGAGGTTAATCAAAAGCCAATTTATTATGTCAACAAAGTCTTTCAACAAGCAGAAAAAATGTACTAAAGGGTTGAAAAATTGGTCTTCGCATTGGTGGTAGCAGCGAGGAAACTCTGTCATTAGTTACAAATGCATCAAGTGATGGTCTTGTCGGATCAACCTTTTATAGATATCTTGGGTAGTGTGAATATACAGGGCCGGATGCTAAAATGGGAGATAGAGCTTAGTGAATTTGAGATTAACTACCAGCCCCGGAGGACACTTAATGTTCAAGTTCTGGCTAATTTTGTTGCAGAATGTACATTCACCACACTAATGGCAGATTTACCAAAACACAACCTAGGTGTAGACAATAAGATTGCAGAACCCCAGCAAGAGGCTTTGCAAGTTGAAACTCAATGAATTACTAATTCGCAACATTGGACGTTACATGTAGATGGTCAATTAGGTAACAATGGAACAGAAGATGGTGTGCTACTGGTAGGGCCTGATGCAAAAGAGAAATGACAATACATTCTCAACTTCGCATTTGTTATCTCCAATAATGCAGCAGAGTATGAAGCATTAATAGCTGAATTGAAACTAGCTACTAAGATGAAAGTCGAGAGGTTGTAGATTTTCACAGATTTTCAGTTGGTTGCGAAACAATTGTTAGGGGAATACGAAGTCCACGACGAAATGCTTCCCCAATACCAGCAACTGGTGAAAAGACTTTTAGCAAAATTTAATGAATACTCCATAAAAACAAATTCCTAGAGGAGAAAATACAAGAGCTGATGCCCTGGCAAGGACACCTAAATTAGACACATTCTCTCAAATTGGTACCTAAAGAATTTTTGCTCCCAAATTAGTACATGAACTAGACACCTTCTCCTAAGTTGGTACTTAAAGAATTTTTGCTCCCAAATTAGTACATGAACTAGACACCTTCTTCCAAGTTGGTACCTAAATATTTTTTGCTAATAAATTGATACATGAACTAGACACTTTTCTCCCAAGTTGGTACCTAAATAATTTTTGCTCCCAAATTGGTACATGAACTAGACACCTTCTCCCAAGTTGGTACCTAAAGAATTTTTGCTCCCAAATTGATACATGAACTAGACTCCTTCTCTCAAGTTGGTACCTAAAGAATTTTTGCTCTCAAATTGGTACATGAACTAGACACCTTCTCTCAAGTTGATACCTAAAGAATTTTTGCTCCCAAGTTGGTACTTGAACTAGACACCTTCTATCAAATTGGTACCAAAACTTATACAATTTTATCATTTTTGTCTTAATTCTAAAAAATCAATAAATTTAACATTCTATATTTAAAAATCAATAAACTTATACATTCTATCATTTTTCTACATTCTAAAATTCTATCAAAAATTCTATATTTTTGGGCCAGTGTCTTGGTTTATAAAAAACAAACCGTACTCTTCGATTTGAATCCATTTTTATTATAATTAGATATACTCATAAGGTACCATGCAGTGGCGGATCCAGAAATATATTTGAGGCTGGGCACACATAAAATCTCAAAATTTCGGGTGGGCACAAGTCATGAATATTATAAAAAAAAAGTAAAGGCTAATTCATAAAAATTAAGAAAATTGAAGATAAATATGTAAACTTTAAAAAGTTTATGGTGAGCACTGGCCCACCCTAGAGTATATGTAGATCCGCCATTGGTAACATGAGTCGAGTTAAGATTGAATGTTTGATTCATTCTTTAATACAATATTATAATATTACCAACAACCAGTTGGTCGAGCGAGATGAGGCGTTAGGTTTTTAAGTAATGTGAGAGATTCGAATTCTGATGTTGTGAATAGAAAAAACTAGGTTGTGATGGTCGCCCCCATTATAGGTATATACAAAATCTGATACAGATGTTATACCAAAAAACCCTATATGATACGTAAACTCTCTAAAACTCCTCTTGAGTCCGGTGCCAAGCGTACGACGAAGATCCCCACTGAACCTGGTACAAAATACACGATTAAGAAGCCTCATAGTGTCGGGGATGAGTCGCCTAATACCAGCCAAACTAATGTTCATGATGAATCAACCCCAGTCACTATGGAGGAGAGTCCGTCGCCTGCTGTTGAAGGTGATCCCAAATTTGTTAAAAGGGATCTCAAAGTTGTTGTAGGGGATCCCAAAGTCTCTACTGTTGCGCCGCTGTCTTATAAAGATTCTCTTATGGGTAATCAAACTGCGTCTGCAATGGATGAGGAGGAGATTTTCGATGAAGAGGATCTCGAACTTGTTGAAGGTGACGTTGTCCGCTACACTGTTGATGGTATTATTTCTATTGATTTTTCTGAAAGGGTTCAATCCATGGCTGTCAAAAGCTTAGACCACACAGTTGTGATCTAGCTTCTGGGTCGTCGGATTAGATATAACACCCTGGGCACTCGCCTATACAATCTATGGAAACCATCTCAGGCTTTCTGCCTCATGGATATCGAAAATGACTATTTCTTAGTCTCCTTCCGAACATACAAGGATTTCTTAAACGCTATCTCTAGTGGCCCTTGGGTGATCTTCGGTCACTATCTCATTGTCGAGCCTTGGTCTATTGATTTTTCCACGTCCTAGCCTCACCCCAATCGTGTAATTACTTGGATCCGATTACCGGGACTGCCGGTGCTACTCTACAAACCAAGTCTTATTGCAGAAATTGGTAGAAGTATTGGCCCCATTGTGAAGCTTGATTACAAAACTGAGCGCGGTAGGCACGGGCACTTTGCACAAATAGCGATCAACCTGGATCTTCGTAAGCCTCTTATTTCAAAACTCATTATCAATGGTCGAGTACAGGTATTTGAATATGAATCTTTGCCTACCATTTGCTTTGAGTGTGGTAAATATGGCCATGTGCAGGATATTTGTCCTTCAATTGCAAACCCTTTAGGAGAAGCAAGTCCTCCTCAAGAAGCACCACCGGCACCCCTAGCTCCCAGTTCTGCCCGTACGGCCCGTGGATGATGGTTGAGAGACGTCAACGTCGACCCTCTCGCAAGGATGCTAGTAGTAGTTCGGCCACTAAGGATGTGGTTGTATCTGAGTCCCGTTTTAATCAATTTTTTTAGGAAGATGCCCCAGAACAATCAACAAGTCACGCGGTCCCTCCTGCTGCACCTGAAGCATTACCCAACGTTGCTACCGAAGCTTTGCTTCCCACTGCTCCTACCGCGCTACCCACTATTCGGGGAAAGGGAAAGGGAAAGACGAGTGTTGACCCTCGCCCTGTTAAGTCACAAAGCCCCCTTAATGTTCGCAAGCCCTTGCAGGTTCATAGTCTAACTGCTTCATCATCCTCGAAGCCGATCACCCAACAGGCCCGTAAGAGTTTAACTCCCTGTTCTAGCCGCTCTCCTATTTCTGGCCAAGGTGCTATGCAGATTGATAAAACCATGCATACGGCTGTGACCGTAAGTGAGACTGAGGATCCTAATATGGTAATGGCAAGCAATAATCAGAGCCCCCTCCCCCACTAGTGCACATGCGTGAGCCTCTTGACGATATCACGCATCGTGCTACTCCTAATTCGAATGTGAATAAGACTGCTCACGATATGAATCAATTTGAGCAACGAGTGACTGCGTTCACAGCCCCTACTAGTGCATCCTTTGATGCTCCTACGACCTCAATGCAGGTTGAATTTGCTCTTTTTCTAGTATTTTTTATAATGAATATTACAGCTTTATGTTGGAATGCCCAGGGTTGTGGGCATCCTAAGTTTCTAACAGCCGTTAAGCAGTATCTCAGGGATTATAAACCTGACTTCTTTGGTATTGTGGAGCCACGTATAAGTGGAGCGAGAGCTGATTCTGTTATTAGTTCATTGGGATATCCTTTCTCGCACCGGATAGAGGCCTTAGGCTTTGTTGGGGTGCCACTGTTACTGTTCAGGTCCTTCTTCATCACTTTTAATTTCTTCATTGTGAAGTCACCTGTAAATCTTCGGGGGTTTCTATTCTTGTCACTTCGGTTTATGCTAGCCCTACTTCTGCTCGTCGCAAACCTTTTGGCCTCATCTCTGTCATCTTTCCTCGAGTATAACTCGTCCTTGGTTTCTTATGGGCGACTTTAACTCCACTCTTAATGCACCGAAAAGAAAAGATGGAGCGGGATCAATCAGAGACAGTCGTGACTTCAGACTTTTGTGTTTGACTGTAGACTTCGCGACCTTGGTTTCTAGGGCCCTAAATTTACTTGGTCGAGAGGTCACACATATGCTCGTCTTGACCGTATGATTTGTAATGAATATTGGGATGAGTCTTTTCTTAAGATGTCAGTGTCCCATCTTTTCCGTATGCGCTCAGATTATAGGCCGATCTTGCTTCAGGTTGGACACGTCCATCGCTCACGCTCTCCTCGCCATTTTTGATACTTCACGGGCTGGTAACAACATATTGATTTTGAGAGAATGGTGCAAGACAATTGGCATGCCTCAGTTTCTCTTTCTGAACCCATATCCAAGTTCACTATTGCAGCTGATGTTTGGAATGTGCCTGTATTCGGGTATATTGGGGTGAAGAAACACTCTATTATGGCCAGGCTTCGAGGCGCTCAAAAAGCCCTTGAGTGTAGACACACCAGTTTCCTTGTTAACCTTAAACAAGAGCTTCGGATTGAGCATGAAGCCCTCCTTGATTAAGAGGAGATATTATGGAAGTAAAAGTCTCGTGCCAATTGGATAACTAATGGTGATCGCAACACGGCCTACTTTCACCGAAAGGCTACACAACGCAAAGTGCGCAACCGGATCCGTTCTTTGAAAATTTTAGATGGAAGTTGGTGTAATGATGAGCTTATCTTACGTAATGAGGCAGGCTAATTTTTCCAAGCTTTATATGCCTAGAATGAAAGTACCGTGAGCTCTTACCCTTAAACAGGTCACTTTCCTATTGTTTCGTCTTCCACTAGGAGTCCTTTGAGTGTTGTTCCGTCCTCACAAGAAATTTTTGATGCTTTAAAGGAGATGTCTCCACTTAAATCTTCGGGTCCTGATGGTCTACATGCTAAATTCTTTCAGAAGCAGTGGCATATTTTTGGTGATGATGTTTGTCGTGAAATTCAGTCTATATTTTAAGAGGAAAACATCGAGCCGTCATTGAATCGTACCAATCTTGTTCTCATACCTAAGGTTGATGTTCCAGAGTCATTCGCAGATTTCTGACCAATCGGTCTTTGCTCAGTTATTTGTAAACTACTTACAAAAATTGTAGTACGTCGTCTGAAGTCGATTATGCCTACTCTCATTCACCAAACTCAAACAGGCATCATCTCTGGTCGGTCTATCACAGATAACGTCATTTTAAACCAAGAGATTATCCACTCAATGAAAGGCAAGAAAACCAAGCAAGGATGGATGGCCGTGAAGATTGATCTAGAGAAAGCATTTGATAAAATTCGATGGGATTTTCTTCAGGGTACACTTGTTGAGGCGGTTTTTCCTCAAAATCTTATTCGCCTTATAATGTATTGTGTCACTTCATCGACAATTCAGGTCCAATGGAACGGCACCCTTTCTTCGGCTTTCTCTCCTGAGCGTGGTGTCAGTCAAGGCGATACCCTATCGCCATATTTGTTTGTCTTGACAATGGAGCGTTTGGGCCACGCTATCCGTGAGGCTGTGTACAATGGTTCATGGATCCCATTTTGCATAGCTCGCGCGGTGTTCCTCTCTCGCACCTCTTCTTCACCGACGACCTTATCCTATACGCAAGAGCGGATCTTTGGCATCATTTCAAATATCTTGTCTGAGTTTGGAAAACACTCCGGCCATAGGGTTAGTACTCGAAAATCTCAGTTCTATTTTTCCCCTAATACTGATATGGCCCTTAGGGATGAGATATGTGAGACTCTTGGCCTTCAACAAACATTGTCCATTGGTGCGTATCTAGGGGTTTCGGTCCTCCACGAGCGTATGAGGTATGCTGATTTTGATTTCATTTTGAATCGACTTCGTGCCAAACTAAGTGGTTGGGCGGCAAGAACGTTATCCTTGGCTGAAAGGATCACCCTTGCAAAATCTGTGCATGATGCCATTCCCTCTTATTTTATGCAAAATGCTAAACTTCCTGTGCGTGTTTGAATGGAAATAGATAAGATCATTCGTGGATTTATATGGGCCACTACTACGACGCATAGAGGAATCTCTCTTGTCAATTGGGAAGCAATTTCTCAGCGTCTTCGCAACGGTGGTCTTGGCGTCTCTCGTTCTAATGAACGTAACATGGCGTATATGTGCAAACTCGCTTTTACTTTAGTTAGTCGCACAGATGATTTATGGGTTAAAGCTGTCCGACAAAAATACCGGGTCATTTTCTTATGTCCCTATTCAATCTCTCGATCGCAATACTCCCCTTTGGCGAGGTATTTCACAAGTCTGGGACTCATTTTGACGCAACATTTACTGGCTACTCGGTGATGGTAGTGAGGCACATGTGTGGAATGATGTTTGGGTTCCAAAGTTAGGGCTGTTAAAAGATTGTGTGAGACCGTCGGATGTTCCTCAATGTTTTCAGCACTTTGGTGATCTTATTGGTATTGATGGTGAGTGGGATTTTGCCCGTATTTCCATTTTATTTACACCTGAAGTTGTTTCTCATATTATGAGCATATTACCACCGTCTCCATCTCATGGGAATGATTCCATTACTTGGAGTCGGACTGCATTAGGAGCTTTTACTCTAGATTCGGCTTATAATGCCTTTGTGGATGCTTCTTGGTCGAATAGCAACATTATGTGGCAGCAAATTTGGTCGCTTTCTGTCCCTCAACGCATCCGGACATTTCTTTGGCTTGTTGTTCGCCATCGTTTTATGACTAACAAATAGAGAGTTCGGCGTCGCCTAACATCGGATCCATCTTGCTCTATTTGTGGTTGCCATAAGGAGTCAATCCTCCATATCCTTAGAGATTGCCCTTCCACTGGCAGCTTGTTGCAAGTTACTGTCTGCTCGGAGAATCATGAAGCCTTCTTCTCTCTGCCCCTAGATAGTTGGGTTGTTGAAAATATTAGTCTCTACGTCAACGGGGAGCATCACTCCACCATGGGGTCTCTTCTTTGCCTCCTTAATATGGCAGCTATGGAAACGGAGAAATGATTTTATTTTCGCAGACTCGTGTTTATCGTTGTAGCATTAGCCTCGCATAGGCCTCTCACTACGTGAGCCAGGTTCCATCCCCTCCTCTTGCTCAACCCGCACTTGTCGAAGCTCTCGCTTGGCAACCACCTCCTGTAGGTTGGTCCTGTCTCAATACCGATACAGCGGTCTCCTCCGTTTCCAACCTAGGCGGTATCGGAGGACTAATTCGCGGACCTTCTGGTGAGTGGATCGCTGGTTATAACAAAAAGGTAGGGTCACTACCCCTTTGCAGACTGAGTTATAGAGTCTCTTTATAGGCCTCCAGGTTGCATGGAATATGGGCTTTGACCGTCTTCAGATACAATCTGATTGTAAACAAGCGATGGATCTCGTCCTCTCTACCTCCGATGTTCAGTCGTTGCCGCTAGTTCAAGCCATTCAGTCATTGCGTGATCATGCTTGGGACATTAAGTTTATTTGGGTCCCTTGCGAATGCAATATGGTTGCGGATAGTTTGTCCAAGATGCCGACGCCTCAGTCCTTTGACCTTGTTCTCTATGATAAAGCTCCTATTAGCATTGCCATATTGGTTGAACGTGATGTATTTGGACCACCCTATTGTAGATCTGTTCGACCATAGTTCATAGGCTCGAACTTCTTTCAAATCAAAAAATAATAATAAAGAGAATTAAAAACCATTTATTGAAGCAAATAAACTACCTAATGAGTACATTTGTTCAAATATAATATATATATATATGCTTAAACCCTTCTCATTATGGTTTGGTTCAAAGCATATAATTCATCTCTATACATATGGACAAAAATGAAGAGATTTAGACAAACGACCCTATAAAAAAAATATGGCTCTCGGCCTTCAAATTGGGTCGCTACTTTGATACATTTCCTTTATATATGAAAGATAGTATCTATATATGCTTTTTTTAGGTCACGGTTACCTGCATGCAGAACATTAGCTCGACATGAAAATTACATATCATAAAAAGTATACGTATAGTTGTATGAAATATATATACTTTTACATTATAATAAAAACAAACCAAGATTCCAGCGAAAAATAAAGTGAAGAAGCTTTCAAATTCTTCTGATGATTATGATGGATTGCTCTGGAATATATAAAATATATGTAAATCTCGAGTATTCGAGAAATTAAATTTATTCTATTTTTATGAATATTTAGAAATGAAGGAATTATCTTTATCAGACATGTGAAGAAATTATACTTTATTTTATTATTAATTTACATTTTAAAAGAAATTAAAAAAGGCATATTTAGAATGGATGACGTTGAGACCACGTGACCTTAATTAGGGTATCTATCCAATGTTTTTCTTCACTTTCTATAGACGACCAGTTTTATTAGAATAAAATTAATTATGATCTATTCAAATTTGAATAATTCAAATTTTAGAAGCTTAACGGTAGAAAAGTGTTTAAATTATACACTTTTTCTCAGTTAAGTGTCTAACTTATCTTTAATTTTATTAAAAAATTTAAAATCTAAATCTTTAAATTCCTCTCAATCGACCACCAATTCAACCTCCACTGATCACTCTTGCCTTCATCGAACCCCGATGACTGAAAACTCTATCATTCTATCGTTGAAAATCGTCGATTGCACCGTTGACAAACATCCAACAATGAAGAAAAAAGAGGTCAATTGGGTTTTAACTGACAACTAGAGGGTGAGGGCGTCAAGCGGTGAGGTACGCAACGCATGGATGATGAACGGTGAACCAACAACTTGTGAGAGATACCGGAGGGTGAGGGAGATGTAATTCGAGGGTTTGATTGAAATAAATTAAAACTTTGAGATTTGTAAAGAAATTCAAAATTTTAAAGAAATTTAGAAATTAAAAAAAAAAGCCGCGTGTCATATTCTGATTGGATGATGAAATTTTTTTAACAGTCGTTGATGAAAAAATCATATTTAAGTAACAAAATGAAACGTTGGGCTCCTACTTGACCGGAAAAATAGTTTAGACACCTAATTAAAAAAATATATAGTTTGGACACTTAGTTTATGGTTGATACAATTCTAAACTCAAAATAACTTGATTAAAACTCAACTCACATCCGTTTCTGTAAAAATTTAAATGAGGTGTGAAAGAATAAATAATAGCTACAAGAATCATAAGCAATCTTAAGGAAAAATTGTGGAACAAAGCATGTAAAAGTTGTGCATAATTCTGAAAGATACGTGTGTATTTATATATTGTCGGGAAAATGAAAGGTGTCAAACAAATTTGGGATTTTGGATAGATATATATATATTCTTTCGCTTTTGGATTTTGGATGTAGAGATAGGTTAACTATAGTGCCCTAAGGCCTATTGTATGGACATGATATTTTAATTATTGAATTTATTATTATAGTAATAAATTTGTATGCTTTTGTATCTTTGAATATTATTAATTATTCTAAATATCCCTAATCAGTTATTATTGTGGGAGCAATAATAAGATAAGATTGTTATAAAGTTTGATAGATATTCATAAGATGAATATATGAATGAGATTCAAATCAAATTCATATATGTATTTGTTGTGAACAAATATTAAGATCGACTCGTCTTAAGATTAATACGTGGATTAAAGTTATATATTAATCTTCAAACAGTTGTGACATTGAATCCTTAGACCTGAAATTGCTACGGTTCTCAACATGATGACTATTATGCTTTACATAGTCAAATATCGTTTTTAATCGGACGATTATAAAGGTTATGCTTGAACATAATAAGGAATCATGCAGTGAGATGTGAGTGATTAAGATGGAATTTATCCCTCTTAACATAAGAGAGATATCTTTGGGCCCCTCGATGATTGAGACTGAGAAATGCATGGTCATGCTCAAATGAGTTGATAGAGATCAATGTCATTTGTTTAGTCAGTTCAATTGGGCATCGAGAAACTAAAGATAGAACGACATAAGGTTAACATTTTTCATGCCTTATATTCTATCAAGATATCGTGAGATAAAAGGATAATGACATAAACTGAATTAAGGTCGTCTTTGATTATGAGCTTTTCATTTAACCTGGGTAGTCATAATGTCTTGCTAGAGGCCACTTATGACTTGTAGAATAAAATGTGATTTTATCTACTACCAACGTTAATTGAACTTATAGGGTCGCACACTAAGAATGGATAAGAATGGTTGTGGTTATTACTCTCAATAATAAATTTAAGATAATGCAATTATTTTAAATTATATTGTTAGAGATTATTTATTCAAATTTAAAGAAGTTAAATTTGTATTCTTGTGATAGAATATTTTATTTATTTTATTATTTTTCAAAAATAATATTAAATAAATTCTAGATTTGATTGGATTTAAATTCCTTATTGGATAAGGAATCTATTTTCAAATATATTATTTATTTGTTTTAAATAAATAATGTTATTAAATAAATCACATCATCTAGATTTTGGTTGAATTTAAATTCCTTATCAGATAAAGGAATTTGTTTTATAATTTATTTAAAAGAATTTTAATTAAATTATAATAAGTGAACTCAATCTAACCCTAATGAAGTCATATATATATATATATATATATGCCAAGGGTTTTTTTATGAGAGTTTTTTTCGAATATAGCCACCAAGACCACAAAAAACTCTATTTTTGAAATTTTGAGAGGAATTAGCATTCCGATAGCCATTCGTCATCCATTCGTGTGTGGATACTTGTAGAGGGCGGTCGTCTTTTTCAGAAAGGCAGCGCCTCAGCACAACGAAATTACCGAATCAAAAATCAAGGTAACCTTTTGATTTCCTCTTTCGTACATTAATATGATTGCATGAGATCTTAAAAATTTTCGTAGAATAATATTTTCGTTACGTTTATTTGCTTGATTAGAACAGTTTATTTCCTATGAATTCCTACAAGATATTCCTTGTGTTTTGTATCTAGAAAAGTTATAAATAAAGCTACATATGCAGAAAGAGATGTAGAAAAGAGAGTGGCAATTTGTACATTGGCCTGCATGGAAAAATTCGCATATTAATCCCCTATCGTATTTTAATATTTTTTACGTGTTAAAATCGTATTGACATTCTAATAAGGGATGCCACGATCCGTCCTCGCATTCATAGCATTTATCTTTTATATATTTATTCTCTTTTGTGCCTATAAAAATAAAATAAAAGTTGACATTCTTTTGGCAAATTCTGGTCCCCCCTCTCCCTCATCCATTTTGTAGGCCTTATCCTCTCTATCTCATCTTATCACTTATGCATATTGTCACGTAAAGTATTAGGATATAAAAACAATAATGTTACACGTCCTATTAAATATATCTTTTCAAAAGATGGTAATGACTCGTGATGATATATATATATATATATATATATATATATATATATATATATATATATATATATATATATATATATCTTTGTTTTGGATTAATCTTGCTGAGGTGATAAGAGTATTGAGATGTTATTTGAGCTCCTTTGGTAGCAGTCTTAATTGGATCATTGGGCACTCGTTTTCATTGGAGCATGCGTTTTATTCTTCTTGGCTGGTTTGTATACTACTGACTATTGTAAAGTGTTTGATTTTGTTTTAAATTATGTCATGGTTGTCTATGCTAAGATTGCAAGATGTTTAAGTTGATTTAGACTCTAATCTTGATATAATTTCACTGCTTACAGCGGTAGATTTTAATAAAATGTATACTTTTGCTGCGGAAAATATAATACAATAATCCATTCGTGTAAATAATTTTGTTCAAATTTCATATTGGGCCATGTCAAATGTATCTTGTATTTATTATACTACTTCTATATTAAACGCGATATGTTTCATAGTTTGTTTAAAATTAAAATTAATATTTAATATACCGACGATATACATAAGATTGTACACTATCGTTTATTTTTAAAATTCGATCCAGTGAATACCCATAGAAAATATGGCTCTTTGGCCTTCCAATTGGATCCTTACTAGCATACCTTTATATATAAAGTTTAGATCTCTATGTTTTTTTAGGTCATGGTTACCTGCAGAAACAACATTACCTCGGCATGAAAATTACAAATCTTGAAAAGTAAATAAATATGTATTTGTTTGAAATACGTATATTTTGTAATAAAAAAACACAAGACTCCAATGAAAAATAGAGTGAGGAAACTAGAGGTGGCAATCAGGTCGTTCGGTTCAGGTCATTTCGGTTTGGGTTAACTTTCGGTTTGGGTTGACTTTCAGTTCGGGTTGCTTTCGGTTCAGGTTTGGTTCGGGTTGGATCGGGTCTGAATCAGATTTAGCTCGGTTCTATGGTATTTCGGGTTCGGTCAATATCGGATCGGTTGATTTTTGATTCGGGTCAATATCGGATCGGTTGATTTTTTCGTTTTGGGTCAAAACTGGGTCGATTGACTTTTCGGTTCAGGTCAATATTGGATCGGTCGAATTTTGGGTAGGGTCAATATCAGATCGGTTGATTTTTTAGGTCGGGTCAATATCGGATCAGTTGATTTTTCGGGTCAGGTCAATATGGGATCGATTGAATTTTTGGGTCGGGTCAATCTTTAGATGTTTTGGGCAATTAAGTTGATTTGGGTATTTGTCCAAAGTGTATATATAATTATTGATATATTTTTGTAAAAAAATGTGTTTTTTGTCGATCTTATCATGTAGGTTCAATTTCAACTCTAAATTATTCAATGTTTCGAATTCAACCAACATTAAGAGATGTCAATTTGATCCAATTGAACCTATAAGACGTGTTAGAATTTATAACTTGAATTTCGTAATGTGGCCATTATCGAGTTTTAACTAGCTATTTTCTATTTTTTAAAATAAAATTTTATATTAATTCTAAGACCAAATTAATTTAACAGAATTAGAATTGGACTATGTAAAAATTATTTAATAAAAATTAATTTTATCATATTTATTTATTTATTTACTTATCAATAAAATTAATTTAAGTATATTTTAATTGTTGAACATTTAATTGGGTATTTAAATTTTTTACTTGGTTACTTAATTAATATCATAAACCAAATCAAATAAACAAAATATATATATATATATATAAAAGTTGGCGTGAACTTCATATATATATTTATACATATATATAATTTTATTATAAATATATATGATATACTTTATCTTTAAATTGGTATATTTTTATTTAAACTGGAATAGCACTTCTAAATTTTAATTAACTCAAATAATTTAAATAAAAGACCAAATCAAATAAATAATTATATATATGAAAAAGTTGGAAGTTAGATTTCAATTTTTCACTCCAACATATATATATATATATTATTAAAAATACATATGATGTACTTTAACTTTAAATTGGTATATTTTTTGTTTTAATTGGAATAGTACTCATAATTAGTTCAAATGTCTTCATATCTCTCTCTATAAATAGATATGTTTGGTTTCATTGTTTTACATCCTGAAAAATTCTCACAAATCCTGAGGCATATACTAGAACAGGAGAAAATTGTTGGAATTATTTAGTATTTTCAATAAGATAATTTCTTGCAAAATAATCTTGCGGTTATTTAGAATTTTCAATAAGATCTTTTGGTTTGAATCGTAAATCTAGAAGAAGAAGTTTGGGTCGTATAGAACAATTCGAAGACTTGCTAGAAGATTTGCGTCAAGGCATCAAATTCTTAAATACAAAGGTATTAAACAATTGATTATATTTATAGTATTACATATCATGTTTGATTTTTAAAAAAAAAATTAAAAGCTTTCGCAACGTCTTTTTTAATTTTTTTTAAACCAAGACTAACACTGTTTATTTTAGAGAAAAATATAAATATATTAAATCACGTTCCCAAATATTTAGAAATATTTGTTAGAGTTACTTCATGGCTATGTGATAATCTATTGTTTTTTAACTTGTGTTAAATTTCTTGTGTTATCTTAAGTCCTCATAATTAGATCTATTTATCATTCGGTTTATGTTCTTTGTTTTGACAGTCATGGAATCAAATGCTAATGCATGCGAGGATCAAGTTGATATTAGCAACGTTTTAGTACCAGAATCACAATCTGTTTCAAAGAGACGAAGTAAGGTTTGGAAACATTTTTCTTGTTTTGACTCGACACAAACCAAGGATGGAAAAGAGAGGGCACTTTGTAAGTATTGCAAAATTGCTTCGGTCATATATAACTCACATTATGGAACTTCTAATATACAAAAACATATTGAAAAATGTAAACATTATATTGCATATAAGGATAGTTTGGGAGCAGATGGAGAAGAACTAGAAAATCATGTTTATGGCCAAAAAGTCTACAGAAAGTTGATAGCTAAGGCAATTACAAAGCCTGGTCATTATGTAGGTAACATGAAAATTCATGCATATTTGAACAGTCAAGTTAAAAGTATATGTAGAAACACCGCAAAAGATGATTGTTTCAAATTGCATAGAAATTTAAAAAACTACATAAAAGAAACTCTTTATGATGTACCTGGCCGTATTTCTTTGACATGTGACATGTGAACTTCTTGTCAAACTGAGGGATATTTGTGTTTGACTGCTCATTATGTAGATGCTAATTGGAAGTTAAATAGTAGAGTTTTGAACTTTTGTCACATTGATACACCGCACACCGGACATACCATGTATAGTGTTGTGCTAGATTTGCTTCAGGAATGGGGTATTTACTATAAGATTTTTTCCATCACATTGGATAATGCTTCAAGTAATGATAAAATGCAAGACAATTAAAGGAAACTTTTAATGCTCGAAGGGCTTTATTATGTAAAGGGGCTTACTTTCATATTCGGTGTGCTGCACATGTGTTAAATCTAATTGTTAAAGATGGACTTAAGGTCATTGAACATATTGTTGTCAAGATCAGAGAATACATGAAGTACATTAAATGGTCAGAAACAAGAAAAAATACTTTTCGACGTAGTGTGAAGTTAGCTAAGGTAGAAGAAACTAAAGTGTTGTGGCTTGACGTTCCTACAAGATGGAACTCTACATATATGATGCTTGATAGGGATATTCTATACCATGAAGCTTTTAAGCAAATAGTTATTTTAGATTCTTCTTTTCATCATTGTCCAAACACCGAAGAGTGGGAAATGCTTGAGAAAATTCAAGATATTTTAGAACCATTTTTTGATATAACTGAATTATTTTCAGGAAGTGATTATCCTACTGCAAATTTATACTTTGGGAATGTTTGAAAAAAAATTATGCTTTTGAAAGAGTTGACAAAAAGCAATGATGTGATTTTAAAAACAATGGCAATTGAAATGAAGAAAAAGTTTGATAAGTATTGGTTCAACTCGAGTGAAGATGACTATGGCACATTATTTGCCTTTGCAGTAATTCTTGATCCTCGTTTTAAGTTATCTTTTCTCAAATATTGTTACAAAAAATTATTTGAGGATGAAACATAAGTTGTTATGAAGATTTGTGATATCAAAGCTAAGCTAGGAAAGCTTCTTAAAGAGTATGATCCAGAAACGCATGCACTACATGAAACATTATTAGAATCAAGCTCAAACTCTAATACCGAGAGCTCATCTAGAAACCAGAAGCGCAAATTTGATCTTTTTGCAGTAAGTTTAATATTTTAAAATATTTTATTATTTCCATATTTTTTGTTTCTATTTGTTTATTTACCCGTTTATTTTCTATTCCATCTTTTATATTTTTAGGACTATGACAAGGAAGAGACTATGCTTTTGGATTATTCAAAGACACATTTGGATGTTTACTTAGAAGTTGCTAAAATGGATAGGAAAACAGAACTTAACATCCTTAATTTTTGAAAATAGAATGAACAGTGGTATGAAAGGCTTTCTTATCTTGCTAGAGATATTTTGACTGTGCTCCTCACCATTGTTGCTTCATAATCAACTTTTAGCATTGGAGGTCGAATTTTGAATAAGTGGAAAAGTTCTTATATCCCTGAAAATGTGGAGGATTTGATTACAACTCGTAGTTAGTTGTTCTGTTATGAATGTGAGTTATTTTATTACCTCTTAAATTTGTTTTTAATTTCCTATAGGAAATCTTGTTTACTACACAATCTTCTTGCAATACTAGTCTATTGCATTTTCCTACACAATCTTCTTGCAATACTAGTCTATTGCATTTTCTTACTTTAACTTAAAAAAATACATTTACATAATTTTTGATAATACATTTGCTTAATTTCTTATTTCACTAGCAAACAAAGTAATAATTTCTTATGTTTATTTTGAGATTACTTTATTGATTTTTTAAGTTTTATTTAAAAAAATTAATATAATTGAGTTTGATATGTAAGGGTAGTCTTTATTGATTTTTTAACTTGGTTTGTAGCAAATATTACTATTATTTAGTTTGTTAATCATCACGTTTAACACTTTATGGAGTACAAGTTTTTGGCTAAAGAAGAAAACACCTTATATTCATGAGATTGTTGTCTGGTTATGTTTGGATTCCATTACAGTTCAAGGTGGTTCTTTCGATATCTGTCCACACAAGTGATTTTGTTTCTGATTGGTTTGTATTAGCTTACATATTTTAAGTTGCGATCATGGTTAGATTATGGACGGGCAATTGGAATAAAAGAGAGTTTAGTTTTTTTGTATAGTTTACATCCATTTTATGGTCTATGTTTGGGATTCATGGTTTTCCTTATCACTAATATCGTCTCCAAGGTTCGAATTTAGATTCTCTCTTTGAAGTACAATGTACCTTGCCAATACACTCAATCCTTGTTGACGAGATAAAAATAATGTTTTCTAATTTATTTTTTTGAAACATTTCTAATTTATTTTTTAATAATAAATTTTATCGTTATTTTTGTTAAAAGTAGACATAATAGTGTAATATCACTTTTGAAAGATAATTCTTTATTTGAGACTTGTGTTTCATGTTAATTTGTGTTCGTTAAAAATGAATTTTTTTTCTTTTAAAGTAAACTATAATCTACAGTCTAAGATATATAAATTAAAGTTAACCACATTAATACACTTTTTGGGTAGTAGCTAGTGAGTAACTTTATTTTATAATCCTTAATATCAAATACTATCAAATCCGATATGAAGATGGTCTTTTAAAGGAGAAAAGATATAAAGAAGAATAAAACATACATATTTACTATTTATCATATTACTAAAATTATCCGTTCACTTCGACTCAATTATCGGGTCAAAATTGAGTTCATATTTGGTTCAGATCAGATTTTAGAAAATTAATTTGAGTTTTTTGTTCAGGTTGATTTTCAGTTCGGGTTACTTTCAGTTCGGTTTGCTTTCGGTTCAGGTTGGCTTTCGGTTCGGATTGCTTTCAGTTCGGGTTGGCTTTCAGTTCGGGTTTTATTCGGTTTAGATTGCTTTCGGTTTCGGTTCCTTTAGGTTTTGGTTACTTTCGGTTCGGGTTGATCTTCAGTTCAACTAAAAATCGGGTCGAGTTTGGTTCGGTTCGGTTCTATTCGGTTCGGGTTCGGATCAATTTTAAACTATTATGTTCAGGTCCAAATCGGATAAATCGGTTCGGGTCTCGATTTTCGGGTCATGTCTGATCGTCCGGAGATTTTGTTCCATATAGTTGAAATTTTATTTTATTATTAGTTTATACGAAAATAAAAATACATTTAAAAAGAAATAAAAAAAAGGTATGTATAGAATGGAAGACAAAAATCCTTTGTCCCTTTTCGTTGTTTATTTTTATGCCCTAACTCTAAAAAATTAAATTTTAAGGCTTAACCATAAATTTTATATATTAAACCATAAATCCTAAACCTAAAAATATACCATACACAATTCTCTAAACTCTATACCTAAACTCTAACCTTAAACCTAATTTTTTAGTGTGAGTATAAAAATAACTGAAAAAAAAAAGGCAAATGATTTCTATTTAAAGAATGGATGACGTTGGGACCTGGTGACCTTAATTAGGGCATCTATCTATGTTTTCTTCACTTTCTATGTACGGCCACTTTGATTGGAATAAATAAAAACTATGCGCTATTCATTCAGTGGGACTCCAAAATCTGTCTAACATGAAATCGAGAAACAACAAGAAATTAAAAAGGTTCCAATTGGATAAATCCAAATCATTAGAATTAGATACCCTATGATAGGAACAACTCCAAATAAAATCTAAAACAAGATAGGGCATGCATGCATGTTTTAACATCGGTGATCTAATTCAACCAGTTCACTGTAAATTTATGAATTTCTCCAAAAAAATGTAACGAAAAACTAAAATATTATGCGAAATATCGGTTCATTTATCATCAGATACTAGATTAAACAGATTTGTAACGAATCAAAATATGATCAATACTGATGGTTATATATATATGATCGACATGATTCATCAAAATAAAATAACGTTCCATCATACAAAGGACTCGAATTCCGTATGCAAAGAGAGATTCGAGATGGTGCTCTTTCTTCTTTTTTTCCATTGCAATGGTGAAAAAGGCTTTGAATGCTTTCGTTTATGACCTAATCGAACAATTCTAGATTCCCTCTCATTTTCCATCAGAAAATAAAAAGCTTTATTTTCTTGCCGACCAAACACCACGTGCATTCCTTAGAAGACCTATAAAATCCAGTGTCCGGTGAGCATTCAAAGCACCTCACAATCTCAACACACATCCTCAAGTACCGTACAGTAACCCTAGCTCTCGTTTCTTTCACATTATCAAATGGAGAGAGTGACAAAGTTGGCATCCGAGAAGCCGGTGGTGATCTTCAGCAAGACCTCGTGTTGCATGTCCCACACCATCAAAACGCTCTTCTACGACTTCGGAGTCTCCCCCGCGATTCACGAGCTTGATGAGATCCCTAGAGGACGCGAGATCGAACAGGCTCTCTTGAGGCTCGGTTGCAAACCTTCCGTTCCGGCCGTGTTCATTGGTGGTGAACTTGTTGGTGGAGCCAACGAGATCATGAGTCTTCATCTTAATCGATCCTTAATCCCAATGCTTAAACAAGCAGGAGCCCTTTGGGTTTAATCCAAAACTACATGCCAATAAAAATGTGATTATAATATATAAACAGTCTCGTAAATTAGATCCATGCAGAGTATACATTTCGGGTCTAATTAACAGTAGAATGTACTGAGAACCATTTTACATCATCTTACTGATTAACGAGTCTACTCAGCGAGTGTGCTGGTGAAGTAGTATTTTTTTTTTTTGGCATAGTCATTCTCAAAGTACACGTAATTGGCAACACCACACAACTTTTAAGAATGATATTTATTTATTTATTTCCTTCAATTTCAAAGAACAAGTTACATGATGGTTTATAAATCATCAAAAAAGATTCAACACTTACCATTGTTGTGACAGTGAGAAATGAACATGGGAAACCGAACTTTAAAACATAACCAGTCGACAGCCAAGATAAAAAAGACAAGCACTGATTGAAATGAGATCTACAGTGATTAACTTGTCATTCATCTGAGTAAACCGTGATGTGGAAAATGAAGGTTCCTCCAAAAGCTCTGTGGCTGCTGAAATTAGACAGAATACCGACAGGATTTTCTCAGGAAGTGGTGTGAATTTGAAAGACATTTCATGCCTTTGTTGTTGTGGTTCTAGTCAGGAGGATTCTAACCATTTGTTTGTAGCTTGTGACTTTGTGGACTGTTTCAGGAGTCAATTTTGTGAATGGTGGGAAGTCTTTTGGCAGCGATTACCCGGCATACTTGGCTTATTTAATTTCTGTTTTAATGCTCCTTACTCAGGTGTACAAAGGAGTCTATGGTTAGTCTCGATTGAAGTTGCATTTTGGAGAATTTGGCTCACAACAAAGGACGATTGGTCATCCAATCTGGATTGAGTGGTGGGACAATCCAATGCGTGGAATCTAAAATAGACTAAATAAAGACGTTCATAACTCAGCTTGGTCACCTTCGGGGGCAAGTTACGTAAGTTACGTAAAATTTAATGTGGATGGTGCATCGAAAGATAGTGAAGCATGGTGCGGTGGTGTGTTGAGAGCACTATTTTCAGGACCAGTTGAAAGTTTTGGGGCAGATTAAGCTGAACTAATAGCAATCAAAACCGCTCTGGAAGTGCTCATTGAGGCTAATTGGATAGGGAAAGCTTTCTTGATAGTGGAATCGGACTCCAAAGTAGCTTTGAATTCGATTAATGATGTTCTACAACATCCATGGTGTTGGTGGTCATCTCTGGTGTAAATTGATAACATGGCTGGAAGGATCGGAAAGGTACAGTTCAACCATGTTCTCAGACATATTAATGTAATGGCAGATTGTCTAGCGAAAGATGATGTGCATCGCCAAACTCTTTTTAAAGCTTGGTGGCAGGATAGATGAAATCATGGATGCTTTCGACTTTGTTGATTAGGTTAGGTTTTGATGTTGAATGATTATGTATGCCTTATAGGCTTATGATTTGTGTTAGTGGATTGCTTATTATGGGGTGTCGGCTCTCAGGGGGTTCGCTTTGTTGGTACAGTGAATTTTCCTGAGCAGACATTGCTTCTAAGAAGTGTTTTATATCCTTCTAATAAAAATTTTATTTCTGAGAAAAAAAAAATAATTTTCATATAGTGGTTTCTTGTGTTGTCATTGATAATGATCCTGATTTTTTTTATTTGCGAGTTTTTACATAAAATTTCGTGTTTCATTTTCTGTATTGTTTTTTAATTAATTTTTTTTTTATTTTAGTCGGTTAATCTCAAGGGGAATTGTTTCGCGCTTTTATTCGCAATAATTGGTATCAGATTAAGATTGAAGGAGAGATAATTTTAATCTTTATGGTTGCAGCATTGTCTAAACCTCCACATTAGAAAATAAAATTTTCACGGTTACTTTGAGTTTGTGGAGATTGTTGATTGGAGATTGTTCTTAACTTTTTTCCGATTGATGGTTATTGTGGTATTCTGAAAGTGCATGTCTAGAAAAAGTATTGGCTAAGAAAAAACTTGGTATTTAAACGATCGTTGTGATCCACCTCTTTTTTTCATGAGAACTAACTGGTGCATTGTTCATGGACTACATTCAATTGTGATAACATCCGCTATAAAATGTGACATAGAGAAATTGAATGGAATGATTGTATTTGTTTTATGAAAAATAAACATGAAAGACATGCTAATATAATTGGGGGGCGCACAAGGTTGGACATTGTTTAGGAGGAGCACGTTCAGCAAAAAGGCTTCGAACTAGAATTTAACGTTGTCTCGCTCTTTTATGAAATTGAGACGCACGTCCTCGTGGTACCTCCGCCTTACCATGATAAAGGATGTGTTGCTACTAGCGGATCTGAAACATAAGTGACCAACCATGAAGTTTACCCTTGAACTTTGATTGTTTGCTCCCAGTTCGAATATGCCTTACTCAAACTTGCTTTGTCTCAGGTATGGTGGTGTCAACACCCCCACTCAGTTTTATCCGGCAATAATTATTTGTGATACCTTTATTGTATTTGACAACAATAAGAAAATTGCTTCTAAATTGTCGGTAAATTTGTTGCTGTAAAACGAATATGTAAGTAATGACTAACAAAAATAAATATATGAACGTTGCCTCTCAAAGTTAAAACGATGCTTTCACGTACATACACTTGAAATCTAAATAAGGAAGATAAAATTCAATTGGTATTGCTCTTTTTAGATGGAGAAGAACGAGGCAGAAAGAAAAAGATAAAACATAAGTTTTGGGGTATGTTTGAATATCTTCTATTGTCACGTTTTAAAATTCTCCCTCAATAAATTTTGCTAGTTTTTTATTGTGACATATAGTACCAAACCAGAAACAATTAATTATGAATATGCTTAACGTCAAAAATTTAGTCGGGCATTAAAAACACAAACATAACTACAGCAAAACAGGTTTTTAGCATTATTTTTTTAGGCCCATAACGGTATTTTTAAACGTCGCTAAAAACACTCCCGGCAGTAGATATAATGCAGTAAAAAGTGCCGCTGAATCGAACGCTGCAACAATTAGCGGCATTTGTAAAGAAAAAACACCGCCAAAAATTGTGTTCTATAGCGGCGTTTGATATTTAAAATGCCGGTAAATGTTTGCGAATTACCTTGTCGTAGTGGCTTTTCCCCCAAACACTATGTGGTGATAATTATTAACATTTTTATCTACAAACACCGTAAGATCCTAACTGTCAGTGGCATTTTTATCCACAAACGCCGCTATCTTGACTTTTAGTGGCATTTTATTTCTCAAACGCCGCTAAACATGATTGTAAAGGAAATAGAATTATAATAAAATATATATTACAATAAAAATGAATTCTTCACTTTTTCTATTTCTTCAAAAAAAATATAAATTACAGAGAAAATATTTGTTAAATAAAATATTTATTTCATCTCAAAAATATATTGTCACAATTAACTTAAAATATTCATTTGTTAAACAAAATATTTTTTTCATTACAAAAAGTAAATTTTGTCGCAATTTAATCCTCTCTACATATTTCGTTCCTAAGCCTCCCTTCCCCGATCCACTATCTCTCGGTCACCACTACCGTCGACTACCATCCTAAATCCCTATACCAAAAGAAGTTAAATACGAAGCATACGAAAATATTATCAGCAACAAAAAAAACAAACAAAATATTAGCAATGCTAAAACAAGTTAATAGCAGTTTCAGACCGTTAAAACAATCAATATGCCTCCACACATGAATCAAGAGTCCTCTCATTACTCCCCAAAGCTATACTATTGAAACTCAAGAAATTCCACCATCTACAGAAACGTTGAGCAATATCCAACTACAAACAGTGTTCCTGACATTCTTATACTTGAGATTGATGCTCCAATTTACTTTGCTAATGCAAAGCTCTTTAAGAGAAAGGTACTTGAATTTGATTAAAACTGTAAGTACCATATCCATTTCAATCAGACATCTTAATTTGATCAAAATGGATTGTTGATCTTATCAGGATCTCAAGGTGGATTGATGAAGAGGAAGACATGCTGAAATCTGCAGGGGAAACAAGCTTACAGTATGTTATACTTTATATGAGCGGTGTGTGATTTATCGATCCAGCAATAACTGCAACATGTTATACTCATGGCCTTGATCCAATAGCTCAACAGCTGTTGACAAGCCGGCAAGGCCGGCACCGATAATAGCCACCTTCAACTTCAGTCCCCTATAATGTTCAGGTTCAGGTGGAAACAACCCCTTTGGAGCTGCAAAATGAACAATCCAATTATCTACCATGATGACATGAAAACTTCAATTCAACCTATTTAGAACTACAATTTCTCAACATGATTATCACCATCCAATACCATTGATCTTTTAAATGATAAGAACCGAGAACTCTAAGCTATCTCCCTATAGAAAAACTTCAATTCATTTTACATTTCTCCTTTACTTCCAAGCTGAAAAGGGCAAAATCAAGTTATTTATACAATTTACTAGATAACACTTTCCAAATAGATAAATCAAACTGCAAACCCCATTTTTAGGTTCCAAATCTCTTGTCTGATATATGGCATCCTTGTAAATTCAGCTAAACTAAATATAATTCACTAGGTTATCTACCAAAAACAACACAAATTTCAGAAAAACAAGAATACCCAGAATCCATAATAGCTCCAAAGGGAAAGAAAACATGGAAAATGAAAAATACAGGAGAAAAAATAGAGAAACAATTACCATTAACACTCATGTCAGAAACATTGGTCTCTAAAGAAGACTCCACAAAGAGCCTTGGAGACTTCACCCGAGCCATTGAACCCAAACTAGTGGCTGCAAACAGAACAGAAGCAGAAGCCATAGATAACCCAACAATTATGGAACTTTTAACTTTCCTTCTCAAACAATAAAAAGTTACAATCTCGTTCTTTGATTAACCCAAGGAGAAACATAAAAGAGGAAGTTTTGGGAATTAAGATTGTAGAAAAAAAATCTCTTGAGGAATTCAGCTTCAAAGCTTCAATTTTCTTAATACTACAACATTGAAAAAAAAAACAAGTCTTGAATTTTGGGAGTTGAAACAAAGTCAAAATTAAACCATATAACCATGATTCAAAAAGCATAAAAATCAAATCAACTTCAAATAAAAGTTATCAAATAATGTCCTGAAACTAATCAAACCTAAAGGACTAAAACTTGAAAAAAGTCAAAGCAAAAACTTCATTTCTAAGCATTTTAAACTAAAACCTGGGTTTATTTTTCCATTTTATTTCGTAAATCCGGTAAATTAAATCTTGGTAAGGATCAAATCGAGCATTACATAATTCATAAGATTTAAGTAACAATTGCTCAACAAGGATTTTGCATCGCAAACAAAAAATTCGCAAAACTTGGATTAAAAGGATTAACTAGTAGAGAAAAAGAACAAACGAAAATGGGTAAGATGGAGATTGCTTACTAAGCAGCTGAACCGAAGTGATGAAGAGTTGAAGATTTTGGGTATAAATAATTTAGAAACGAAAGAATGGAAGAGATATTGGATGAGTTGGACCGAGGAGACGGGAATGGACGCCGAAATGGGAGGAGGGGTGGAGAGGTATGGTATCGCTGTAGGAATTAGGGATTTTGGGTCGTAATTTGATTTGGGGTGAGGGATTGTGTCGACTGAGGAGTACTAAATTTTGCGTTTATAAAAATAAAGGGTACATCAGTAGTCACATAATTATGGTTTATTTCCTATTTAAGCTATCAAACTATTTTTTTTTGGCAAAAACATCACTAACGTTATGTTTCCTTCCTATTTTGGTCACCGAACTATTTTTTTTTTGACAAAAACATCACTAACGTTATGTTTCCTTCCTATTTTGATCACCGGTTGTTTTGCTGATGTGGAATTTTATTTTATTTTTTAATTTTCTATGTCATTTCTTCTCTCTCCTCGTAAGCAATATATGTTATTTTATAATATTTTTATTCAAACTAACATAATGGTGACACGTGTGACTGCCTATTAGTGAAATAAAAGGAATGAAAAATCAAGCCTCTTATGCAGCCAGAGAGATTCGACTAATAGGCAGTTACACGTGTCATCATCTCTCTGGCTACATAATGGGCTTGATTTTTCATTCCTTTTATTCCACTAATAGGGAGTGACACGTGTCACCATCATGTTAGTTTGAATAAAAATATTATAAAATAACATATATTGCTTACGAGGAGAGAGAAGAAATGACATGAAAAATTTTAAAAAAAATAAAATTCTACGTCCGCAAAACCGTTAAGTTTTTACCAGCCGATGACCAAAATAGGAAGGAAACATAACGTTAGTGATGTTTTTGCCAAAAAAATAGTTCGGTGACCAAAATAGGAAATAAACCATAGTTCGATGACTACTAGTGTAGTTTACCCTAAAAATAAACGCCTCTAAAAGTGACACATGTAGCGGCATTTATTTCAAAGACACCACTAAAGTGTAAGTTTTTTGTGGTTGCTTTTCACGAACACCACCATATGTTATTCTATAGAGACATTTTTCGTAAAAATGCCACTAAAAGTATATTCATATTGCGACGCTTTCTCGCATGTTTTTCATTTTGTGGCATTTTTTTTCCTTAAATGCGGCGATATATAAATAATTAACAGCGTTTTCTCTACAAACGCCGCAAAAAGTGCCGCTATATCACAATTATCAACTTTGTTAAACGATAGGAATTTAGTAGACTAAATACCCGAAATAAAGTTACATAGTCTAATAGAAAGCACAGTGATGAACAGTGCACCAAATAGATAACTCTGAAAGAGAGGTGGTGCTCTAATCTCGCCTAAATACTATGTCTTTCAAAGAATCAATCCTAAACATGCACTCTCATATTGTTTTTCAATCACTCGTTTATGATTTTTTTTCATGCTTAGGGTAGTTTTAAAGTCGTTCCAAGCAGGGAGAAGCTTTTTGAATAGTTGTTGCCTGAAAAACATTCCTTATGTGAGAATATCGTGAATAATCAATTGAAGTTATTGCTTCTAATTCACAACAATTTGAAATCAATCATTACAAAACTAAGAATTTCTTAGCTCCGAAACCTTTTGTTTTGTATTTTATGGTCCAATGACCTTCACGATTCTTTAGTCATATTTTAATATTGTACATTTCATGACGTGCAGTAGATATGACTTTGAGAATGTAGTTTACGACATAGAAAATCATAATGCTTCCATGCCTAGGTATATCGTTAAATTTTATTCGGAACATGAATCAGAATCAACACTATGGATTGTGAATTTAGTGAATTTGTGCAAATTTCCATATTTTGTTAAGAGTATATAAACGAAACCATAATCAATAATAATTTCAATAATAACCATAAATTTAATTCTAATTTATTCAACCCTTTGATTCTGTAAAACGGTAGAATTTAGTTAGGAACTAAAAATTCTGAAATAAAATCAGTAACCAATATCTGGTAACATTATTTTTGTAACACCCCAATCCCGATCCAGATTTGAAGCATTACATTCAGGTCACTCAAATTTGACCCAACAAAATTTCCATTTAAAAACCTTAGATTTAGCCATTTTCAAGACATCAAATCATCCATAATTCCATATAATTGAATAAGCACTTAAATAAATTTATAAAACATGAGCTCCAAGTTTAACATACCGTATATTAAAATAATAAAGCAAATAGAGTTTACAGACTCAACATTTGTAAGGTCCTATGAATACATAAGCCCAAAACTAAATACTAAGCAATGTACTCTGAAGCAATGAAGTGCTGGGAAATCTCGTCTTGATGTGCTCCTCGGCCACGATCAACCTACTAACCTGCGAACAGAAACAACGATTCCGAACACTAAGCTTGCAAAGCTCAGTCATACATTCTACTCTAATACAATTCGTGATTATCATAAAATAAGCATGCGAGATAATTATAGTCTAGAGAGTATAGATAAGGCTTCACTATCTATGAGTGATCATCTAGCCTACATAAACTAGAGTTCTAGATCGCCTATATTCAAGGCATTAATAAGTCTACAAGAAGTCTTACATTCTCCGCAATGCTTCGCCATACTCGAGGTCACATAGCCTATCAATTTAATACATTCATAAGCTATCATCTATAGCATCCACACAACATACATAAATAAACCCATACATCATCTACATAATGGCCAACAAAGCCCTACTTTACCCGTGCTCACACAACCGTCGGGTTGAATGGACCATATCCGAATCACCATAGCCACGAATATGTCCTAGACAATTTGAATCACATTAGCCACAAGTAGTCCTTACCTGAGGTCACTCAGCCTGTTAGGATACTCGAGCTCACTCAGACTATTGAGTTAATTACCTTATCCTGATCACCATAGCCATGATAGATTCCTAACCGCACCAAGATCACTTGGCACGTGGGTACGTCGGATGTACTTGTTAACTCAACCTGAAGTATGCATCCCTTTATATAAGTATTGTAGTACTGACTATAGGACATCCAAATTCCTTTTTAAAAATCATAAAACAATACATGCTCCCCGAGCATTCGTACAGCTCACCAAGAGGTAAGTGGCACCAAGCCAAGCTATCAAGCAAATGCCCCAAGGCATGATATTAACCAACATGGTTATCTCTCGATTTATCTGTCATGACCATTTTTAAATCGGAGTAAAAATAGCTTGATGATTAATCTTTGAAGTTAGGGGTTTTCGTTTAATTCGATTTTGAAAATCATTTTGGGGTCACCATCGATCACTCCGAGGTAGACCAGACACTATAAAATAACAAGACAATTGTTTTTTTTTTAAAATAAGGGTTCAGGAGTCGGTTAAGTGTGGAGAAGGATTAATACCCCATAAACGCCCGTTATCGATACCTTTAATTTTACGTGGCATTTTGGAATTACAAATAACATTTAGAATTTAATTTAACCATTAATTATTAACTGGATTTTAATTCTAAATAAAGATATTCCTTTTATAAGGAAATATATATTTTTATCCAAATATGAGATTAGAAGCACCCATATACGATCAAGCTACCCCTATTCATATTCAAAAAAATACATTTCCAACATAAAAGGTTTTTAATGCATGACCAATTATTGTCTTGTTTATTTTCAGTTCTAACTTAAAAATGTTATAATTAATTGTGTGTTATTTAATTCTATGAATATTATTTAATTTAAAGGTTTACAATGAGATAACACCCAATTGCTTGAGCACCATCCATATTTAAGCCCCAAAATTATATAATATTCCTTATTCAATTAATTATACTAATTGTTTAAGCTCTAATCTCAATTGAGGTTCTAATTAATTAACTAGATTATTTATCAATTTCTAGGTTTTAATGAATACTAAGTATTCTACTTAAAAGCCAATGTTGGACAACACCACACTGCAATGGGACATCACCCAAATTTGGACTCTAAAGTTTCCCACTTAGTACACATTAACTTGCTACAATTATCTTCTGAACTAATTATTAAACCCTAATTGATCCTAAAATTAAGGCTTTAACAATTAATTAATCTAGGTGTTTAAATTGTCTAACATACATTCCTATATACACAATTTAAAATATGCATCAATTAAATTGTAATTAATTTAATTAATTAAATGTTGTAAACGACCAAATTGAAAGAAATGGAAACTTTAACTTTGATTTTATTAAGAAAGGGGCTGAATTGAAAGAACTACAAAATTTGAGGCCAAAACTAAAAAAAAGAGGGCCGGCTACGGGGGTTCGCTGGTTGTTTGGCCGGAGGATGTTGCCTATATAACGACACCATCAGCTCACTCATTTTCCCTTTTTTCATTTTTTTTGAATTCTCACTCTCATTAGTTTCGGTTCTCACTTCTCTATCTTAACAAACACCCAAATTACCCAAATTTCACCCCTCAACGGATCAAAACACCAAGATTTTGCTTGGTGTTATTCATGATTCATCAAGAACTTGAAGAACACCAAGTCTTCCGATCATAAACCGCCGCGAGTTCCTCCGTCGGATATCCAATTATAACTCACCGGCCACCTTCAACCATTCACCGGTTACCATAAATGATTTTCGGCCACGACAACTCCACCGTTGTAACCCTAAAAATTTTCCAAATTTCCCATTATTCCCTCATAAATCTAACCTACTCGTAACTTTAACCCTCTTCAACTCCGCCATTAGCATCAGAAACGATTTTGGCCACCAAAGATAAGTACTTTGGCCGCTGTAATTTTGTTTATTTTTCTTCGATTCATGTATATTCTAACTTATTTGCTTTCTATTATTTTTTTGCAAAAATTGAAAAGCAAAGAAGAAGGCTACCTCAACAATGATGCTCCGGCGACAGTTGACTTTCTTGGCGTTGACTCGAATTCTCGGCAGCTCTTCATTTCCAAAGACCGATTAGATTCCTAGATAATTTCTCTCTCATCCCTTAATTATGGTTGTTATTATTATTTTTTTAATTGTTATTAATGATCTGTAATTAAGGAATCTGACAATTTCTCTCTCATCTATTTATAGGGAGTTGACTCGTTGACGTCGGCGCATGCCAGCTGGATCCAGACCAAGAAAGAAGAAGCACAATCTGTGACTTCTAATTTTGGCCAATGAGAGACTGCCACATGTCCATATTTGGGAGGGAAAGCTATAGTTTATATTTGTTGGGTTAAAATGAGCTGTAAAGATGATAAAATGGGCTGTTGACAGACTTTAAAATATAGGAATTTGAGCTTTGAGTGGGCTTCGGGTTTTATATATGTAAATGGACTTTTTATAGACATTGGACATTATTTTTGGGTTATTTATTTATTTTTAAGAGAAATATATATGTGTAGGTACTTGGATAAAATTTGGGTCTTACATTATTATTTACCAAGCCTATGGTATGATATGGAAAGCATTAATCATTTAATCAATTCAATAGCATTCTCTAGCAAATCAAGCAAGTCTCTATCTCAATGCGCTCACATATAGAGGTGAAATATCAATTTTTTTAGCTTTATAAGTCATTTAATCACATTTAAAGTCTATTAAACTATCGCCCACAATTTTCCAACTACTCGAACTCAATTTCTTATTTTTTGGGCAGATTGCCCATGAAGTACTGGTACACGTCTTCGCGTACCGATACGGTACATTGAGTACCGATACTCGCCTTTCGCGTATCGATGCATGGCTTCACAAGAGAGAGAGAAAACAAATATCCAATACCGATACTTGAGCTTCGAGTATCGGTGCGCCTGTAGTACCGATACGCCCCCGAGCGTACTAGTACACGCTTTGCTCACTGGAATTTCAATCCAACATTGGGTACTGGTACGGATACCCCGCGTACCGGTACTCGAGCCAGGAAAATGCATTCTGCAGCTCAGAAAAAAATACCCTAACTTAGCTCTAAACTCTTCCAACTTACTCCAAATAATTGTTTAAGATTGCTAATGTATTCTATGGGTTTAAAGGTGTCATTTTTTTAACTAATCAACATCAAAACCCTTACTTTGATTCCAAAGATAAGTTTCACCCAAGCAACACACATCAAACCATAACATCAATAAAAAAAATTAATTTATGATCCTCAAGAATTAAATGAGTCAGAGATGTGCTGACCTTTAGTAAAGATTCCCAGATTTAAGCTTCCAAGCAAAACCTCTCAACTTTCTCTCTTAACCCAAGCTTGAAATAAACCTCCAAATCACATTCTCTTTCCATACCAACATGAAAATGAGTCAAGGCTTGAACTAGAAACCATGGGGAGATTCAATTACGGATTTGTAACAAAAAAAAATGGGTTGAAGCTCTTAAAACCCCAATTTCTTTAAAAACCCATTAATAGAAAGAAAAAAAAACTCACAGTTTTCACAAGATAATACTCTTTTCTTGAAGCTCATGAGATGGAGAAAAACATACTTAAAATTTGAGTCTTGAATAGAAGAAATAATTAGGAAAGCTTGGATCTTTGTTGTTGGAATAAGGCTTGAAAGAAAGAAAGGAGTGTGTGGGAGAAGAAAAATCAAGAGAAAATGGGTGATCTGGCCTTGTCCATCTTTTTCACGTGAAAGTCAAGGGAAATAAATGAATGTTCAGTCTTTTATTTGAGAAAAAGGTAAAACTGCAACATAAAACCTCCTAATTTCTCCCATATTCACATTTTGGTCACTACCCAAGCCTATGTAGCTCAATTCTCACCCAATAGGGTCCAAACTTGATCCAAGGGATTCGATTACTCAAATTAACTCGGGTCAATGCCCATTTGTTGACTTAGAAATTCGAGTCGTTACATTGTTACTTTCAAATGATTTCTGTTATGAACAGAGAATCAAATAAATTTTATTGGAATTACAGGGATTAAAATCCTAAAACAGAATTGACCACTTTGATTTGTTGTTTGAGAATAGAAAATCGAATATAATTTGTTGAATGAAAAAATAAATTCATGAAACATATTTGTCCAATTAATTTTGTTTGAAGAAAATCTATTAAACGGCATGAATAAATTGTCGAAAAACATTTGTTAAAGTGATCTATGTTTGGAAAAATAAATCAAGTAAATTCTGTAGAACGACATGAATGAGAACTTGAAACAAATATTTACAGATTTCTGTTAACAAACTTATAACAATTTCGCCTTGG
Organism: Hibiscus mutabilis; assembly: GCA_019671005.1. Taxonomy (NCBI): domain Eukaryota; kingdom Viridiplantae; phylum Streptophyta; class Magnoliopsida; order Malvales; family Malvaceae; genus Hibiscus; species Hibiscus mutabilis. The sequence goes on from CM033736.1 coordinate 42,345,929, forward strand.
TGTCATGTTCGTCTCCTATTCAGAATTGTATATAAAATCATATATCTTAAGATTATTGGCAAAATGTTAATCCGAGAAATAAAACACTAAAATAAAATACTGATAATTTTATTGGATAGAACAAAAAAGTTGTATAAATATAATTGAAACAAGAATAAAAAAAATAAACTAGCTAGATAAAATCGTTTATTGGTACGTAGATAGGAATTGAGTAGAGTCGTTAAGGCCTGTGTTACACAATTTTCTTAAGACAAATTCGACTGCTCCAATAGTGTTGGAGAACGTTGGTTGATTGTCTCTCGGAATTCAAAAACAAGAAGGGCACAACATAGCACCGTTGTAGTGATCAGCCAACTGTAATCTTGTCTTATTCTATCATCGAACAATCAGTTTTGAAAAATTGCATGAAAAAACTGCGAAAATTAGAGAATAATTTACTATGTATATATTTCCATATGTTTACACGATTTAAATAGGAGATTCACAATGAAAACTATTGCAAATGTTGACCTAATAGAACAGTTAATATTCGAGAATTAAGGAGTCATAAACGCTAAATTGTTGACAACGCTTAATATTCATAAATTAACATTTGAAAATATCTGCTCTATTGAGGTGCAAATAAATTTCGTGTCGAGCTAAAAACTTTTACAAGCCCACACAATCATATCTCCCACATCATGTGTGGATGAAGAAAAATCTTAGCTTACGATTCAATAAAGATAAAATTGTTTTATGTATATAAACATATCCCACCAATATAGGATATAAGTTTTTCATTTTCCTATACAGGTGACTTACTTTGAATATAAATTTCTCATTCATCACCTTACTATTTGAGCATATAATGTACCTTTGTAAAGATTTTATAAAGTAGAATATGAAATCATAATTTCATTATTCGAATATCCATCTTTACCAGTTAAAAATATGCCTCAAATTTTCAAAACTCCATTTTTTTCAAACAGATGGTTACTGTTTATAGGTTTGTCAAACGCCATGAGAGATCAATGAAAGAGGAGTATAAGATGAGGTTCAATATGCTCAAGATGACCAGAGACAATGTCAAGGTGTGGCTTGAAGAGAATATGTTGATTTTCAAAGCAGAGAAAGTGGGCAAAGTGGAGATTAACGGGGAAGAAGAGGAGGTTCAAAGAAGGAATGCTTAGAGCTTTGGCAAGCCTGGAAGCAGAATTGCGTTGCCTGAAACAAGGACGGAACCAAGATTTAGAGTAAAACATAAATATTTAAAAATGAGAAGCAAATTTATAAATACCATTTTTTTTAAAAAAATCTTAGGGGTGGGGAAGGGCCTCCGTCCATGGCATGAGAACGTTGAGTTTAAGAAGATTAAAGCCCAAGTGAAAGATGGGGGTAACCGGTAGATGACAGGCGGTGGAGAGCAATGACCAAAACATGAGTGAAATAAGAGTTGAAGGATGAAATTTGTAATTTGCTCAAAATATTGCCATCGTTCAGAGCGGGGGATAGCTTTTAGTAGTAGTTATAGATAACATACAGACAATTATATGGAAACTTCGTAACAGTGAATCAGATTCAAATTTACAAGCCAACTACCAAACAATGATTTCAAACTTCGACTGCATGTTGATTTCTGACTTCCTCGTTATAAATTTGTTGGATATCTGAGTAAGAAGTCTCACCTTGGTTCATCATTGGTTTTTCTTCTAAAAAATATCGATAATGCTTGAGTGCTCCGATATCTATTGAAGACATTGATCACAAATCCTATAGAAGCTCGGCCTCTTCTTGTTCAGCATCTGCATCTTCGACCTCGTTTTCTTCCTCTTCTTCGGGTGCATCGGGATCCACCCCCTACAAGAAGTCACTTGTTTAGTATTTGCATATCAGTGATTAAAGAAAAGAGAAGATTGGATGGCGGAAGAAGAAGACCGACCTTCATCTGCTTTTCCAGCCGTTCTAGCCCCTTTTTTGCAGCTTCGTTCTGAGGATTTATTCTGGAAAACAGAAATATATTAATCGGATTAATTGAAAAGGGAATACCAGTCCCTTCTCAGTCAAGGTATTTTAGACACAAGCTTCTTTTATGATCATTCAAAGTTCTTTACCATGTTCAGTGTAAAATAATGAAAATCAGAGCATATGAACTGACCTCAATGCAGATTGATAATGCGACAAAGAGTCTTGAAGCATATTTGTTGCAGCAAATACTTGAGCCAATTTGAGATGAAGAGAGTCATCGGCCCAATCTTTCAGATAACGCTTGAGAAGAGATACGGCATCTCCATTTCGGCCTTCGATAACATGCAGCTCAGCTAAAGCTAATGCAGCTCCAAGGTAACCAGGTTCCAGCCTGAGGGCTGATTCATAGAATTTTTTTGCCTGTTGCAAGATTGGATTAAAGTAAAACTTTTCAAAACTTACTTTCAGTGGCAAGCTCTAGTCAAGCAAAGCTAAGAATCTAAGTTACTCTAGACCTGGTTGTCAATATCAGATATGGGTAGGCGTTCGACACAGGAATGTCCAGTTTTTTTTCAGTTCTCATATATTTGGAGGGTTGTATCCCTATCATTTATATCCTAAAATATGTAGGGCACAATCAAACAAGTACTTCGAGAAAAAAAAGATACGAAATAACATAGCTAAGAATAGTTTATTACAGGATTACCATTTCCTAGGAGTGATGATGATTCGGTTTGGATAGGTTTTACAAAAATAATTACAGTTATTACTAAGCATTATTCTGATTTCCAAAAAACCAAATCAAACCGAATTCCAGTGGTTCAGATCGGTTCAGTTCATCAATTTTTAAATATCGTAAAATATAATTTCTTATATACTAGTATTGTTCAGTTATTTTCATTAATTTTAAGTATAAAAACAAAACTAGTTATAAATTAAATAAAAACTATAATTCAATTTGGATAATTGTGATTTTTAACTTGTGAGCCGAAAACCAAATCAAACCAATATATTTAAGCACGAACTGACTGAATTTAATAAAACTGAACTGAACAATACAGTACAGTTCAATCGGTTTTCTCAGATTTTTGGCTCAGCCATACCTTCTCCCTACCGCCAGAATTGCTGGCATGAACATCACCAACTAATTTCAGCGCCTTTGCAGACTGAGGCATGGCCTTCATCGCCTCTCTAGCAGCATAGAGGGCCTCCTTGACTTTAGACAATGCCAGATAGGAATGAACTAAACCTGAAATTATAAAAGCCAAAGGTTTGCAATGCCCTATAATCACACGATTCATTCTTTCTTACTATATAACTACATCAAAAATTAGAACAGTGAAAGAAAAGCTTATGCAGCTGAATAGTGAATTTGCACATTCTTTTTTTTCTCCACATAAAACTCGAACCTTGATATGAACGGAGATCAGCTCTCAATTCTTGAGCTCCCCTGAAGGCCATTACAGCAGCTTCAGGCCTCTTCAATGATAATAGCAAGTTACCCTAACAGCATTCAGAAAATTGTAGCAAATGACAAAAATGAATTATATTTGTCCAGAAAAAGAGAACCCATGGAAAAGCATTAATGAGGATAATCATCAATCACCCATTAAGTTGGATAATATTTTAATACCTTCATTATGTAGCCGGGAATGTGCCTATCATCAATTTTGATGCTCTGGTTGTAAAGAATGAATATAAGTGTGAGATATATAAATACTTATGGGGACGTTACAGAGTACAGAAGAAAAACAAGCTAACCTTTTCAGCATAAGATAGAGCACCTCTCTCATCTTTCCTTTCCCACAAAACAGATAAAGCCACAAAAACTTCTGGTCTTGTAGGATCAATACTCAGCAAATCATGCACTAACTTGTTTAACTTTGAATAATCAGACTTCAGCTTTAGAAGCATTGCATACTCGTCCATGTAAGTCACAATGTAAGGATCAATTGAGCGAACCTGCAAGGATAACAGACTTTAATTTGTTAACATTCATGATAGAAATGCAAACATAGGCAGAAAAAGAATTAGCAATAGTTTGTTGATGTAACAAGTTCTCAATATTCTAACCACCTTCTCAAAATTCGTTATTGCCTCGTCAGTTTTTCCGATGATGGCTTCAACCTGTGCATAGAAACAAGTAAATAGAAATGTAATTAAAAATCGAATGGTCTATACACTTCAAACAACCTACGACTGGTAAGATTTAAGAATTACATATGCTCTAAAGTCATCTCATTAGTTTTCTTTCCTACTAAGCAGACAAAGGAGCAAAAAAGCAAGCTACATCCATTAGAATGCAACCATCACAAACCTTTGCCATTTCAAGTAATATGTGAGTGTTATTAGGGAACCGTTGTAAAAGTTCTGCAAAGAGTTCCAAACCACCTGCAAAAAGATTTAAGGGGAACATGAATCTTCATTGAAAGAAATTGATAAAGCAGATAAATTAATGTAGGTTAGTTGCGTGTAAATTAAGTGTTGTAATCTTATCTCATCTAATAGTTTGAATTTAAGAGTTTAAACCTAGATAAACTCTATCTCATCAAAGGATAAGAGTTCTATCTCTTAGGTAGACTACTCTAGGTAAACTACTTGTAAAGCCTATAAAAGGACTACTCTTGTACAACATTTGAGAATAAGATTTAACAAAGAAACACTCTAAAAGGTTCTCTGATTTCTACATGGTATCAGTTTAGGTCGATCATTTCTTCCAAATCTCAATTATTTTTTTTCTCTTCTCTCGACCTTTCTTTCCTATTTCGAAATCCATGGCTACATCAGATCCTGCTGCCTCTGAAATTAGCTCTTCAGTGAGACCAACAGAGTGGAAATCCACATATTGCTTCGCATGACAGTCCTTCCAACTGCTTCAGTAAGCAACTGATAGAGGAACTCTAACAGATGTTTGGTAAACTGTCCTCCAAATCAGATTCTACCGCGTTTCCTACTACAGAAGGTAGAATTTCTTGCTTGGCCACAGTCAATTCCTTAGTTGGATAGTGGATTCTGGAGCTTTTGACCATATGACAGGCAATCTTGACCTTTTTCATGAGTACAAGCCACATTCGTTTGGATCATCTATCAAAGTTGCCAATGGATCTCTCTCCATTGTAACAGGAAGTGGTTCTATTAAGTTAAATGATCATCTAGTGTTGTCTAATGTTCTTTATGTACCAAAATTGGCCTGCAATCTACTGTCTGTTAGCAAAATTGTTAAAGATGAGGATTGTAATGTTAACTTTGGGTTGTCTGGTTGTATTTTTCAGGCACAGGACTCGAGGACGGTGATTGCAGTGCTAGGCTACACAATGGACTGTACATTCTTGATGGCCCATCCTCTCGAAACAAAACTATTCCCAATTGTCTTAAGTCTACTGTTTTTTCCTCTTCCCTACTTTCCAATGATGTCATGCTATGGCATTTTGGGTTAGGACACTCGAATTTCTACTATCTTGCAAAATTATTTCTTAAGTTGTTTCTGAATAAAGATCCCTCGTCATTCACTTGTGATGCATGTCAACTTGCCAAACATACAAGACAGTCATATGTTCCCACTAAATTTAAACCTATTTCTCCTTTCTCTATAATACATAGTGACATTTGAGGTCCTCCTAAAGTTACAAATGTATTTGGGGCTCGCTGGTTTGTGTCCTTTATTGATGATCACTCTCGGGTTACTTGGACTTATCTAATGAAAGAAAAATCTGAGGTTGAAACAATATTTAAAACATTTTATCACATGATCGAAAATCAATTTGAACGCAAAATAAAGATAGTACAGAGTGATAATGGGAGTGAGTATCTTACAAAATCCCTTGGTTCTTTTTTTCGTGAGAAAGGTATCTTTCACCTTACTTGCGTCAACACTCCTCAACAAAATGCGGCGGTCTCTTTTGTTTTCTGCTAATGCTCCCAAGTATTTTTGGGGGGAAGCACTTCTTACTGCTACTTTCCTAATTAATAGGATGCCTAGCAAAACTATGGGCTTCAAAACTCCTTTTGACACCCTTTTACATCATTTTCCACATTTCAAACCATGGTCATATGTTATTCCTTTTCGAGTATTTGGCTGCATAGCTTTTGTTCATGTGCATAGCAACAATAAGGGTAAGCTTGATCCTAGGTCCTTGCGGCGTGTGTTTATAGGATACTCATCAAGTTAAAAGGGCTACAAATGTTACATATTACCAAGAAAACCTATGTTTCATTCGATGTTACTTTCTTTGAAAATCAACCTTATTTTGTAGGGACTAAGATTCAGGGGAAGAGATGTGAGGAATCTCAGCCTATTACTCCTACTCTTATTATTCCTTTGTTGTCTCCTTTTTCGACCCTTGAACAAACACAAGACGAACAACCTAGCAACTCTGATGATCCTACAACTTCTCCAGAGCCTACATCTCCTAGCTAGGGATGGCAACGGGGCGGGGCGGGGCGGGTTGGGTTTTTAGCCGCCCCGAACCCGCCCCGATATATTAATCCCAAAACCCGACCCGAAAATGTAAAAAATATATTAAATTTCGTCGACGATAAATGTTAGATTCGATCGAACGACCATTATATTTACAAAATATAAATTTCACAGACTTTAAACTATATAAAAAATAAAATAAAACCAATTAAATTACTTATATGAAGAAAAAAAACATATTTTAAAAAATAAACTCGAACCATTGACTTTTAGAATCAAATATGTTAAAATTCGAACAATATCTAACAAAAATTTACGATAAACACAAACTAAAAAAGTAGCTTGAAGCCCCGACCCGACTTTATATTTTTAAATACCCGCCCCGATCCCCGAAAATCATAAGAAAAAACCCGATCGTATCGGGTCGGGGACGGGTAATTTTGCCATTCCTACTCCCAGCTCTCCTAATGTTCCAGTAGAAAGACCTTCTCCAGAGCCTAAATCTCCCAGGCCTCACACTACTCAAACCCCACAACCTCTAGTTAAACAGCTTACTCCCTATACCAGAAGAAAGAAAATTATCACAGAATCCATTGATCAACCTAGTACTTGCCAAGATTGATTTTAAGTCCTGCTGCCATGGAGGAAAAGGTAAGCAATGATGTCTCGAAAAGTCCAGTTCAGAGGAATTTAGATAAGTTTCCAATTGCAATCAGAAAGGGGTAAGAAAATGCACTACTCATCCTATTGATAGATTTGTTGCTTATGGAAAATTATTATGTGGTTTCAAGGCTTTTACAACTAATATTAACAGTGTAAAGATTCCTAGAATAGTGGAAGAGGCATTTGAAAATCCTGACTGGAGGAAAGTTGTTGAAGAAGAGGTCAAAGCCCTACAACAAAATAACACATGGAGTTTAACTAAACTGCCAGAAGGGGAAAAGGTGGTTGGATGCAAGTAGGTTTTCACAGTAAAATATCATTCTAATAAAAGCATCGAGAGGTTCAAGGCAAGGTTAGCGGCGAAGGGATTTACTCAGTCATATGGAGTAGACTATCAAGAGACCTTTGTACCTGTGGCAAAACTGAATACAATAAGGGTGTTACTCTCATTAGCAGTTAATAAAGATTGAAAGTTGCACCAACTGGACATCAAGAATTGTAGATTCTTGTGATCATTGTTGAATAGAAGCAGCTACTTAGTCCGTGAATGACAGAAAAAGCTGAAAGACATCTCAAAAGATGCAAAAACCTGAAAAAAATCATCATTGACAGAGGAAAGCTGAAAGACATCTAAGGAGGGTACAAAAACCAATAACAACAGTAAAGTTGGTAGACATCTCAAGAAGGATGCAAAAACCAGCAACATCGTTTGCAAATTTTCAACAATGGCCGTTCAAATAATAGCATGAGTATGTCCTAGTTGTTCAACTCAATGAGTCCCAAAAAAGGGGAGATTTTTTCCCTAAAAAACAGCAAAGAAATACGAGTAGGGCATCACATCCAAGACCCAAGCTGGTGTTGTACTACACTTGCTCATCAGCTTGAGGGAGAGTGTAAGTTATCCAATAAGTGTTAGAGCTTGAGGGGGAGTGTAAGTTGACAAGAAGTGTTAGAGTTTAGTTTAATGTGTAATTAGAGTTTATTTCTAAGTCAGTAGCATAAATTTACTAGAAATCTTATTTAAATTAGGGATAAATATTATTTAAATTATAGATAAAAGTATAATTTTAGTTATACTGAAACTCTGTATCAGCTTATTTAAAGGCTTATCTCATACACATTTGATTAAAAAGAATAAGAGAAAATACAAAAAAACACATCGTTCTCTGTTGAAAATATTATTTTTGTTCTATCGTTAAACTGTAGCCTTTCATATTTTATTGTTCATTGTTCACCGGCGTTCATCTTCTCCAGCCACCATGGCCCCTTTCTCACATGGTATCATGAGCCAACAACAATCCAGATGTCGTCACCACTACTGCCATCTCTAATCTGAATCCAATTGACGATCTAATTTTTTTTAGATGCATATCATTTTTTTCCGCTGTTGTCATTAGGCCACGCTCGTTCCTTGGCTTCTCTCTCGTTGGAATCTTACATCTATGGTGAAATTTCTACTCGTTTAATTTTGTTATTTTGTTCTCTATTTAATGATTCTATCTTAGCCAATCAAAAAGAAATATGAAAAGGTTATAGTTTAACCTTAAAAAGTATATGGTTCTATCTCAGCCATCAATTATAAAAGATAGGAGAAGAGGTTCTAGTTTAGCCTTAAAAACTAGATAATATTTTTTAAGGGATTCTACATCAAAGATCCAAGCTGGAATTCTAGTTTGTGCAACTACCAGCTTGAGGGGAGTGTAGATTCCTGTGATCATTGTTGAATGGAAGCAGCTACTTAGTCCGTGAATGACAAAAAAAACTGGAAGACATCTCAGAAGATGCAAAAACCTGAAAAATATCATCACTAACAGAGGAAAGCTGGAAGACATCTAAAGAGGGTGCAAAAACCAATAACAACAGTAAAGTTAATAGACATCTCAAGAAGGATGCAGAAACCAGCAACATCGTTTGCAAATTTTCAACAATGGCCGTTCAAAGAATAGCATGAGTATGTCTTAGCTGTTCAACTCAATTGGTCCCAAAAAATAGGAGATTTTTTTCATAAAAAATAGCAAAGAAATATGAGTAGGGCATCACATCCAAGATCCAAGCTGGTGCTGTACTACACTTGCTCACCAGCTTGAGAGAGAGTGTAAGTTAGTTATCCAAGAAGTGTTAGAGCTTGAGAAAGAGTGTAAGTTGACAAGAAGTGTTAGAGTTTAATTTAATGCGTAATTAGAGTTTATTTCTAAGTCAGTAGTTTAAATTTACTAGAAGTCTTATTTAAATTAGGGATAAATATTATTTAAATTATAGATAAAAGTATAATTTTAGTTATACTGGAACTCTGTATCGGCCTATCTAAAAGCTTATCTCATACACATTTGATTAAGAAGAATAAGAGAAAATACAGAGAAACACATCGTTCTCTGTTGAAAATATTATTTTTGTTCTATCGTTAAACTGTAGCTTTTCATATTTTATTGTTCATTGTTCACCGGCATTTATCTTCTCCGACCACCATGGCCCCTTTCTCACATGGTATCATGAGCCAACAACGATCCTGATGTCGTCACCACTACTATCATCTCTGATCTGAATCAAATTAACGATCTGATTTTTTTTAGATGCATATCATTTTTTTCCGCTGTTGTCATTAGGCCACGCTCGTTCCTTGGCTTCTCTCTCGTTGGAATCTTACATCTATGATGAAATTTCTACTCGTTTAATTTTGTTATTTTGTTCTCTATTTAATGGTTTTATCTTAGCCAATCAAAAAAAATATGAAAAGGTTATAGTTTAGCCTTAAAAACTATTTGGTTCTATCTTAGCCATCCATTGTAAAAGATAGGGAAATGTTATAGTTTAGCCTTAAAAACTATCTGGTTCTATCTCAACCATCAATTATAAAATATAGGAGGAGGTTTTAGTTTAGCCTTAAAAACTAGATAATATTTTTTAAGGGATTCTACATCAAAGATCCAAGCTGGAATTCTAGTTTGTGCAACTACCAGCTTGAGGGGAGTGTAGATTCCTGTGATCATTGTTGAATGGAAGCAGCTAATTAGTCCGTGAATGACAGAAAAAGCTGGAAGACATCTCAGAAGATGCAAAAACCAGAAAAATATCATCACTGACAGAGGAAAGTTGGAAGACATCTAAGGAGGGTGCAAAAACCAATAACAACAGTAAAATTGGTAGACATCTGAAGAAGGATGTAGAAACCAGCAACATCGTTTGCAAATTTTCAACAATGGTCGTTCAAAGAATAGAATGAGTATGTCCTAACTGTTCAACTCAATGGGTCCCAAAAAAGGGGAGATTTTTTCCCTAAAAAACAGCAAAGAAATATGAGTAGGGCATCACATCCAATATCCAAGCTGGTGCTCTACTACACTTGCTCACCAGCTTGAGGGGAAGTGTAAGTTATCCAAAAAGTGTTAGAGCTTGAGGGGAGTGTAAGTTGACAAGAAGTGTTAGAGTTTAATTTAATGTGTAATTAGAGTTTATTTCTAAGTCAGTAGTTTAGATTTACTAGAAGTCTTATTTAAATTAGGGATAAATATTATTTAAATTATAGATAAAAGTATAATTTTAGTTATACTGAAACTCTGTATCAGCCTATTTAAAGGCTTATCTCATACACATTTGATTAAGAAGAATAAGAGAAAATACAGAGAAGCACATTGTTCTCTGTTGAAAATATTATTTTTGTTTTATCGTTAAACTGTACCTTTTCATATTTTATTGTTCATTGTTCACCGGCATTCATCTTCTCCGGCCACCATGACCCCTTTCTCACAAGAATGCTTTTTTGAATGGGAAGCTGGAAGAAGAAGTATATATACAGATTCCACCAGGCTTAGAGGATGACTTAACGAAATAGAAAATGTGCAAACTAAATAGATCCTTGTATGGGCTGAAGCAATCACCAAGGGCATGGTTTGACAGATTTGCGAAAGCCATGGCGAAGAATGGGTTCAAGCAAACACAAGCAGATCACACCTTGTTTAAGAAGGTAGCTTCATATGGTAAAAAGACTCTCCTTATTGTTTACGTTGATGATATGATTATCACAGGAGATGACACAAAGGAAATTGAGAAACTAAAGGCTAAATCAAATGAGGGGATAGTCATAAATTAGAGGAATTACATCTTGGTCATGCTCTCGAAAACTGGAATGCTTGGATGTAAACTAGTAGACACTCCAATGGATGCAGGCTTGAAGTTTGGAAAAAATGGCACGAGTAGTCCCGTGAACAAAGAATCCTACCAAAGGCTGGTTGGGAAACTAATTTATTTATCACTCACAAGGCCTGATATAGCTTATCCAGTGAGCATACTTAGCCAGCACGAGTGATCCTAGAGAAAAACATATGGAGGCAGCCAATAGAGTCCTGCGATACTTAAAATTTACACCAGGATTTGGACTTATTTTCAGGAAAAATCAAGACAAATCTATGAAGATTTACACAGATTCTAGTTGGGCAGGAAAATTAACAGATAAAAAATCTGTGAGTGGCTATTGTTCGTTTGTGTGGGGACACTTGGTCACATGGAGGAGTAAAAAGCAAATTGTGGTGTCTCGAAGTAGTGCAGAATCAGAATATAGGGCTATGACCCTTGGAATTTGCGAAGGCATGTGGCTTATAAAACTTCTCACAGAGCTGGATGAAAAGCATGAGTTCGAGGTAATGAGTTATAGCCAATCAGCAAAAAGTATTGCTAGGAATCCAATACAACATGACCGGACTAAACATATCGAAATTAACAGACATTTCATCTATGAGAAGGTAAACAGTGGTATCGTAAAGCTGCACTATGTTCCTACTAAAAGTCAACTGGCGAATATCTTCACAAAGGCACTTCCGAGAGTGACCTTTGACGAGTACTCATCCAAACTGGGAGTAAACAACATATACACACCAGTTTGAGGGGGAGTGTAGGTTAGTTGCGTGTAAATTAAGTATTGTAATCTTATCTTATCTCATCTAATAGTTTGAATTTAAAAGTTTAAACCTAGATAAACTCTATCTCATTAAAGGATAAGAGTTTTATCTCTTAGGTAGACTACTCTAGGTCAAATACTTGTAAAGCCTATAAAAAGATTACTCTTGTACGGAATTTGAGAATAAGATTTAACAGAGAAACACTCTAAAAGGTTCTCTGATTTCTACAGTAAACAAGATACATCATAATAAAAATCTTCAGCAAAGAAACATCTATAAATAGATTACAGTCTGGATTATGAAACTTTAAATTTTGAAAAGACAATTAGATTACCGTTGTAATCATTTGCAGCAATACAACATTGTGCCTCAACATACCGCTGCACAAAGTTGACAACTTACTAAGAATGGCCATCAAAGTAGAAATTAGCAATGACATTCGCAATGAAACAAAAACAATAAGAAAGAGATAACACCAAATGCACTGAGTGAATAATTATTTTTCTTGGAAGCCCATGATCAAAGTTCCCAAAATATTTATATTGTCCATCAAGGAGCAAAAAGATGATAAGTAGCTCATTATGGAGAAGAGTGTCACCCATTTCATTTGTTCTTACTTGCAGCCAACAGCTTGAGTCATGATCTAACTGAGCCCTCCCACCTCTATTTGGAGTCTGGATTAATAAAATTGGAAAATGAACATGTCAGATAACAAAGATATATTGTTAAAGAAACCCCACCAAAATAAAATGCTATAGTAAACAAATTGAAGCTTATAACCAAAGGGGTATAAAAAGGATTCAAGACAAATGGAAAACTTCCTATTCAAGGTGTTTAGTGCACTAAACATTGCAACTCTCAAAGTTGAATACTCCCTCCATCCCAGTAAAGTTGTCACGTTGACTTTTGATGGTAAAAAAAGGTCAACTACGACATTTTAATTGGGATAAAGGGAGTAACAAATTAGACTGTACTGCAAATATATATTAACTTTTCTTTATAAATGAGAAAAGAATTGACTAAACAGTTGTATCCATGCAACTTATTCAATATACCAAATGTGAAAAACTAAAAGTTGAGCAGTAAGACTAACAGCAACCTACATGAAAAAGAAAAATCCATAAACTACTGCCCTATTTTAAACTTTTGAACATGTCTAGATGGAGTAGAAAACTAAATACCATCTTACAACAAAATCCTTATGTGAATTCAAAAACATCCAACATCAAATAAAAAACACATCTTGCATGCTTGTTTAGCATACCAAAAATAAGGACAAGGGCACAAGGCATAAAACTTGTATTTGACAAACCTGAGGGAACAATGAAACTATGTCCTTGGCACTGGCACCTAATTCAGCCAAGGCTATGATGGCCTCAATGACGTAAGGACATTGCCTGCCAAAGAATAAACCAAAAGACACAAGCTTTCAGAAAGTTAACACAACAATTTTTAATGAATAGCCGTAAAAACAAAGAGAAAAGCAATAACTATTAGACACAACATCCACAAAGCATCAAGAAAGCATCAAGAAAATAGGAATGACAGAAGGAACAGACCTTAAACATTCCCTGTAACAAGTAACTGCACCACGGGTATGTTTAGTATTTCGATAAAGCTTTGCCATCAATAAACTAATCGGCAAATTCCTTGCTTTGCTAGGAATTCCCTCCATCTGCAAATTCAAAGTAATGAAAAAAGAAGAGTTCACAAAAAATAGACTTCAAATCAAAATTAAATAAACAAATATTTGTCATCCAAATTGCAATCACAAAACAAGTTAACAAAAATAATCAAACAGGGAGATGAAGTAAATTAGAAATGAATAAAACCTCGACCAGGGCCACTTTGGTTTCACTTAGAGCAAAATGACAAGAAGCAATTTTGAACTTCACCTGTCATGTTGAACCAAACAATCTGCAATTAGCATTTCAGCTTGCAAGGAAAAGAGAAGAGCCCAAAGTTGATTGGAAGGAGAAAATACCTCATTTTCATTTATTGCTGAAATGTTAAAAGAATTTGGGGAAGAAGACCTGTTTGAGGCAGACAACGAACTTCTAGAAGATGTTGAATTTTGCTTGGGAATAATCTTGTAATACTGCAAGGCCTGCTTGTATGTATGCTGAAAGCAGATATAGGAAACAGAAAATAAAGCAACTTAATTTTTCCCTAATCTACTAAGCCCAGAAAATCAAATCATTTCAGCACATAAATCACATTCTCTACAGAAAATCCATTTAAAATAAAATTCTGCATACCGATTTCAATAAACTTTACAGGATAACTAAATGGAACTTAAGAAATCCGATACTCTTCCCTAAGAAAACTGTATACAAAGCTCAAAATTCCATTTTAAAAAGGAAAAATTATAATACATAACATAGATATAATGATAAATTAAATGAAACTATTAGAAACTTAACAAAAATTAATCTGTAAAAAGCCGGCATCACATCTATATTTCATACTAATCTTTTCAACTAAGAAGAAGAAATTAAGAAATTCTAGCACTGCAATTAACTAATTTAGTTCTCATTACTCAAAAAGAGTGCCATTTATGCTCACTTTTTTTGCCATAAATCACAAGAAAAAAGTTGTTCCAAAAAAATAAGCTTACAATTGCCCTACGATACTCTCTCTCCCGAAACAAAGCATCGCCAAGAAGAATCTGCAGAAATAAACAAAAAATATTAAGAAAAATCCAGTTAACATTTAAAAATTCATTTCAAAAAAAGAAGAAGCAAAAATTAGAATAGAATCGCAACCAGATTTTCAGCCTTGAGATGTGGACTAGTTTCGGCATTAACGGTAGACGATGAAACAAGGAAAGAACCCTATCGCAACCAAACAAAAAAGAATTAATCAATTACAGAAAACTGAAGTTAGGTTTATTGGAATCGTAAATAATTAAAAACATGAAAAATAAAAGATTACGAGAAGCTGAGCGGAGTTAAAGAGAGCATTATCAAGAAGAGTAGCGATTTGCTCCTTTGGAACGTCCATTTCTTGAGACCAGAACACACAGTGAGGCTTTTTTGTTTTTGCTGTTTGGGGAGTTTTCTTTTTGAATGACAATGAAATTTTCAAGTTTTAGCAGTGTTAAAATTAAAATTTGCCCGAAACCCCCCGTCCCGTCTTTTTGAATTTGTAAAGCCCGCTTTTGCCCCCGAAAAAATAAGACGGTATAACTTATTTTTTTTACTAAAGTATCCAAATGGTCAATACACTATTCCTAAAAAAAACAAAATGATAATCAAACTTTTAAAAGATACGTAATAGCAATTAAACTTTATGTTTTATTATAAAATAGTAATTGTACCAACATGGCTGTTAAAATTTTTTATAATAGCACATTTAATCCTTTATAGTTACACATAAAATTAATTTAGTCCTAATTCTAAAAAATTAACCATTGATATTTTAAAATTACTTCAATTTAGTCCCTCTTCATCCTCTCAATGGCATTTATAAAATACACATGCACAATTCAACAGTCTTTTAAGTGTAAACATGCTATGTCTAAAACCAACAATAACGAGGGTTTTTTATGTTATTATACGTACAAACCAGATAGATATGTTGAAAATAAAGACTCTAAGACCTATAAGGAATTTCGCATGACCTTCTGCTTAAGTGCCAACAAATAGGCAGAGAACCAACGCAAAACACCAGGCAAGATAATCTAATGCTTACCAAGGTATAACAATAAACGTAACTCATTAAGCTTAAAATCTGGTATACTATTTATGATAAGAAGTCGGGGCCTACCTGAAATACAGCATGCATATACTGATCATAGAGATGTGAATACATCATGTTAGCACTTGGCGACTGCATATACGGACCATCTCGAGAAGTTTGATTCAATCCCGTGTCACAAAAAGGGCTAACAGCTGGCCTTCCAGGAACACCATAACCGAGAGGAGCTTCTGTGCTTGCACACTGAGGAAAAGCAAAATTATACTGCATGAATGGAAGTTGAACCCTCTGCATATTGTGAGGAGCCACACCGACACTCTGGTTACATGGAATGCTTCTAGCATACCTATATCAGTTTTAGAACATGTTAGTTTAGAATCCCTCCAAAATGCTCCCTATTTCATGCTACCAATTATCATGCTTATTTCATGCCTAAAGTGGCATGTACTTTTATCGTCAGTACTTTCACATTTGAAGCTTACCTGCATTTGGTAAGGGTTAATTTTGGAAGTATCAGGGGCTAAATTTTTAGAATTAGGACTAAATTATAACAATGTGTAAAAATTGAGGGTTAAATTTATTGAATTTCATCGCATTATGATTAAATTGATTGAATGTGTAATTATAGAGGATTAAATGTGCTATTATACAAAAAAATTAACAGCCACGTCACCTCTTTAACGAAGATTAACGGGACAGGTACCATTTTGTAACAAAACATAAAATTTAATTGTCTTTCTGTAACTTTTAAAAGTTTGGTTACTATTTTATTTTTTCGGGGATTGTTTAGTGACCATTTGGGTACTTTACCCTTTTTTTGCCCTTCCAACTTTACTAACTTGGTTATTTTAACCGTTCAATTTTATTTATTTATTTATTTTCTCTCTCATCTTGGGTAACTTGATCAAATAATGTTGTTTGGAAATTATATTTGTTGAAGTAGTGTGTTCCATGGATTATTTGTTTATCTAAGGATAAAACTATCAAATCGATGGAGTTATTGAAATGACATGCAATCAAGTAGGTTTTTATTTTCGAAATCAGCTTGTAGTGTCGTCGACCTCCTTTAGTATTATAAAAATGTCCCTAGTTCAGAAAATAATTTCTGATACACTTTATTTTACCAATTATTTTTTTCTAACATCATTATTCAGCTAAAAAAACCTTGTTCTTCTAAAATGTTGTCAAATTATTTCAAATGTAACATAACAATGATTGTAAACATCAATTGTCATCCAGTCCATTTAAAACTCTTGGGCTTAGTTTAGGATTGATTTTGAAAAGTGCAGAGGAGAAGTGATTTGGAAAAGTAATTTTAGAAAATTGGGTTTAAGAATTTTAGTGTTTGCCATTGATGTCAAAAAGTGATTTTGAAAAGGTAAAATATCTATTTTAGACATGATACTGTAAAGTAAAAATAAAGAAACGTAAGTGATATTTGTATTATTTATTTTTATTTAAAATATTAAAAAAATAAATTTTTAATATTATTTCAATATTAATATTTAATATATTATTTTAATGTTAGGATTCAGTTACACAGTGTAAAAGTTTTTAAGTTTTACACGTTTTTTGGATCATTGGATGAGTGAAATGGATGGCTAACAGTAGAATATGTGAAGATTATCACTTGGAAAAAAAGATAAGGAAATAATCTTAGCCATTTATTACCCTCATCTAACTATAACGACCCGAATTTCAAAATTGAGGGTCGATTTAACCCAAAGTGTGGGCTTCGTGTTTGGGCCGTAAGTTTAGGCCTTTGGATGGCTTGAGAGGCCTCTAGTGGGCTTCCTTTTGGTTGTTGGGCTTGAGGTTTTGGTTTGGGTTGTGAATGATAAGATGAAGGAGAGGTAAAGAAGTAAAATTCTTATTTTAAAAGAGGAGAAGTTGATTTCCTCTTAATGGTGCTGCAAAAGTAAGAGAAAGTGATATCACATTGTCCATTGTTCCCTAATCCCCTTTCATATCCATTTTCCTCCCAAGAGCCAAAGATAAAGACTCATTCTTTGTCATTTTGATTTGGATTTTCGGAGTGTAAGTGAATGGAAGTGTTATCAACATCAAACGATCTATCTAGCAAGGTAAGGATGGAAGAGTTTGGTGGGGTTTGGAAAAATGAGAGTTTGGTGGGTTTTGTAGATGATGAACGGGAATGGGAGATTTGACTCTATTTCTATTGTAAAGCTCCATCTTTTATGTTTCTTAACCTTCTAGCAATGTTGTAAACCATTTTGCAACATCATCTTGCAGTGAAAGAGGTTGGAAAGCACTCAAAAGCTCAAGGCAAGGGGAGGACTTGAGGCTAGTGCAAGAAGGTTCATTTCTAGTGTTTGGAAGAATCTTAGTACACTACTAACTCCTTTGTGTTCTTGGAAATCATTAATTTGATTGCTTTGTTGCTTGGTTGATATTTTGGTTGCTTGAATGCTTGAAACCTCAAAAATGGCCAATCCTAAGGTTGATGTTAAGATAGCTTAAAAATTGTAGGAAATCACTTAAAACCCTTTTAATAACTTGTATGTTCATTTTGAGGTCTTAACCTTGGGTTTGGGGGCATGAGAGGTGATTTACGAACTCCATAAAACGAATTATGGGTTTGAGTACCGATACGGGTCAAATGCGTATCGGTGCCCCGTGTTAAAACTAATAAAATCAAGCCTTTCTTAAAGGGGCGTATCGGTACTCCTAAGGGGGTATCAGTACCCCATGTTCCATCAAATTCCATTGGCGAAAATATGTATCGGTACTCGTTGAAGCGTATCGATACCTTAGGGGTATCGGTATACGACCCCGTGTACTGGTACGGGATTGCTGATTTAACCTCTTTGAGTGTTAACTGGGTATCGGTACACTTGGGTTGGGTATTGGTCTCTAGAGGGGTGTATCGATACACGCTGGTGGGTATTGATACCCGTTGGGCAATATGCCCAAAAAAATGCGTTTTGAGTTCGAGGAACCTATAATTCAAGGACTAAGGCTCAATTGGCTTCTAAAGTGGTAAAACGATTGGTAAAACTGAGAAACTGGATTTTAAACCCTATATATGTACATAATGAGTAATAGCATAATAAAACCTTGTATGACTTGTTGTGTTGAAATAGTAAGGATCTTTGGTGGATCGAATAATTGTTGTGTGCCACATAAGGGCATACATATGGTTGAGTTACCTTGATTGTTCGGATCTGGATACCCTGTGAGAGAAAGAGTGTATTGCAACACCTTGGTTATAGATTGCCGAATGTACGTTCCCGAATCTGTGTAGCACTAGGTCTTATTCGAAGATGCTCGATGAGAGATTCTGAGCATGAGTGTATGTTCCCGAAACTGTGTGGCACCGTGCCTCACTCCAGGTTTTTTGGTATGATGTATATGTGTTGTGCGAGGTTATTTGCTTCCCATTGTTTGCTTTGTGGTTAGGCGGCTAGTGGTAGCGCCAAATGTTGTTATATATATGTATTGTCATGTTATCATCTTTAACTGCATGCTCTTATTTATGATTTGGATTAAGCATGATTGAGAGGAAGTGTATCCACTGAGCTTCGTTAGCTAGCTCAGCATTCGAAATTATTGTTTATGTTCGCAAGTTAGTAGGTTAGCGTGCATTGTTGGAGCATCATCGGAGTAGGATTTCAGCATCGACTTGTTCCGAGTACAATACTTAGATTATCTGGGATATATATTCATAGGACCCTATGTTGTATTGTAACTCTATTTTGGATTTCATAGTGTGAGTCAAATGCTTTCTATTATGTATTTTAGACGGAGCTCCCATATAACGTTTTCAAATACTTGTATATGATAAAATGTTTAAACTTGATGGATTTTATGAAAATGAATGCGTTTGGGCTAAATCTAGTTGCAAATTTTTATGGTATGAGTTTGGGCTTGAGGCCCAAATGTGACATCCAAGTCATGGGTGTTACATCAACGGTCCAAAAAAGGTGTAAAAGTAATTGAATTTTACAGAGTGTGAGTGGATCCCAACCCATTATTTTAATATATTATTTATTCCAATATTCAATATGTATATTACTAATATTTAATATTAAATAAAAAATTACAATATTAATTAATTTATTACGTTTAGTATATTAAATTAATATTTAATAAAATAATTCAATATATTTCACATTTACTATTAATATTATTTTAATGTACTATTTTAATATATTAGTATTAATATTAGTGTTATTTTGATATTAATTGGCATGAAAAGAAAACAAAAACAAATGCATATTTATGAATTTAAGATATAATAAATTAATATAATTAGTCAGAAAATGAATGTAAAGTCAAATAAATAAATAAATATTCAAAAAATTTAATGAAAAAGACAAAACAAACAAAGAAATAAAAGAAACGGAAAGTAATTTTGATGGTTAAAAACGTAATTTCTCTCAAACGTTTTTTGGTTAAAGCAAAAGCCAAATTTTCTTGACTTTTCAGGTTGGCTGGAAACGGACGTTCATAACATTAATTTTATGCTCAAAAGCTGAGCGTTTTCCATTACTTTTGGAGTTTTTGGGTGAAAAAGATGTTTTGGCCCTCCAAACGCAATAAAAAATAGGCCCTTAATCCAATTACAATACCTGATAATACAAACTTAAATACCCAAATACATTACACCACCCATTTACTAGGCCCAAATTTTCACATAACCCACAACTCAATTACACCAAACCCAATGAACTAAAGGTACTTCCGAATCATTAAATTATTTTGGTTTAATATAAGGCTGTGTTTGGTTCGCGAAAAATGTGATTACTAGGGGTAATAATATTTTCTAGATTTGCATTCCTATGTTTGGTTTAGGAGGATTCCCACCGGGAGGTAACATTATTTTTCCAATAGTGTCTCTTTTCCCTCCAAATGGTGGGAATGTTATTCCCCTCATTTTTTTAGGTATTACACAATTCCCTCCCCTTTGGACAATATTACCCTTAAGATAATGAATTATGTTCATGTTGATCCTTTATTGTATTTTTAATTAGGTGACTAATTATTTATGGTGTAAATTTATTATATATTTTCATTTAATATTAATTTAATATATAAATGGTGTTGATATATTTAAATATTGTTGTAATATTTAATATGTTTTTATTAATATTATATTTATGATATTTCTAGAATTATAGGATAGGATTGCATATTGCTTGAGAGTGAATGGATTAAGATTGATGTTAATAATTTTATTATTTATTTTATAAGATATTTTTCATCTTAAAAAATTAGCAGGTTAATTTTTTTTTATCATTGTTTTACTATTTTTAGATTTATTTTATTATTTACTTTAATTTATTTAACAAATTGTCAAAAGTAATAAAAAAATAAAATTTTAAACATATTAAATGTTTAGCATCTTACCTTTCACAAAAAATATATCATTCTAGTTGGTAAATTTTTTTAAATTGTCGGAAGGGTATATAAATATAAAATATTTTTTAAAATGATTTAATATATTAATTATATTATAAATATAAAATTTTCTAAATTTTAGATAGCGTAGGAAAATAGTTCTATAAATTTTTATGCAAATATTTTTAATTTAAAAATTGAATGTTTACCTTGTTAAAAAGAAAATATATCATAAGGACAAGTTGGTAAATTATGTTTACAATAATCTTATATTCCTCCAACCAAACACTGCAATTTTATATTCCTACAAAATAAACCAAACAAGGTAATGTAACATTACCTTACACAAATATAACATTCTCAGCAATGTGTCAGGTAATGTTGCATTCTAGTAATCCTATTCCCAGATGTAATCTTACATTTTGTGAACCAAACACCCATAAAAGTAAGTGTTCAAACTATACCTCTTGTTAACTTTAAGTGTTTGAAGTTTTTTTTATCAAAATAAGTGTCTAACGTTTTTATTTTGTTAATTTTAGGTGCATGATAGTCAACTGCCGTTAAAAATAAAAAATAGTCCCAAAATCCTAAAATTTCAAATCCTCACCGTTGCCGCTGATGATCATCGTCACCCCTTCAATCACCGAACCCAATCGGTAATTTTTCCCCAACGTGCCATTGCTGGAAACCGATGAACGACGTTCCATCTAAACATTGAACAACGAATGTGAAATCGTCATCCAGATGACACATCATTCGTTTATTTCCGACGACAACACATCGAAAAAATGGTCAGTTGGATATGGCGACCTAAGGGGTGGGTCGTGGGCTCGACGGCGGTTGCGGTGAGGATTTGGATTTTGTGATTTTGTGATTTTTAGGGATTTGAGGATTGATTTTTGAGATTTTTTAAAAATTAAAATTTTAATTTTTTTAAAAAAATTTAAAAGAGTAATATTATTGGCATGTGTCAAGCATTGACTGGATAACAGATTTTTTAAACGTCCTTTAACGACTAGACACTTAAAATTGTAACGGTATAAACTTTAGACACATATTTTTAACAAAAAAATAAGTTAGGTACTTAAAATTATTATTTTCGAATAAAATTTAAACATTTAAAGTTAAAAATAGTTTAGACTATTCTTTGTATATTAAGCCAATTATTTTTTGGGTAAAATTCAGGAATGGTAATTAAACTTTACTCCATTGTAATTTGGTAACCAAACTTCTAATTGCTTTAATGTTACCATTAAACTTTATGTTTTGCTTCAATTTTACCACTCATCCGTTAATAGCCGTTAACAACTGTTAAGATATTTGGTATAATAACACATTTAGTCCTTTATATTTGCACACTCAAACAATTTAGTCCTAATTAAAAATAAATAAATTTAACTCAAAACCATAACCTAACTTTTCATCGGCGCCGTCATTGCTCTGGCCACCTCTAGGCACACTCATCACCTTCCGGCGAACCTTTAATCCTTTTTCACACCTCCGTGCGGCCTTCCTTGTACTCTCAGCTTCTTCTATCGTGCCCTCTACCGCCACACGATATCTCTCCCCTGCAGTTTGAATTTTCTACCATCACCTCCGTTCACGCCTTTCGACCGTTCAGTTGTACGGTTGAGTTCACGTCACCACCCTTTTCCTATTCTAACCCTGATTGGTACATTGCCCTCGTCCAAAGCCAATTGCAGATAACCCCTATTTTAGTAGCCCAAAATTCGTATGGTTTCAGCCGTTTACCATCATCCACTGTATGCCCTCTATATCAGCCATCCAACCTCTATTGTTCAGCCGTTCTATTCAACACCTTAATCGATTGGATCTGACCGCCGTTGAGCCAAATTGAAAATAGAGCTTGGGTTTAGGGTTTAAGGGTTTAAATTATATTTAACGATTTAATAGTTTAGGGTTAAAGTTTATGGTTAAATTATTATTTTTAGGGTTTGGAGATCAGGGTTTAGGATTTAGGGTTTTAACTTTAAAGGTTATGGTTAAATTATTATATTTAAGGGTTTAGTGTTTATGGTTTAAGGTTTAGGGTTTAGGGTTTTTAGTTTAGTGCTTTAGGGTTTATGGTTTGAGCTTAAATGTTTAGTGTTTAGGGCCAAATTGAAGTAATGTGTAGACATTAGGGTTAAATTTATTATTTTTTTGAATTATGACTAAATTGTTTGAATGTGTAAATGTGGAGGACTAAATGTGTTATTATACCAAATATTTTAACAATTGTTCATGGCTGTTAACGAATGAGTGGTAAAATTAAAGCAAAACATAAAGTTTGATGCTAACATTGAAGCAAGTATAAGTTTGGTTACCAAATTGAATAATGGACCAAAGTTTAGTTACCATTTGTGAACTTTACCCTTATTTTTTATAAGAACTTTTCTTTTTTAACGTAGAACAATTCGCTCAATATTCAAAGGGTAAACTACTCAGGTGACCATCAAACTATTTAGGCGTACCTATTTTGACCACCGAACTAGGCAACTCATCAATCAGACCATCAAACTTTTAAATTGGTCCTATTTTGACCACCGTCGTTAAAAAACTAACGGAGGGATTGTAACACCTCGAAAACCGATCTAGTCGAAATTGGGTTCCGGCGATTGAAAATCCTATACTGAAAAGGTCCAAATATTGTATTGACTTTGACCGTGTGGTTAATTACATTGATATTGGGCTCTAATTGAGTCGATTTATTGATTAAGGACCTTATTGAATTTATCGAAAACTATTCAGTGACTAAATTGTAAAAATTAAAAGTTTGGGGGCAAAATGTAAAGATTGAAAAATTGAGGACATTTCATAGTTTTCCCATTTTGGGATGAATCACCTCCTAGCTTGTCTCCCACCTTACGCGGTTTTGCTAGAAAATGATGAAAAAGATGACAATTCCATGGAATTGTCGTAATTATTAAAAAACAAATGATGGACATTTACCAATTAAATAATGAGGTCTCCTCCCTAGGAAGGAAACCATTTGGCTATCATAGCCAAAGAGTGATTTAACACTTTTAAATAAACATGACTCCATCGAGCCTTCCTTCTTAAATTTCCCTCTTTCTCAAATTATTAACCAAGCACACACCTCTATTATTATCTTCCTCAAACCTTCAAGCTAACACCTCTATTGGTGAAACTTCAAAAACTTAGGCTATATTTGATTTCTCAACTCCATTGAATAGACCTTGTTTGGTAAGCTTTAGCCCTCAACCGATTGATCGATTCCATGGATAAACTGTGTTTAATTTAAAGTGAAGCTATTAAGCACCTAAGCTAAGCCCATGTTCTTCAAGGCTTTAATCAATGGATATCTAATAGCTAATGGATATTTCAAACTTAACTATTGATTTCGATATCGTTGTATCGATTTTAACACTTCCTATTATTTTACCTAGCTCAAGAGTTGGAGAAAGAAGAACCACCATCTCCATCTAAAGCTAGGAACAAGAGTGTGGTCATCCGAGAGCCTTAGGAGCTTTAGAAAGCAATGTGACTGTAGTCGAAGTCTCGAGAATAGGTTAGGTACCTTTCTCGATCTCATTGATATTGATTTTTGCATAGCTAACCTTTTGTAAAAGGATATTGCGTCGAACCTCTTTGGAGGCTTCATTGGTAAGTATCGGTAAGCTATTGTATCGAACATCGACCATAGTATCATTGTTATTGTTATTGTTATTGTTATTGTCAACATTGTAATATTGATACATATAGATATTGACTATCGGGTATTAAAAGTATCATTGTCATAGTCATTGGATATTGAAATAGACATTGATATTGTCATTGAAATATTGATTATTGATATTGTCATCGAAACATTGATCATTGATATTGTCATTGAAATATTAACCATTGGTATTCTCATTGAAACATTGATCATTGATATTGTTTAAATCATGCATGGCGTACCGGTACGACCCCTTCGAGTACCATTACCGATACATGTAAGTTGGTTAAAACCTGTAAGACAAGTTCTAAAAATTACAGATTGGTCACTAGTTAATAAATGGCTTGATTGGCTAGGTAAATGATCTCTGATTAGTATGAAATTTGGCATCATGGTTTTTGCTCATTGAATTTCACGTTAGTAAGTTTAATTCTAAAAAGGGACCTCTATTTTATAGAAATTATAGGTTAGTCCCTAAGACTTGTAAAAGTTTAAAATTGGCCCTAAATTGATAATCATCGTTCTGTACCGAGTTATCACCCTCACTGTACTGTTATAGCATTGTATTAAACTATTATAAATATTGTATCGCTATCGAATTTCTGAGTATTTTTTAAAATTAACGTACCGTTTACTGTACCCATCATCGGTAGCATGCTCCGACCCGGTTCCCTACCAGGCCGAGAAAGGGCGTTACAGGGGTATCGTGACAGTTAACAGAAATTTATAAAATTACACATGTGATCCATGTTACTTTACCCTTATTTTTTATAAGAACTTTTCCTTTTTAACGTAGAACAACTCGCTCAATATTCAAAGGGTAAACTACTCAAGTGAGCACTTAACTATTTGGGCGTACCTATTTTGACCACCGAACTAGGCAACTTATCAATCAGACCATCAAACTTTTAAATTGATCTTATTTTGACCACCGCCGTTAAAAAACTAACGGAGGGGTGATGTGACAGTTAATGAAAATTTGTAAAATTAAACATGCGGTCCATATTATTTACCTATTATATCAATTTAGTCCTAATTTTAATTGAATTAAATAAGATTAACCAACCAACTAGATGACGACATGTGTCACCACCCGATTGGACGAATTTAGTCCAATTTTAATTTAATTTATTTAATAATTTTCACCCAATTAAGTGCGACACGTGTCACCTAATTGGGTGAAAATTTAAGCAAATGGGAACCTACAACCATCAAGAATAAATAAAACTCACTCTACCCATAGGCCAAGCCTTTCAATTGTTTCAAATATATTAACTTTTTTATTTAATGGCACATTATTCGAGTTGTGGGTTTCATGTTCTTCTTCCTTATTACCTCATCTCACGGCACAAGTCCATCTTAGAGATGCCTTCTTGAATATTAAGTCGCTTCACTGCAATAATTCTTCCATCCTTGAGCTGTCCCCGGTACACATAGCTACTTCCTTCGAGGCCTATTATTTGGAACAACTCAGATTGGAATTGGAGAACTTGTTGGTTGCAATTCTTTCATCCTTGTGGGTTGAATTTAATTTCCCTATAATTCATTCATTGCTCTGAATTATTATTATTATCATTTATCTTTTATTTGGACCAACAAACATCAAACTATTCAATTTCATTTTCTTAAGGATTTTGTTTCAGTGGATCGGGTGGTGTCTTTGAGAATTCTTTGTTCTCCATACCTCAAACAAGTGTTATTGGTTTCCAGGTATTTTTTTTACTCATGTGTTTGATTTTTTTCTTAGGTCTTTTCCTTTTATGTATGGACAGAATGATCAAACATAAAAAGTTTCTTGTTGGTAATTTATAGATTTTAGGGTTTGTTTAGGTTCTTTGGTCTTTATTGCTAGGTTCTTTTTTGTTCTTAATATTTTCCCTGGTTTGAGTTTAGTTTTTTTTTTTTTTTTTATGTTCATAGGAGTTTGAGTTTGGGCGATGTATAGAGAATCTCTAGTTTCTCTAACTCAAGATTGTTCATGATGGAAGTCGTTTCAATTACTTGTTTCCTGTTCGTTTCCTGATAATGTAATTTGACTTGAACGGAGCAAGGAAAGTTTTAAAACAGATCGAAATATGGCTACCAATTACGCTGGTAATAAGGAAGAAGAACAAGGAAACCCACACCTTGAATAATATGCCATTAAATAAGAAAATTAGCATATTTGAATCAATTGAAAGGCTTGGCCTAGCAGTAGAGTGAGTGTAGTTTATTCTTGGTGGTTGCAGGTTTGATTCATAGCTTTTTTATTTGCTAAAATTTCACCATTAAATTAAAAATTAGAGTAAACCGTTCAATCGGGTGGTGACACGTGTCGTCATCTAGTTGGTTGATTAATTTTATTTAATTAAATTAAAATTATGATCAAATTGATATAATAGACAAATAACAGAGACTAAATGTATAATTTTACAAATTTTTGTTAACTGCCACGTCACCTATTCGTTAGTTTTTTAACAGCGATAGTTAAAATAGTATAAATTTAAAAATTTAATGGTCTGATTGACGAATTATCTAATTCAATGGTCAAAATAAATACCCCAAATAATTCTATGATCACCCTAGTAATTTACCGATATTCAAATTAAGAGGGGGTCTTTTTACGATTTTTGTTTACTTCGTTGGATATCTATAACTCACGGCGGCAACACCGCCTTTCAGCGACAACCTAAATTAGAAATCTCCAAATCCGGTGAGGTGCTTCTTTCTCCTCTCTTTCTCTAATGGATTCTCCGTCTTCTACAGCGAAATCTTCGGGAAAATGGACGATTGAGAAATTCGTACGAAGAGTAATTTCGCCAGCAATCGTCGACAAAACATGTCCGATATGCCTGAGAATCATCGACGTTCGTGGAGCGGCTGTTCTCACGGTTTGTACCCACGCTTACTGCTTGGATTGCATTCGCAAGTGGAGCGATTTGAAGAGGAAATGTCCTCTCTGTAATTCCACCTTCGATTCTTGGTACTACAAAATCGATCTCTCCTCTCTAAGATTCCTCAAACAGCAATTACCCGCTCTTCCCGAGTGCAGATCGGTTACTCCTCGACCTCCGTCCACCGTAACCGATCGTCGACGGTGAGCTTTTTTCGTTAACGATTTGCTGACACTTTAAATCGAGTAAAGAACTGATTATTTAGGTTATTCTTTTCTGTTTATTTGTTTAGGGTTATTGAAAGAACAATGAGAGAAATTACCAGTGTTAACAGGAGATCGAGGCCATTGCCTTGGCGGCGATCATTTGGGCGAGCTGGGACTGTATCACTTCATGTTATTGCCGAAAGGAAGCTTCAATGGCGTGCCAGGTACTTAATGCAGACCATCTTAGCTATACGATTATCTTATGTTTTTTGGGTTGAAAATGAAGAAAAAGAAAATGGCTGATGAGGAAATGCTGGGGTTTTATGCAGTGTGTATAATCGAAGATTGCAAGCCGTGCCTATGTCTCATAGGATTAGTTCTCAGCAGGTATGTTTACATGGTTTAAGGTTCCATTTTTTGCATATTGTCGCCTATTTTATTTGGTTTTTAAAGTTTTTTTTTTCTTATATATTTGAAGTTTCATATCCTTAAGTCCTCTCTAGATGAACATAGATACGAGGCAAAGGCAATTTAGAAGAAAAACAGAGAACTAACATGAATCAGCAGTTTAGTTTAGTATATGGTCTTGATGTGTTCTCTCTTTGCTTTCAGAATGTACCTAGAAATGCTTTTGATAAAGAGAAAATTATGCAAAGAATAGAACCATGGATTCGAAGGGAGCTTCAGGCTATCCTCGGGGATCCAGATCCATCAATCATCCTTCATGTTGTGTCCACACTTCTTTTTTCTGGACATGAAGGAAGGTTTGATGGTTCTTCTTCCACCTCTTCAAGACAGCTTGGTTCTGACAACGGCAACTTTCTTGCTCCTTTGGAACCTTTCTTGCACAACCGAACCCACATGTTTTGGCATGAGCTGAGGTGAGTCTTACACCTTTACTGAATGTTGTTTTTTCTTTTTTGCATTCTTTAAATTTTGTTAGTTGATTGTGAAGATTTTTTGTTGCTTATCCTACTCATTGTTATTCTTAACTCTTAAGAAAATTTTATTTCAGATGCTTCTTAGAGAGTTCTTTTACCATGGAAACATATGATGCAGTAGTTGACTATAGACAGTTGGAGTAGGGGCTTACAACATTTTGTAACTGAGATCTCATCCGCCACCTTCCACATGCTGGCATACCTTATCTGTGGTTCAAGAGATCAGTTCCTTCAGAGCTTGTCATGGTCAGTCATTGCCTGTTCCTCGGGGCTTTGCTCGAACTTACTAAGCAATGGTATCCCCTATGGTCTGGTAAAATGGCACAACTTAGAGATTGAAGGATTCATCAACTTTCCAAAGCTAGGGTTGTTGAGGGGAAAATGCTCGGTAAAATCTACTTCCTTGAAGCTGAGAGAAGCAAGCAGGGGCTTGGATTGCCATTGGATCTATGTTAGTCAAGAATTTCAAGCAAGCCTGGAGGTGCCAATTGAGAGATTCTTGCAAACATTTCCATATTTTATTTTGTATCATTTGACGCCAATGATGGAAAGCCATTTAACCCATTCATGGGATTTTTTTTGTAAATTTACTACTTAATGCAATAAATTGAAAATTCATTAAAGAGTTACAGAGTTTGATACAACATTTCAGATCATAAATCTTACAAGCAATTCAACAAGATAAAACATCTTGGAAGTACAACAAGCACATTTGACAAAACCAGCAACATTTTGATCAAAGATGCAATCATGATTCTTCCTCAGGCTCTTCTTCCTCTTGGAGAAGGTTTTCCCTGTTATCGTGAGCCCAAAATCCGCGCACATCTATGAGCATGCTGGCCACAGTACCACCCTGTTTACAAGCTAGGAGGTCGGCCAACGTAATATTCAATGGATCAACTGGCTTTACCATGTCCCAAATTTCATCCCGAACATCCTCGATACACAATTCATAGTTGCCCCCTTCGATCCATTTCTGGTGCACATCCCTGTTTCAAGAGTCAAATGAGAAGTTCATTCAGTTGCCGACATTCTTATAATGGGTGGAAAATGTTAAAATAAATCAGTAATTTATCATTCATGTATCTGGAGATATGAGACTTGCAGAAACTTGCTCAAGTACTACAAGCAGGAAAACACAGAATTTTATGTAGGAAGAGATTGCATCATGTAGCATCTCATCTCTGTGATGCTCCCCTTCTTCACTTCCATTTTTTCACGATATGCTCAATCCCGGAACCATTAAACTTCAAATATGAATATATGAAGAGAACTTACCTGAAAAGAGAATGAATATCTGCCGTTGTGAGGAATCCCCTACCATTAAGATCAAGACATCGAAACAAATATGTTAACCCTTCTGGGGTGTCTTTGTTCTCAAGGGCCAGAACAAAGTCAAGAAAACTTTCGAAATCCATCTCTCGATTATTTCCAGCACCAGTTTTGCCACGGCGGACATGCTCATCAAAGACTGTTGAATGCATAAAAAATACAAAAAATGAGTAGAAAAACCCAAAATGAAATTCACCCACAATAGTAGAAAGAAGACAGCATTTCAAAGTTCAATTCCATTTTTGTTTTGAAGGACAGACTAGGCTTAAGAATCAAACATGTGAAAGCATGGTATACTCTAGAAAAAGAAATGTTGTATCCTACCTCTTTCGATGAAAATTTCAGTCAGTGTTCCATCCGCATATTCTTTAAGCTCCTGTTTACTCAGTGTGCCATTCATATCTTTATCAAGGGCAAGAAACATATCTAGGAGAAGAATCAGAGTGCAATTAGTACATCATACTTCCCAAATATATTATTTACACAATCAGTTACCAAAAATCAAGACAAGAATGGGAAGTGTAAGAAGTTGCAGATTATGATCCACTATACCATCAGGTTCAAAGGAAGGGCATACAAAAACAATAAGAACACATCGCGGTCTATAAAAAATCGAAAATGTTCAGAGCACTCACCACATATACGTTGTGCAGATGTCAAGGAAAACCAATTTTCAGCTTGCTCAGTGTCAGTGACTTCTTCCTCACTTTCCTGCACAGAAGTTTAACGAAGGAAAGAACAAATCAAAATAAAAAAAATATAGCAGTCAAAACTAAAAAATATGCAAGATATCAATATTGTACCTGATGTAGTTCCATTAATTCCTGGAGACAATTGCTAAGCAGCACCTTTTTTATGCAGGCTTTTCCTGCGAAAAACAAACTGAATGTTAATTATTTGAACAGAGCATAATGGAAACTAAAACTAGTTATAATTGATAAGATATAAACTGGATGCTGGTATGCAAATTTAGGTCACACAGACCTCGTCTATGAGGATCACAAAAGAAGAAGAATTTGTGTGCAGCTATGCGACAGTACATTTGAACAAAGGCTGCAGGCATATCCCGTAGTTGTGCCAAATTAGGAATAAGACCACGAATATAGGCCTCCATTTCCTGCACAAAAACAGAGAGAAAAAGTAATTGTAGTTCTTAAACATAAGAAATGGTCAGAAACAAACTAATGCTAGACTGGTAATGTCACATGGTAAGAAGATAATTTAAATACTTGAAAGCTTCAAGACGCAAAGATTCATTACATGAGGCTGAAGGAAACCATCTGAATCCTCATCAAGCTCACTCATATCTATTCTGGCCTGTGTAAGAGAAACCTGAAGAACATTCAACAATAAACAGTGGTCAAGGAACAACTTCATCAATAAGAATAAATTAGAAGGCAACAATCCATAAGGGACTGATGCTAAGAAGGGCAAATAGTTAAGATAAATTGCAAAGTATTATAACAATAAGTAACATTTTGTAACATCAAAGACTCACCGTGCGCATAACATAAAGATAGAAGGGCAAAATGGCTATTCTTCCAGACTCATCTTTCTCAAACTTCATGAAATTTGATGGGCTGAAGAAGCGGCGACATTTTGGACCTATTTGTTCTGTACAAACGGAGGCGATATGGCAAAAATCTTCATAATTCATCTGCATGTCCAAAACAAGAGTCAAGATGTGAATACAGCTAAAATAATGTCAAAGTTGTGAATAAAAAACTAAAAGTAGCAAAGCATTTTTGATTGCTTGAACTGGAGGAAATTGCAATAGCAGAGAATATAGACCTTTTCAGCACCAGTGGCATCATCAATAACACAATTTTCTCTTAAGCAAACCCACATGGCATCCAGATCATCGGCATTCAGCAAAAGATCAGATTGTTTCTGCAATTCAGAATCAAGAATGTGAGAAATGATTACAACGGACCAGTAGATGGTTTGGAACCAACACAATATATCAAAGGAAGCACCAATTCTACCTTTAGAAATCGATATTTTGCTAGTCTCTGAACCCTATGACTAATGGATCCTTCCTCAGGCTTCTGAAACAAGCAAAAACAAAAACAAAGAAGAGAAAAGGAGAATGAGTTCATGGTAATTGGGGATTTTAAGAGTAATGAAGCGAACATAATTACTATACATGCCTTCTTATAGAAACTTGGTATTGAACCAGCTTCAACACTCTTCTGTTGCTTTTCTTTAAATATATCAAGCAAGATCCTCTTAGTTTCAAGCTCTGGAAAAAGGATAGAAAGAACACAGAAAATCAGAAGTTTTAATGAGGAAACATATAGAATCATAAATTAATACACTTTTTACAAATCGAAATATCAGCGCAATTTATGATTGCCTTACTACAAAGCTTGTAACAAGAAAAGCCCCAGTTCCTAATCTTTCTCAAAGATATAAGCTTGAACCAAGAATTACAAATAAATGTCAAATCACATGTATCTTTGCTTATCAATTCAGACACTCAAAAGCCAAAATCAACCTAGCTAACAGCGTTATTACTTATCACCTTATCCAATAGGCTTCCACTACCACAGTTTATCAAAATTATAAAACTTTAAACACCAATTAAACAAAGTTCAGTAAGAAAGACCCTCAAAGTAATAGTATGAACCTAAATTAAGCAAAATTAGTCCTAAAGTTCAGAAGAAGATATAAAATCTAAATATAGACTTTGAAATGTATAAATAGAAATAACTAAACAATAGATTTCGGATGTGTTGTAAGGAATGAAAGGAAGAGAGAATAGAAACGGACCCATTAAGGCTTCAGATCCGAGTCCGGCACCGGATCCGATGTACCGGCGAAGATTTCGAACCCAAAGCATCGACGAAACTGGTGGGATCTTCCGTTGCGTGGCGGCCTCGTGGCTCTCACCATCACTGGACCCGCTATACATGGTCGAGTCGTACTGATCTAGCAAGATGAGTCGACTCACAAAACAGTTCGATTCTTGGTGCAGATTTTTCTGATCCTCTGTATAGAACCCCTAACCCTTCAATCTGTGTAAAAATCTAAAAACAATTGCTTTCGTACAAAAAAAAAAGAGTGATTCCTGTTTTTTAAGGTTAAATTTACAAAATGGTCACTAAATTTTAATTAATTATTTAATTTGGTTAATGTTTTAATTATTTTAATATTAATATTAAACTTTTAATTTTGTTCTAATTTGATCACCGATCTATTAACGACCGTTAAAAGAATGACGTGACAGATAAAATATTTTGTATAATAACAAATTTGATTTTTTACATTACACATTCAAACAATTTAGACATAATTCAAAAATAATAATAAATTTAACCTTCATTATTTATATATTATTTTAATTTAACTATATTTTTATTTAAAAATAACTACACTCTAAACTTAAAAATCAAAACCTAAAACCCGATATCCTAAACCTTAAACCTTACAAATTTAAATTTATAAATTGAACATCGAGCTTCATTTTTGCATCCTTCTTTGTGCTCGTCTAACTCAAGCTCATTGTCATACACCTTGTTCTGAAGAATCGCATTGTCACCAACTGATTAAACACTTATAGAGGAAAAGTGGAATGGAGGAGGGAAGAGAAATTTAGAAAGAAAATGAATTTAAGGATAGCTTGATAGAGTGAAAAATTAGAAGGAAAGAAAAATAGAAAGGGAGATAGTTTTCTTTGCTCTACACAAATAATTTTTTTTTCAAATTGAATAAAAAATAGAAAAGAAAAGTAAAAACTATCTCACTTTAATAATAAAATTATAAAACTATGTTTAAAAAAATTTAATTTTATTTTAAGCATATTTATAATTAATTTTTATGATTCCATCCAATATTTTTATACAAATAGTTTAGTCCCTAAAATTTTTATTTAATCTAAAATTTACCCTTATTTATTTTTTATTTTATTATTAAATTCAATATTATTACTAAAATAATATTTTTGTTGACTTTAGTCCCTAAAATATTTATTTAATCCAAAATTGAACCCTATTTGTTTCTAATTTTTATAATTTTATCTAATATTTTTACTATGATTTTATTTTTGTTCAATTTAAACCCTAAAATTTTATTTAATTTGGAACTGACCTCTATTTTATAATTCAGTCCATTATCTTATAATAGCAAACTTTATATTTTAGTCACTAATTTTATAATTACAATTAAAGACTTGTTTTAGCTCGGATTAATCTGAAACTTGGTAGAGAGAAAAGAAAATTGGAAGGATGAAAAATTGAAGTGATGGAAAAATGAAAGGATGAAAAATATATTTTTTCTTTCCATCGGTGTGCTTGGTTGAGAGGATGGAAAACTAAAAGGAAAATAAGTTTATTTCCTCTCTATTGTTTGATACAATGGAAAAGTGAGCGGAAAGAAAATTAAGCTTTGAAAAAAATAATTTATTTTTATTTTTTATAATTTATTACAATAATTTTAATTTGATAATTTTTATTCAATTTAGTCTCTAAAATTTTTTTAATCTAAAATTGACCCATATTTATTTCAAATTTTTATAATTAATCTAATATTTTTAATATAATTTTATTTTTGTTCAATTTAATCCCTATTTTTTTCTTTAATTCAAAATTGACCTATATGTATTTCTACTTTTTATAATTGAGTCCAATATTTTTAATATGGTTTTATTTTTGTCCAATTTAGTCCATAAAATTTTTATTTAATCCGAAATTAACCTCTATTTATTTTAATTTTTATAATTTAGTCTAATTTTTTTATAATATAATCCCGAGAGTTTGACTGTCAATGTAACACCTAATACACGGTACAAATAAATCCAACCCGAATATCGAATGCTACAAATGACCCATTTGTGGCCTAAAACAAATTTAAAAAACAAGCATATTTGATTACATGAAAGTAAGCAACCAACATGAACATAAAGGGGAAACAATTAACTAAAGTCACTTGAGAAAATAAACCTTTAAAAACTTTAGAAAATAAATTATTTAACAAAAAGACATTTTGGTAATTTTACAAGATTTGAACACAAAAATCATTCAAAACTTAAATATAAGTTTAATATAAGTAGAAACATTGTATACCTCAGTTTTGCTAATAAAATAATGTAAAACCTATGTTTGATTTTGATATAACAAAGTGTTTAAGGACTAAATTGTAAAAGGAAATAAATTTTTAAGTACTCAAAAGTCTCACAAAATGACAAGGAAAAGTTTTCCAAAGTTAAAGACTTAAACCCAAAAAGTTTCTAAGTGTTTCAAGCCAAAATACACAAATACGCCCAGACGTATCAGTACACCCCTTGGTGTTTTGATATGGATTTTAGCTACTGAAATTTAATTTTACAAGGCGTATCGATACACCCCTTGGTGTTTTGATACGGAAATTGGTTACTGGAATTTGGTTTTGCAAAGCGTACCGATACGGCTTAGCTCGTTTCGATACGACCTTCAAACTTAGCCTGCATATTAAACGACGCGTATCGATACAATCTCAACCTTTTCGATATGACATTCATCTGGGCAAATGGTTTTGTTAAGTGTTTAGATACATCTTACACTGTTTCGATACGGTTTGAAATCTGGGTTTAAGAAATTTTATTTCGTTCCGGTATGGGTCTATCTGTATCGATACGGTTTGCATTAAATGTTTTCAACCGTTTCCTTGTTAGTTATTGGAATCAACGAACTTTTAATTTTTTAGTTACCCGTATCAATACGCCTCTTGGCGCACCGATGCAATTTTTCAAGTCAGATTCTAGTGAGCAAAACTCGTACCGATATGGCCTTGCCGTTTCGATACGCCCCCTGTTTTACACTATGATCGTTTCGATACGGCCTCCCGCGTATCGATATGCCTATACACAACGGCTATATTTTTCTTGTAACAGGCATCGATATGTTCCTTCGTGTACCGATACAGATGGTTGGTAGACAACATTTATTACGGGAAAGAAGCCCGCCAACGGCTATATTCAATACTCCAACCACCCAAATGGCTAGAAATCAATGAGAGGGTATAAATACAAGACTCCAATGCTGCTGCAACAACTAATGAACCTACTTTGATCAACACTCAAGCAATCAAGAAAAATCCAACCCTTTGAGCTTTTATTGTCAAACCCTTATACCTAACTTGTGTATTTTATTGTAATCTTTATTTCAAGTTTGGGGTTGAGTGCTCTTGTAATATTGGGCAAATATTTACCTTGTGAGGACATTGTCTATTTGCCAAACTTCTTTCTTGTAAAAGAGTGATCCTTGATCAAGCTTTGGGTATAAAGCTTTGATCGGTTGTAACCGTTGCCTCCTTAGCCTAGAAAAGGAGAAGAATTCATAGTGAAATTGTTGAAAATCTTTAGTATGAAGCTAAGGTAGTGGACGTAGAGCTTGTTAGAAGCTTGAACCACTATAAATCATTGTGTCTCATTGTCTATCTTTTTCGATTTGCTTCCAAAAGTTTAAAATTGCCAATTCACCCCTCTTGGCCACCATCTACATTGATTGATCATCCTAACAATTGGTATCGGAGCCACACTCAACTGAAGGTCCAACAACTGTTGAGGCGATCCTATAAGGTGATTCAATCAATCGAAGTCAAAGCCATGGCATCCACCTCCGGCAATAACTTGTACGAGTCTCATTCTATCACCAAACCTCTATACTTTAATGGGGATAACTATCCCTATTGGAAAAATCGTATGAGGTTCTTCATCAAATCCCATGACTACCTCCTATGGGATATAGTGAAAGATGGACCGACAATCTCGATAAAGAGAGAAGATCGGAAGAAGCTCTAAATCAATGATAAAGCAATGCACATGCTATTTTGCTCACTTGAACCGGACGAGTACTCCAAGATGTTATCTTGCTCAAGTGCCAAAGAAATTTGGGATAAGCTAGAGATCACTTACAAATGTACCAATAAAGTTAAGGAGAACAAGATTGGACTTCTTAATTTGAGCTATGAAAATTTCAAGATGGAGCCGGATGAAGACATCTCCAAAATGTTCGAACGATTCTCCGTTATTGTCAATGACCTCAAGGGTCTAGGAGAAGTTATTCCGGAGGAGAAACTAGTTAGGATACTACTCTACTCACTTCTCGAGTCTTGGGATGGTAAAAGAACGGCCATCATAGAAGTGAAAGATCTCAAGACGCTAAAGCTCGTCGCCCTCATGAGGTCTCTTCTCACCTATGAGATAATGAAGAAAGAAAGGAAGGAAGAAAAGAAGAAAGAAAAAAATGAAGGTTGAGAAAAAAAAGTAGAGAAGAAAATATATGAATCGCTCTCAAAGCTTCTTATAATGAGAGTGATTTTAGCAAAGAGAAAGACGAGAAGTTGGCTATGATAGCCAAACGATTCACTCGACTCATGAGATCCAACCGAAAAAGGAAGTTCAATTGAAAAAGGGATCTCAAGAACAAGAACAAGGAAGAAGAGAAAGATCCTATTGTGTGCTACGAATGTAAGAAGCCAGGGAACATCAAAATCGATTGTCTCTAACTCAAAAAGAAGGGCTTCGAGAAGAAAAAGAAGCACAAGGCCCATGTATCCACTTGGAGCGATGAAGAGTCTTTAAGTGGTGAGGAGCACGAAGTTGCTAATCTTTGTCTCATGGCCTATGAGGAGGATCCAAAGGTAACCCCTAACTCATTAAATAATCTTACTTATGATGAACTATTTGATGATTATAATAAGTTGCAACAGGCTTATGACGAATTGGTTGAAAAATATAAGGAATCTATTTTGAAAAATAAGAAAATTATCCTTGATTTGAAAAATCAAAACAATTCCTTATCTAAAACCAATTCAGAACTTGAAAAGAAGGTTAGTAATTTAAAAGATAATCAAAAGTATTTTGAGCAAGAAAATATATATATTTAAATAACCTTCTTTCCGAGTTAAAAGATCATTACCTCAAAGAGGTAAATGATCTCAAAGCTTCCTTAAACAATGTTGGGAAATCAAGTTTTGAAAAAGGACAATCTTCAAAACCCAACTATGTCAAAAGGAACTTTAATAGACACAAACATGGAGGGTATTCAAGGCCCTATTATGGTAAGAAAGTTAGAAGCATTTGGATTCCTAAAGATGTTGTAGCTTCTAACAATGCTAATGAGATTGCTTCTTGGATTCCTAAGGGAACCAAGATTTTGAGAACTAATACTCATGGACCCAAAAAGATTTGGGTACCAAAAATCCAAAATTGGTTTAATGTTTGTAGGGGGCATTGCTACAAGGCCAAGGCTACAAGTGCAAACTCATGGAACCTTGATAGTGGATACTCAAGACACATGACCGGAGACAAGAGTTTATTCTTGGAACTAAAGCCAAAGAGTGGAGGAGTAGTAACATTTGGTGACAACTCCAAATGCCACATTGAAGGAATTGGTTCCATTGGTAATCACTCATCCATTCTCATTGATAATGTTTTATATGTCAACGGTCTAAAACATAATCCTTTAAGTATTAGTCAATTATGTGACAAAAGTTTCAATGTTCTTTTTGATTCTAATGGTTGCAAGTTTTTAAACATTGAAACAAATAAAATTTTACTTTTTGGTCATCGCATAGGGAACATATACATGGTGCATCTAGGTGACATACACATTTCTCACACATGTTTTGTTGCAAATGATGAGCATGATTCATGGTTATGGCATAGAAAACTAGTGCATGCAAGCATGAATGTTTTTAGAAAAATTGGTTTCAAAAGATCTAGTAAAATGTATGCCTAAAATAAAGTTTTCAAATGACAAAGACATATTAGTAGTTCAAATTCATGTTGATAATATTATTTTTGGTTCTACTAATAAATTTCTATATCAAGAGTTTGCTAAGATGATGCAAGGTGAGTTTGAGATGAGCATGATGGGGGAGTTTTCATTCTTTTTGGGGCTCCAAATTAAACAAAGGAAGGACGACATTTTCATCAATCAAGCTAAGTACACCAAGGACATGCTCAAAAAGTTTGGCTTGGAGAATGTGAAACCTCAAGCCACTCCAATGAGTTCTTCCACAAAGCTTGACAGAGATGAAGGAGGTAATTGTGTAGATTTAAAGCTTTATCGCTCTATGATTGGATCTTTGCTTTATCTTACTGCAAATAGACCCGACAATATGTTTAGTGTTTGCTTGTGAGCTAGATTTCAAGCTAGTCCTAGAGAATCACACCTTATAGTCGTTAAGAGAATCTTTAGATACCTTAGAGATACACCTTATTTAGGTCTTTGGTATCCTAGAGAGTCTTCCTTTAGTTTACATGCCTTCTCGGATGCAGATTATGGGGGTTGTAAGATAAATCAAAAAAGTACCTCCAGTACATGTCAATTCCTAGGTAGTATGCTTATATCATGGTTTTCTAAGAAGCAAAATAGTGTAGCATTATCTACCACCGAAGCAGAATATATATCGGTAGGGAGTTGTTGTGCTCAAGTCCTTTGGATGAAGCAACAACTCTTAGATTATGGAATTGATGTAGGTACCATCCCCATTAGGTACGACAACACTAGTGCTAATTGTCTCACTAAGAATCCCATCCAACATTCTAGAACCAAACACATAGAAATAAGACATCATTTCATTAGAGATCATGTCTTGAAAAATGATGTAGTTCTAGAATATGTGGACACCTCAAACCAATTAGCGGGCATCTTTACCAAACCATTAGACAAAGAGCGCTTTTGGTCTCTTAGAAGAGAGTTAGATTTAACCGGCCTTCATTGACCCTTAGAGCCTCTTTTGGTCTTAAAAATATGCTTAAATTTGTTTTATTGATTGCTCATGTGTTTTTGCTCCTATATGCATATATGCTTGTTGCTAAGGGGAGTATGCATCTATTTATGCTCATACATGGTGTCCTCATATCATTTACATGCATTTCGATTTGATTCAAATCGAATTTTTGAGCAACCTACAGCCAAAATTGACATTTCTGGCACAAGCGTATTGACGGTGTTACTCGTATAGATACGATCATTTACAATTGTTTCGGTACAGGTTTACATGTACAGGTACGAATTTCGTATCAAAACGGCTTTAAAGCATTTCAGTACTTGGTTTCGATACGCCAATGTGGCATATCAGTACGCGTAGCCGTTGGGCAGTTTTTAAGGGCATTAAAAGAGGGCTTTTCACTTGAACTCAAATACCAACTTTTTTCTAAAACCCTAGATACGAAAATCCTCTATAAAAACCTCAAAATCCCTCATTTTTTCTCACACAAATGTTCAAAATTCTTGAGGGCTTTTGGCTTTTCCATCAAACCCAAGCAAAAGTCATCAAGTTTGTGCATTCAAATCTCTTCATTCATCTTTAATCTCAACTTCAAGGTATAAACCCTAACCTTTTTCTTTTTAATTTTGTACATATATATACATTGATTTTGTATTATAATCATAGATTTAGGACATATATAGTATAGTTTTCAATATTTTTGTAAAAACTTTTTCAAATCTGAATTTTTTTTATTCGAATATAAAATTATATCGTATAATTTTTAACATTGTTTTTAAAGTTTTCTTTTACCAAAAATTATTTTTATACTTGTATATGTTTTTAAACTATATTGTATAGATTTTAAACCATACCTTGATTATTGGATTAATTTTTGGATCGAATGTGTTGATTTATGCATACATCGTTTTCAGTTTGATTTTGTTTTCAGATTATGGCCCCAAAGAAACGTGCACGAAAAAAAATCACCTCAAGTTCCAATACTCCTAGTCAAAATCCCGACCATATTGGTAATCGACCCAATCTTACCTATATCTACCAAAATTGTTTTAATGAACCACAATTTCCGCATGCCATGGATTGTTTTAAAACGTATCAAAGTTATAAAATTCACCGAGAGCGCGTTACTTCCATCCATTTTCTATCATTCGAACGTTTTCAATTTAAATATCTACCATTGATGGAAGAATGGAAATTTATGCAGTTTTTGAGTATACCCGGGATTTTATACCGTAACCTTGTTTTGATTTTTTATTCCAATGTTCGGTGTATTTTTAGTGAAGAAAGATCCTTGGTAATTGCAATTGAATCATATTTGATGGGTAAGAAATTTTGTATTGATTCAACCGTTTTAGCAAACTATTTGGGTCTTGAGGATACGATAATTGATGATGAAAATTCTTTGGGACATACTCTTAGAGGCTCCGTGATCGTACTTGATGCCTACGACCATATTTTACACCTCATGATCACTTGGTGGTTCCGTCCATTCGGTGGGAAGTTCTCTACGATCCGATAAGTCGACAACTTTTGGATTCGTTGCTTCCGTGAGGGTAAGCGCCCCAATCTTGCTTAAATCATGTTCGCCGAGATCTTATTCCTTGTGCAACATCGACATACTTCTATGGTTACATCCTTCACCTACGACACCGCATTGAGCTACATCTTTCACAAGATGGGTATTGATTGCTCCTATGACTTTGCGGTACCCCTCACCGATCCGATTGATGAGCGTTCTCTCCGTCGCGCAAAGTTTACATACTACAATAGAGAATGGTTTTGGAACACCGATCTTCCGGGAGGTGTTCAACCCGAACCGGTGGCGGCTCCTCAAGAGGCTCCCATTCTACAAGCTCTAGCGGCTCAACCAAATCTTGATGCTCTTATGGCTTATCTCAATGAGCAATTCACCAGTTTGCACACAACCATGAATTTCGGGTCTACCGCGATCAACACACCTTTGTCTCCTTGGAGGAAAGAGTGACGGCTATTGAAAATCGCCAAAACTCTATGGATTTATCTCTTACCGCGTTTCATGGCGAATGGCGTCACTCCCTTGGGAATCAAGCCCACAATGATGATGAGGAAGAAGATGAAGACGATGGGACGAATCCTTAGGCATATTGCATATCAT
Source organism: Hibiscus mutabilis (assembly GCA_019671005.1). NCBI lineage: Eukaryota > Viridiplantae > Streptophyta > Magnoliopsida > Malvales > Malvaceae > Hibiscus > Hibiscus mutabilis. The sequence goes on from CM033736.1 coordinate 42,387,790, forward strand.
ATCATATTAGGACTAGTTTATGCACCTATGTTATTATGTTTTTATGAACTCCTATGCTTTGTCATGGCTTTGTTATTTGGATTATGTTTTTAGGTTTTAAGTTGGATTGGATTTGATTATGCTTGAACTTATGCTTTATATTTAAATTATTATGTTGCTTATTTAATTGCTTGGAGTAATTTGATTATCTTTAATTTTATTCCTATTGAATTGATTTTGATCTAACAAAAAGGGAGAAAAGTTACCCAAAAATTTTCAAACTTTTCCAGTCTTAAATTAAGGGGGAGTTTTCTAAAGATACTTAAAAATTTTCACTTTTTTTGTTATATCAAAAATGGGGAGATTGTAAAACTTATGTTTGATTTTGATATAACAAAGTGTTTAATGACTAAATTGTAAAAGGAAATAAATTTTTAAGTACTCAAAAGTCTAACAAAATGACAAGGAAAAGTTATCCAAAGTTAAAGACTTAAACCCAAAAATTTTCTAAGTGTTTTAAGCCAAAATACACAAATACGCCCAGGCGTATCGGTACACCCCTTGGTGTTTCGATACGAATTTTAGCTACTGGAATTTGATTTTGCAAGGCGTATCGATACACCCCTTGGTGTTTCGATACGGAAATTGGTTACTGGAATTTGGTTTTACAAAGCGTACCGATACGACTTAGCTCGTTTCGATACAGCTTTCAAACTTAGGCTGCATATTAAACGACGCGTACCGATACGGCCTCAACCGTTTTGTTAAGTGTTTCGATACAACTTACAATGTTTCGATACGGTCTGAAATCTGGGTTTAAGAAATTTTATTTCGTTCCGATACGGGTCCATCCGTATCAATACAGTGTGCATTAAAAGTTTTTGACCGTTGCCTTGTTAGTTATTGGAATCAACAAACTTTTAATTTTTAGTTACTTGTATCGATACGCCCCTAGGCGTACCGATGCAAATTTTCAAGTCAGATTCCAGTGAGCAAAACTCGTACTGATACAACCTTGCCGTTTTGATACGTCCCCTGTTTTACACTATGTTCGTTTCTATACGGCCTCCCGCGTATCAATACGCCTATACACAACGGCTATATTTTTCTTGTAACAGGTATTGATACGTCCCTTCGTGTACTAATACGGATGGTTGGCAGACAACATTTATTGCGGGAAAGAAGCCCTCCAACGGCTATATTCAATACTCTAACCACCCAAACAGCTAGAAATAAATGAGAGGGTATAAATACAAGACTCCAATGCTGCTGCAACAACTAATGAACCTACTTTGATCAACACTCAAGCAATCAAGCAAAATCCAACCCTTTGAGCTTTTATTGTCAAACCCTTGTACCGAACTTGTGTATTTCACTGTAATCTTTATTTCAAGTTTGGGGTTGAGTGCTCTTGTAATATTGGGAAAATATTTACCTTGTGAGGACATTGTCTATTTGCCAAACTTCTTTATTGTAAAAGAGTGATCCTTGATCAAGCTTTGGGTATAAAGCTTTGATCGGTTGTAACTGTTGCCTCCTTAGCCTAGAAAATGGGAAGAATTTCATAGTGAAATTGTTGAAAATCCTTAGTAGGAAGCTAAGGTAGTGGACATAGAGCTTGTTAGAAGCTTGAACCACTATAAATCCTTGTGCCTCATTGTCTATCTTTTTCGATTTGCTTCCAAAAGTTTAAAATTGCCAATTGACCCATTTTGGCCACCATCTACATTGATTGATCATCCTAACAAATAAGTTCAGATCAAAGTAAATTTAACTGAATCGGGGTTTAAGGACTAAAATGTAAATAATTATAAGTTGGATTTTAAGTTAAAAACTCAATTTTAGGTTTGTTTAGACTCATTAATTCCAATTAGACTTAATGGTAAATTCGTGTTGAAATTGAATTTGAAATAGAGTGTTAATTGCAAAAAATAAATAGTTTATGGGCCATTTTGAAAACATTCATAAAATAAAGGGGCCATTTCTTCAAAAAGTTAAATTAAACTTTCCTTTATGAAATAAATATCATAATTGACATATAGACCAAGTTTCAGGTTAATCCGAGCTAAAACAAGTCATTGATTGCAATTATAAACTTAGTGACTGAAATGTAAAGTTTTCTATTATAAGATAATGGACTGAATTATAAAATAGAGGTCAATTCCAAATTAAATAAAAGTTTAGGGATTAAATTCAACAAAAATAAAATCATAGTAAAAATATTAGATAAAATTATAAACATTAGAAACAAATATGGTTCAATTTCGGATTAAATAAATATTTTAGGGACTAAAGTGAACAAAAATATTATTATATTAATGATATTGAATTTAATAATAAAATAAAAAATAAATAAGGATAAATTTTAGATTAAATAAAATTTTTAGAGACTAAACTGAACAAAATAAAATCATAATAAAAATATTAGATGAAATCATAAAAATTAATTATAAATATGGTTAAAATAAAATTAGAATTTCTTAAACATAATTTCATAATTTTATTATTAAAGTGGGATAACTTTCACTTTTCTTTCTTATTTTTCACCAATTTGAAGAGAAGAGCAAGAAAAACTATTTCTCCTCCTATTTTCTTTCTTTCTAATTTTCCACTCTACCAAGCGACCCTTAAATTTAGTTTCTTTTTAATTTTCTTTTCTCTTCTTCCTCCCCTCTACTTTTTCTTTCTACCAACTAAAGCCTTAGAGTATAAAGACTTTCACCTACATCAGCTTTTATATCTTTGCAGGTCTCACTTATGGAGCCCTTACCCTAACAAAAGTAAGCAATGAGAATGTGAATGAAAAGCATATGCCATTTCAATGCTCCCACATTATTTCAGTAAAATAAGAAACCCCGTTATAAATCAAAGATTTACAAAGTTTGGACTGCGACAAACACAACCAAGATAACCTCATATCCAATTAAGAGATTCCCACCTAGGCTTACTACAAAGCATAGTTTCAGAAGAAAAAAAAAAACTATGAGGGGTGCTTCGTTCGCGTTATCTCTAGCATAATTTATAAATTTATGTACTTTTAAGGTTTAGGGTATTGAATTTTAGGTTTTGGGTTTAGGGTTTTGAGTTTAGGGTTAAATTGTTTTTAATTAAATAATAGGGTCAAATTGGAATAATATGTAAATAATGAGGGTTAAATTTATTATTTTGTTCGAATTAGATTAAATTGTTTGAATGTGTAAACGTGAAGGACTAAATGTATTATTATAAAAAATATTTTAACTGCCACATCACCATTTTAACGGTTGTTAACGGGTTAGTGGCCAAATTAGAGTAAAACTAAAAGTTTAAAAATAATATTGAAGCAATTGAAAGTTCAGTTACCAAATTAAATAATTGATCAAAATTTAGTGACCATTTGTGGACTTTACCCTCTTTAAAGTACATAAATGATCGCTATATTATATTGAAATAATTGTTTTACCAAATCTATAGTAAATTTTTGGGTAAACTACATTTTTAGGGCGCTTTTATTTTAGTCATCGAACTTTTAAAACTTACATTATAGTTATCAAACTTTTAGTTCATTTTCAGTATGGTCCCTCCCGTTAGAAGTTGTGTTAGGTTTCATTTTTCCTGAATAAAATAATGGGTAAACTACACCATTCATCACCCAACTTTCTTCTAACTCCTATTTTGGTCACTAGAGTTTAAAAATTTCAATTTAATAGCTCGACTTACGAATTGTTCCTATTTTGGTCACTCTCGAATAACAAGATTATACAAATTGAAAATTTATATTAATTATTAAAAATATTTTGGTTAATTGGTAAATTCAGATTATTCAATTCTCGATCTTATATTGTACCTATTAAATCATATAATAAATTGACCAGTTAACTAGAATATTTGATCCAAGTAATGAATTTTTTATTTTGCTTATTAAAACATCAAATAGGGTAATATAGTAAATTTAATAATTGTTCGGTTGTGATAAATGTAAAAACAACTAGGAAGTAAAAAAAAAATTTGAGAGTTCACACCTAGTAATCCTACCCAGAGTCAAAATGTCTTTTTTAAAAATCAGAAGTGTATCAAAATCACTAGACTATAAGATATTTTAATGCATAAAATTTACAAATATTGTATATAACTGATCAGATCGATTAATCAATTTTGCTTAAAATTGTGAACCGTAGCCGAATCGAAATAATTTGTTTAAGAAAATCTATATCGTAATCGAGTTTGATTAATCCTTAAAAAATCATTTTGACTAATTAGTAAATTTGGACTATTTAATTTTTGATCTTATATTGTACCAATTAAATCGGATAATCGATTGAGCAGTTAATTAAAATATTTTATTCGAGTAATGATTTTTTTACTTTGCTTGTTAAAATATCAAATATGATAAAATTAATAATTGTTCGGTTGTGATAAAAATGTAAAAACAACTAGAAAGACAAAAATTGAGAGTTCACAGCTAGTAATCCTACCGTGAGCCAAAACGTCTTTAAAAAATCAGAAGGGTATCAAAATTACAAGACTACAAGATATTTTAATACATAAAATTTACAAATAGTGTATATAACTTATCAGATCGGTTAATCAATTTTACTCAAAACTATGAACCATAACCGAATCAAAATAATTTATTTAAAAAAAACTTACAAAAATAAAAAATTTGAATTTGTATAACTATTTTATTCGAGAGTGACCAAACTAGGAACAATTTGAAAGTTAAGTTACTAAATTAAAAAATTTAAACTTTATTGACCAAAATAAGACTGAGAAGAAAGTTGAGTGATGAATGATGTAGTTTACCCATTATTTTATTCAAGAAAAATGAAACCTAACGTTAGCATCTAATATAACTGAAAACAAACTAAAAGTTCAGTGATTATAACACAAGTTTTAAAAGTTCGATAACCAAAATAAAAATACCTTAAAAGTTCGTGACCATTTTTGTAATTTACCCTAAATTTTAAATTTTGTTACAAAATAAACATTGGGGGGTATTTCTAGGGTGAGGCACCCTTAGGTTGAGACTAAAATGAGGCGGATCTACATAAATTCTTACCATTTTTGTAAGAATTTGTGTAGCTATATGAATATTTACAATTTACACAAATTCTTACCAAAATGGTAAGAATTTAGGTTATAATATAATAATTTGTGTAGTTACACAAATTCTTTCCTAAAAATCTACACAAATTCTTACTAAGTTGATAAGAATTTATGTAGTTACACAAATTCTTACAAAAATGATAAGAATTTATGTAGCCACATCATTTTAGCCTCACCCTAAGCTGCCTCATTTTAGAATTCCCAACATTGTGACGTTCATTATCACCGGTTATTGTTAAAAGTTAAAAAATTTGAAATATATTTAAAAATATTTTATTTAGCTGACATATTATATTTTTTTGTTTAATCACCAGTATCCAACTCGTTGACTGACTAATCCAAATTGCGTACTGCAGAGGCCTATCATATGGATGACCCCAAACTCAATTGCTCCATTATAGGCCCATTATATTAATTGATAATATCGCATTTGTCCCCTCAACTATAACTATAATTATATTTTTGCATTTGTTACTATTTCTAAGCAATAATTTTAAAAAATTAAAAAATTAAAAATATATTAAAATTATAATTTATTTTTAAATTATAAAAATGTTTTTAAAATTTATAATTTTGAGAATTTTTATGAATAATAATTTTTTAATAAAATCCTTCGTATTTTAATTATATACACCAAATACTAATCATGCATAATATTTTAATATTACTAGTCTTATTTAGGAGTACCTCCATTGTATCTAGATGTGTGATTTTTGGGACGATGAATTAATTTTTTTGAGGAAAATATAATTTTATAAATTAGTCGTAAATTGAAATGCAATTTGGACAATCATTGAACTAAGTTGATGTGGTACAATTAAGTATGTGTGTTCAAAATCGGCTTAATGGGTACTCAGTGACATTGAACTCACAATGCAAGTTAAAAAAGTGAAAGGGAAGATAAAACATAGTAATAATATAATAACGTCTGTAGTGATATTGAACTTATTGAGCTTCTGGATACCCATTAGGCTAATTTTAAACACTCCTACAATATAATAACTAGCTAAATCATGTGCTGCCTGATTTTCTTCACGCCAAACATGTACGTGGAATTTCGTGTTTGCACTCAACAGATCATGAACCTCATGCAAATGCAATCCCGCAATAGATAGGTCCGGATCAAGATGCTTAATACGAGCTACGAACAAAAAATCCTCTGTATTTTTTGTATCTTTTTATGTCCTAACCCTAAAAAATTAAATTATATGCACTAACTTTAAATTTTAAATCATAAACTATAAACCTTCAACCCTAAAAAATACACCCTACTCCTAATTCCTTAAACCCTAACTTTAAACCTCAACCCTAAACTTAATTTTTTAGTATAGGGGCATAAATAGAGTACCAAAAAGGGGCAACGAATTTCTATTTTACGAACCACCATGTTGAACGTTGGGACGATGAATTCAAAAAAACAAACTTACAGTCTGAAAATTATTGTGTTTCCAATTTCCATGTATTTACTATTGTATATCTGTTAAAAGGGGGAATAAATAGATTTGATTAAACATGGTTTTTGTTATCGTAAGTGAAGGTTTCTAGATCTTCCTTTTAAGATAAAAAATATGAATGTTATTTGTTGTATATAATTTCATTTTTATTTTACATGTCACATTTTTAAAATTATTTATGTTATAAATGTCTTGATCTAGTATATCGTTGTGGTTCAGAGAGTCACGAACTTTAAACATATACAGTAAAACAAATATAAATATATTCTCCAAAAATATATGTTTCTTTTTAAAAAATTAACTACCAGCATTTTAAACGATAGAATTATTTACTTTAAGATGATTATAAACGAGATTAAGTATTGTGATTTAATCATATTATAGTCCGGAGAAATTTAATTCTTATATGCAAGGGTGAATAGCTGGATTAAATGGTACAATTAAACTTTTAAATCTATTTAAAAGATCATCCATTTTGTTATCTTTTAGCATTAAGCTAATGAGAAAATAGGATATTTAATTTAAGTCATTTTTTAACATAGATTTAATTTAAGTCATTATAAACTTATAACTTTGGTCCTTAAATTTGTAACATTTTTATGCATTTTTTTAATTTTCACTTTAATTTTGCTTGTTAAATGTCACTTTTTAAAAACTAATCATGTAAAGTCTGAGCTCAGACCTCAGTCCTCCATATTATGATTAGTATTATGCATGAGTTTTGTCAATATTTTATTCTAGTTTAAATTTTTATGATTTGTAAAAAAATTATCAAAATTACAATTTTAAAAATAAATTATGAATTTACATATATATTAAAAAATGATTTTTTTTTAAATTATTGCTTAAAAATATTAGAAAGGTACAAAAATAAATTTTTAATTATAATTGAGGGGCCAAATTAGATATTATCTATTAATTTATTGTGTCACATCATCCCTAACAACTGTTGATGGCAACTAACGGCAATGTGCCCATTCTGTAATAAAATTAAAAATTAATGTTCATTTTGTAACTTTTAAAAGTTCATTGACCAAAAATCATTTAAACATAGTTTAGTGACCATTTGTACATTTTATTCTCTTTCTTTTGGCTTAAGGGTGCTTCGAATTTTTGAAAAAGAATCAATTAAGTATCAAGATTTTTACCCACTTAAGTCATGGTATTCTAAAACTTTATCAATACACTACTTCGACCAACGTTGATCATTAAACCTAATTATTTTTGGACCATTTTGTGTCACATGTCATGTCAAGTATTTCCACGTAACATTTTTAGAATTTTTAGATATACACTTTTTTAATTTTTAATATATATATTTTTAAATTTTCTTCTGAAAAATTTGCAAATAAAATGCGGCAAAATCGTAATATGCCATGTGATACTAATATCTAAAGAATTATTAAAATATAATAGTTAAAATTAATAAAAATGACTTAATTGATTCAAAATCTCTGTTCGAAGGGTTCGATAAGATGAAAAAAAAAACAAGGGATTAATTATTTTTTCTTAAAGGTTTGAGCGCTACATGCACTCTAAAATCTTTTTTCTTTTTAAAGACGATTTTTAATATTATTTAGAGAAATTGTAATGGCATCCCTCAAATTGTAGGCTCAACAGTGAGAAAATCCTCAAAAAATTTGAAAAATATTAATTACGTCCCTTCAAACTTTTTTTTTGCCTCAAACTATGGAACTGGAAAAAAAAAGCATAATATCAAAAAATGCCCATAATTTTTGATTGGATAGTCACTTCGACCCATTTTCTTTTTTCATAAGCACTTTAACACTCAACATTTTATTTTAGGCCCAAATGGCCACTATGTGGATGAAAATTGTTAGTTAACTAACGATAATTAGCTTGAAATGACGTGACAAAACCTACATGGTAGTGCACACTGGCATAACATTGTCTTATGGACAAAGGTACAAACTTAACAGAATGACAAATCAGCCAAAAAATAATTTTATAAAATTATACATGAAATTATTTTCTACTGATGTGTCATTATGTCAAGTCACTTTAAATTGTTTATCATTAGTTGACTAACAGTTTCATCCAAGGATGGGCCATTTTGACAAAAAATGAAACATTGAGTGTTAAAGTGTTTTAAAAATAATAAAGACCAAAGTAACTCTCCAGTCAAAAATTAAAGGCATTTTTAACTTTATGCCTTTGCAAAAAAACTCTTTTGCTTGATATTGAGTGCTAACTTTGATGACATAAACGTTAATGGATAATGACATTTGCAGCTTGTGTACATGCGACAATCCACATGAATGATTTGCCAGGTTAACAAATAATTAAGAAAGCTTTCTAAGCATAATCTCTGCTCTTGTGGCATGTTATTGTCTCTACTCTCGTGACACATTGTTCGAACCCTTACTCTTCACTTTTTGAAGTTATCCAACTCAGTTTTCCCTCTAATGGAACAGTCTTTCGCAAACCTGATCCTTGAAGACGATAATGAAGCTGGATTGCAGATTGAAGTCCCCAATTCATTTCCCAAGGTCTCCTTCGACAATTGTTTTGTAGGTTCATTTTTACCACTAGTGTTATCCATTTTCTCTCGATGAGGGCCACACTCGCCAATTAGACCTGGTGTCAAGTCAAACAGATTCCTCTTCTGGTTCTACCACGCAGTGGCTGTAGATCGTGTGGAACAGCGGGTCCATAGAATTTCAACTCCCACCTGTTCGTTCTTTATAGGCTCAAACCAGAAGAAGACCTGTTATTGGTACCCTTGCACTTGGTTAATTACTGGATCCTTGTTCATGACCTTCTGATGGGCTTTATGTCTGAAATTGTTGTTAAACAACTCGACAATTTTATGGGAGAATTTATAATGTATCTCTCTCCGCTACAAAAGAATCATGAGATTGAGAGTGCGGATAGACATTCACAAGCCCTTAAAGAAGAGAAAGAATCATGAGATTGAAAGTGAAGGAGAAGCATCTTGGAATCTTTTACTACATTTAGGCACTGATCAATCTCTACCTTGGCTTGTCATGGGGGATTTTAACAAGATTACTACATCTTAAAAAAAAAGATGAGGCGGATTACGATCTAAAAGAAATATGGTTGTTTTTCGCGACACTCTTTTCGAAATTGACCTCGCTAACCTTGGTTATTCCAGTGGATGATATACTTGGGAGAAAGGAAGAATTGTTGTCAATAATATTTGAATACGTCTTGATCAGGGTGTAGCTAATATTGCCTGGTGGGAGAGCTTCCCGAATTACTCTTTTTCACACCTCCCCTACACCTTTTCAGACCATTGCCTGATACTTATGGACAATGAAGATCAGTCGGGTGGTATAAAGACTCGACCTTTTCGATTTGAAGTCTAGTGGGCACTAGAGAATGACTGTGAAGAAGTAATTAGATAATGTTGGCACAATACCCATGGTCCACTCTTTGTTAAACTTCAACATTTATCTACTGTCCTCACATACTGGAGCAGGAACTGTAAATCTCAATGAGTGAGGAATGTGCGTGAACTTGAAGAGTGCGCCCCGACTCGACCCGGTTGATTTTTTCTTCATAAATTTCGGGGATCAGGGCGGGGTAGAGCGGGTATTGAAAAGCATTGAGTCAGGGGAGGGAAGGTTCGAGTATAAGATAGAAATTCCCAACCTCGCCCAGTCTCTATATATTTTTAATTATATTTATTTATTTGTTATATTTGTGAAATAAACACCTTTAGGGGTTTTAAACTATTTTTTTAGTTTGTGTTTATCATAAATTTTTGTTAGACATTATTTGAGTTTTAACATATCTGATTCTGACGGTCAATAGTTCGAGTTTATTCTTTTAAATATGTATTTTTTCATGTGGGTAATTTAATTGGTTTTATTTTATTTTTATATAGTTTTAAAGTCACTTGAAACCTATATTTTGTGACTGTAATGGTGGTTTGATCGGATCTAACATTTATCGTCAATAAAAAATAATATTTTTTTAAATTTTCGGGTCAAGTCGAAGTCGAGTTTTTGAGTTGATATATCGGGGCGGGGTGGAATCGGGTTTAGAAATTTATAGGTCGGGGCAGGTTCGGCCTTTGCCATCCTTAGTTAAACTAGACCTTAATTTGGAGGCCGACAAGAAAGAAGTCCACTGGGAACAACACTTTCGAATTAATTGGCTTTGATACTGGGATAGGAACACCTCATATTTCTACAATTGTGTATTAACCTGCAAGAAATTTAACACAATTAAACACCTGAAGGACGCTTCTAGAAATCTAATCTTTAATGAGTTGGAGATGGCCAAATCAGTAGATTCCTATTTCAAGGACATTTTTACAGCGACTCCGTTATCTGATTCAAGCAACATCACGAGTTCCATCTCTGAGGTGTCTAACACTCTATTGTACTCCGTGTTTCGACCCGAGGAAGTACATGAAGCCTTAAAAGGAATGGAAGGCGTCTAAGAATGACGGCTATCCAGCACTATTTTACCAAAAGTACTGGCATGTTATCCGGCGTGAGGTTGCTCAATTCTGCCTGGAAGTGTTAAATGACTCTCAAGACATAGATGACATAAATCCTTATTGCCTACGAGTATTTACATTCTCTCAAGCGCAAGAAATTGGGTTTTCACGATTTTTTTTGCCTTAAAACTCGACACGAGTAAGGCGTATGACAGAATAAAGCGGTCTTTTCTTGAAAACATGATGACACATATGGGATTTCCCGGTCGATTTGTTACTCTTGTAATACAGTGTATGCGATCTGTCTCTTAATAATTTTTAATGGTGTTATCGGGAATGCCTTTAATCCAAGCCGTGGCATAAGACAAGAAGACCCTCTCAGCCCCTATCTCTTTCTTATTTGTGCTGAAAGATTTTCAGCGATATTGAATACAACAAAGAGCTCGGTAGACTAAAGGGATAGTCTAGGTCATAGTCCCATTTGTTCTTCACGGACAATAGTATTCTCTTTGGTGAAGCTTCGGATACATGGGTGACTATCATTAAAGACTTGATCTCAGAATATGAAAATGTTTTAGGTCAGAATATCAACTCTGAAAGTCAGTAATGTTCCAGCACAAATGAGGTCGTTGTTAGGTTCAAGATTGGGTGTTCACATCTCCTTTAATCCTTAAAAATATCTGGGATTACCTACGATAGTGGGTTATGGGGAAAAAAAAGGCTTTTTCAGTATGCGAGATAGGTTATACCAGGTTATTAATCACTGGAGCATGCGACTTTTATCTATGGGTAGTAAGGAAGTATTTATTAGATCAATACTTCAAGTCATCCCCACGTATGCCATGCAATGTTTCTTACTTCCATCATCCTTTTGTTGAGAGATTGAAAGCATCATCAATAAGTTTTGGTGGTGTAATAATAGCTTGAAGAGGGTATTCACTGGTCGGGATGGTCTCCCCTTTGTTCTTCTAAGGCCCTTAGTGGCATGAGGTTTAAAGACATTGGTAAATTTATCATTGCCCTTCTCGTCAAACAAGGTTGGCGTCTTGTCTCTAATCTGAGTTGTTTATTAACACAAGTTCTGAAAGCGTAGTATTTTCCTACAACTGATTTTATGAATTCCAGTCTAGGCTTCTATCCATCTTATACTTGGAGGAGCATCTTGATTGCTCGTGGCTTACTTGAAAAAGGACTGGGATGATGTGTGGGTTACGGCTAGGGGTGTGCAATTCGGATATCGGATCCAATCCATCCAAAATTTTATACCTAAAATAGTGATCCCAGTCTGACCTGAAAAATTCGGATATCTAAGTTTTTGGATATCCGAAATTTTGGATCAGATATCCGAATATCTGGTCCGAACATGTCAAACATTTTACTTAAAATTAATCCATTTTGGAGAAGATATCTAGACAATATTCTAATACACGATTTAAAATACTGAATAATTTTAAATAAAAAAATTAAATAGACTTCAAAAAATTCAAGAGTTTTAAAATAAAGCACGAGTCAATATATCACTCGCAACCTTAACATATTATAACTAACATAACACAACTTTAACAAATGAGAACTAACATAACACAACCTTAACACTTCACAGAACATATAAGTCTACAAAAGTCTTAAGTCAACAACATAATAAAACCAACACAATAAAATATTTCAATTCTTAAGTCCAATGCTCAAGAGGTTCAAAATAAACAATATGTCTAAAATAGTCTTTAACAACACAATAAAATAAATGGTAAGACCACTAAATAAGTACTTTAAAGTACCAAGTTCTAAACTTTAAAAATCATCCAAAGTATTAATTATTTCATCAATTATAATGTCCGGTAGTTCCAAAATTAGATTCTTCATACCTACAATACATGAAATAAAATAAAATAAAGTTAAAACATGCATTTATGCTTAAATATCAACTAAACAAAAATAAAGCAATTAAAACTAAAATTAACATTCCTCCAATTCTTCCAAGGCAAGCAAACTTTCCTCTATTAAGAGGTGACCGAGAGGTGCATAACTAATCTTAAGTGCAAAAAAGTACTTCAACCATTTTTGGAGTCAATGAAGTACGAAAATAATCAAGTACACAACTTCCCGTACTGAAAGCCGACTCGAAAGCTACAATCGAAATGGGTATGGCAAGCACATCTTTAGCCATCTTGTCCCAAGGCTTGTGTACTCCCTTTGATGAGGTCTTTGATGGTCAGACTTTGTACAATGCATTCAAATAGTCTGGTTTGTGTCGATCTCGTTTCCAAATTCAAGTAACTATATAATGAACATAACATGATTATACGATAATAACACCATACTAAAGAACTATGAAAAACCATGGACCTAGATTGATCCTCTCTTCTTGGTTGCTTGTTTCATTTGACAAAAAAAGAAAATATAAGAAATTAAAATGAACTGCTTTTTGTTCCCTTGTTTGTAACAAAGGAAAATAAGAACAATGTATTCCTTCTAAATGCATTGAACATATACATATAGATACATATCTTTACTCAATTACATGCATTCTCCTTTTGGCATTAATTCCTGAACCAAATCTTAGCCAAAAGTCTTTTAGTTTATCAAATCTTGAATTTCCTTTTGTCATTCATTCGTTATTGATTATTATTTGTAGTTATTTTTTTATTCAAGACTCCTTTCTTTCAATAATTTCTTTGCTTTACTTGAAATGAATCTAATTTTTTATCTTTATAGAAATGAATTAGATTTTTTTATTGCATTACATAAATGAATCTATTTTTTTACATAAATGAATTCAATTTTTTTATTGTTTGCTTGCAAAATCTTTCGTCATCTCTTGATGACAATGAAGATACTAATACTGTATTTTTTATTCGATTGTGGATGATTCTGAAAAGGAGGAAATGCAAACATCAAAGAAGAGAAAAAAGGTGAAAAAAGTTCGAGCAACAACCGATGAGAAAAAGAAGAAAAGGTCTAAGTGGTGGGCTCATTTTACGGATAATGAGGAGGATCCCGCTTTTGCTTCTTGTAAGTATTGTCAACAACTTATTGATTGTAAGACTAAAATGACACAACTCCCTTAGCAAATCACATTAGTAGGTGCAAAATGTATCCTCCAAATTTATATAAGAAACAAAATTTTATTGATTTTGAAACTAAAACACTTGTAAACGAAGATCGAACTACTGAAATAGTTAGTGTTCCAAAATTGTGGGAATTTGATCAAGAATTTTGTAGGAAGAAGCTTGCTAAAATGCTTATTATGGATGAATTACCTTTTGCTTTTGTTGAACGTGAAGGCTTTATTGAATTCTGTCCGGCATTAAATCCCCTTTTTAGTCTTTCTTCTTGTACCATTGCCACTAGAGATTGTTAGACTCTCTTCATTGAACAAAGAAACGAGCTAAAAATTCTATTGAGAGCTTGAATTCTAGGGTTTCTCTAACCATAGAAACTTGGATATCTGGTCAAAATTTAAGCTATATGTGTTTAACTGCTCATTTTATTGATGATGATTAAAATTTACATAAGAGGATAATTAACTTTTGTCCAATTGTTGGTCATTACGAGCAACTTATTGGTAGAGCAGTTGAAAATGCTTGAATGAATGAGGATTGAAAAAACTATGACTGTGACCGTAGACAATGCTAACTCAAATGATCTAGCAGTTGATTACTTAAAGAGAAGACTTACCATTTGGAAGTCTAGTTTGTTGAGGGATAAATATTTGCATATGAGATGTGCTTCTCATATTTTGAATTTGATTGTACGAGAGAGTTTGAAAAAACTTGATTTGTTGATTATGAAAATTCGAGCTCTTGTGAGGTACGTTAGGTCTTCTCCTGCAAGGCTTCAGAAGTTTAAAACTTATATAGAAGAGGAGAAGGAGCATAGAAAAAGTCTTGTTACTTTATATGTTGAGACAATAAGGAACCCGACCGTTTCAATGCTTGAATCTGCTATCAAGTTTAAAAAGACATTTACTAGTTTATACATGAAAGATTCTTCTTGTTCCAAGGAACCTAGAAAGCTTGGTGTTGGTTCCTGTAACACCCCGAATTTGGGCCTAAAAGTTAGCTAGATAGATTAGACGGTTCGGGCGAACCGGATTGGTCGGTTCGATCTAGTTTCGAGAATTAATTCATAATAAATGTTTTAGTGTGAGTTAAAATATGGAAAAATGTGGAAAAATACTTAATTATCATTTTAAGGGTTTTGGTAAACTCAATTTAATGAAATAAGTTCGAATTAAATGACATTTTGATTTGGTGACTAAAATGTAAAGTTTTCAAAACTGTTTTGGTGACTAAATTGTAAAGAGGTTAAACTTAGAATCTTTAAGGAGCTAATTTACCAATGTTTTTAAAAATAATTTCCCTTAATTTAGGCTATTTTAAAATGGTTTTAAAGTGGTTATTAAATAAAAATAAAATAGATTTAATTAAAAAGATTTTTAAAAGATGATTTACTATTCTCACATAACCACTTTTGCTCTCAACTTTTCTCTCAATTTTCCCTACAGCCAAACTACCTATTTTGCTCTAAAATGATCAAGAATCAACTCCTTTTTATCTCATTTTGATTTCTCAATTGATTTCTTTGATTTCTACATCAAACCTTACTTGTTTTCTTGGAGATTTCACTCAAATCATGCTAATTAAGGGAGAAGCCAACCATTAGAGGTGATTTTCATTTTTTTCCTCTAATCAAAGGTTCTTTACTGAAATTACCAAGTTCTTGATCATTTACAATTGATTTTTGATATGTGTTGATGAATAGATTAAGATTAAAAGGTTTAAAGTTAGTTTTAATAAGGAATTGGCGAATCTTTGTTATAGATCTGATTTGGGGTGTTTTTAATTGATGTAGATCCCATCTAAGATATGTTTTAATGTTTTGAGAAGAGATTTATAAAAGAAATCCCGAAACTAATTGAATTGTTAATTTTCTATGTTGTGAATAGTTAGATTTTTTAGGTGATTAGGGTGTTAGAAGGTTGCTGGAGGTATAAGTTGAAGTTGAAAGAGTTTTTAGGTGTTAATTGATGTTGATTGATGTTTAAATCTTTGGTTTATGGCTGAGCTTTGGTTAGGTTGTGTTTGGTGATGTTTTCGATTATTTTAAGGAGGCGTTTTGTGGTTTTTGGTGAGGCGATGTTGGGAATTGTTGTTGCTGGGATTAAAGATGCATAATGATGCAATAATCCTTAGTTATTGTGTGGATAAAATATGGGAGATTGATCCTACAACGAGTGGTGAAGTTTCGGTAACTTCGGACGCTTGATTTTACATCGACAAGTAGAGCTTTGTGTTGTCGGTGAGTGGAAACGAGATTTACAGCTTTGTAAAGGTTTGAAAGTGATTTTGGGGGTTTAGATTAAGCTTGAAATTCCTAAGCCCAGAAGTAAGTATTAGGCGATTTCGCTCTCAATTTCGGTTTGACAAAATTGATTTTCTCATACCTATGTTTATGATTGGATACCTACTGTTATATGCATGTTTTGGAAATGTATTATGATACAAATGATCTTATATTGATGATATTTGATCATGGTAAATGATTATTGAAAAGTATTTCTATGATATGTAAATGAATGGTTTGCTGCATTGGAAATTAGTTTAAATGATGCTATATGAAAAACAGTGAGGTATCATGTTCAATATGGAATATATTGGCAAGTAACAATGATTAAATGTTATCAGATATAGTTGATATGCCACAGGGTTTGAAGTGCACTATAATAAGTTGTCTCATGTGTTCTGAGGGGTTGTGATTGTATCGTTTTCTCTATCATGGAAACCGTAGTGGTCGATGGGTTAATTGTGCTGTATTCTCCCTCTGGTGGATTATGTATCAAAATGGTCGAGGGGTTAAATGTGTCGTATGCTCCTATTTTAGATATTAATCATCATAATCGTTGAGGGTTTTAATGTACCGTTTGCTCCAGTTCAGGATGTATGCTTAAGTGGTCTAAGGAACCACTTATGAAATCCGTGTATCCGATGTGTTTTGAATAAAGAAAAGCTTTTGCTTTTGGGTCACTTTAATGCCAATATATGAGCTAATGTATCATGAAGGATGAGTTATGTTTTATATAATATGATTTATACATGTTTAGCTCTTTAAGCTTTGCTATTGGATGAATAAGCATATGGAGGCTTAAATTAAGGTTTTTGCATATGGGACTATGCATGAGATCCATGATACATGTTTTGCATATGGTTTAATATGCACGGTTTACAAAGGTAAAAAGGCCATGAGATGTTTTAGCATGAAGTTGAAAAATGTGATTTGACTTAATGATCTTAAATGCATTGATGAGTGTTTTTAGAACGTCCCTCACTAGGCATTATATACTTACGCTCTCCTTTCTCATCTTTGAAGAGAAGTGAGTTTTCAGGGCAGCAAGCGAGCAAGGAGGAATCTAAAAATCGAATCACTTCAAGTATGGTTTTAATAAATGAATTTGTAGTAATAAAAGGGAATGTGACCAAGTTGTAATTGAGAGGGTTGCTTGCTTACTCTATGTTTTGGACATGTTTCATCTGGTATTTTGGACTTGTATGAGGATATATGATTTGATTTGAGGGTTGGGTTGTGAATTACATGCTTTGGTAGAGACCATGCCTATAGGATCTTATGATTGATTTGTTATGAATTGAATGTTCATCCAACATGATTGATTGATTGTGGAAATTACGTTAGACATGTTATATGATGTTTGAAGCAAGTTAGATTGAGCCTAAGAGTCATATGTTTGGCAAATAGGTCACTACAGGCCCAGTTGTACCGATACGGGTCCCTTGGATCGATACGCGTGGTCTGTTACGACTTAATTTGGAAAAAATAACAAAGGGGTATCGATATGAGTAGCCTCTATATCGGTACGCCCTTGAGGAAAATTACACGGGGATCGATACACGGGTTACCGTATCGGTACAGGCTATAGCTACTGGAATCCTCAGTTTTGAAATAAAGCAATAGGTACTGTAGTAACCCATTTTAGTCCGGGCCTTTGAGCATAATTAAAATACAATTACCCTTACCCAATTACAAACCCAACTAGCCCATTACGCCCAAACCCAATATGATATCCAATAAACCCAAATACCCATTTTAATTATAAAAAAACTATTTATTAAATTAACCCTAACCCTAAATAACCTAAACCAAAAAAACCTTAGCCTAACATATCTATCGCCGCACCCCCACTTGCCACTACAGCCACCGCCCATGTCAGAAAAACAACAAAAATTTTAGATATGGAAAACTCAAGTTGCATGCAAGTTGTATTATTTTATTATATATTTTTGGTTATAAAAACTCCATGGGGAATTCGAATAAAAAAGAGGTTGTTTTCAGTTCAAAAAGAGGGTTTTTTCGAATGTAAAAAAGAGGCTTTTGAGGGGTTTTCAGATATAATAAAATGGGGCTTTTTGATGAAAAAATAAAAAAGGTTTCCAGATCCAAATCTTCAAAAGCGAAAAAGCAAGAAAAAGTATTATTTTTTTCTATTTGAATAAATGCAAAAATAAAAAGAAAAAGATTTTTACCTTGGTTTGGCTTCGAACCGGTGTCGCCACCATCGTCCACAGTCGAGGTTGAACCGCTGATGAATCCAGTCAAGCATCAATCATCTTCCTGGATCCAAAATTTTAGATTCGAACAAGAAAATGAGGGTTCGAATCTATTAGGGTTTTGAGATAAAAATACAAAGAAAGGGGGAGAGGCAGCTTTGAGCTGAAAAAAATAAGATAGTGAATTGACTTAGGTAGTTTAGGTTATATATTAAGAAAAATGGGATAATCACTTAAGAAGTCTGTAACGACCAGGGTTTTGGGAACCCGAGCTCTGGGCTAACCCGAGGCATGGGCCTCGCGTTTGGGTCATGTTGTTGGGCCTAAAACCTTGGTGGGCTGGTTTTGGTTTTGGGCTTGAGTTATGGGGTTTTTTAGAGGGGCTTTGTGGTAATTTCATAATTTAGGAAAAGATGAGAGTGGGGAGAGTTTATGAGCTGCAAAGTGTTGTAAGGTGATGAAGTCACATTGTCCCCAAAAAGCTCTTCCACCATCTTCATCTTCTCTCCATTAGAGTTGAGGGAAAAAGCTCCACCTTTATCAGTTTTGTGTTGGAATTCCGAATTTGTGTAGAAGGAAAAGTTGTTAGGCATCCAAGGATCTACAATCCAAGGTAAGTTTTGCTTGAAATGGTGGAGAAAAGGGTTTTGGTGGGGGTTTTGGAGTGAGAACGGGAATGGCGTTTTAAATCTCATTTCTTGTTGTTAAATTATCTCTTAAACTCCTTTTAATCTCTAAACCATGTTGTAACTCGTTTACAACACTTCCTTGTAGTTAAAGAGGTTGGGTATTGTTCAAAGGCTCAAGGGAAGAAGAAAGCTTGAGGTAGAGTTGGGGCTTCTTCTTAGCTTAAAATCTGAGGTTAGTACATTTCTAACTTCTAGGTGTTCATGTGCATCATCATTTTTGGTATGTGTTGCTTGATATATGATGTTTTGATAATTTAGAGCTTGGATGATCATCAATGGTAAATCTTGTAATTGTTGATCTTTAAGGGTAAAAATGGCTAGAAACTCACCTAATGAGTTCAAATAACGTGTAGGAATGTTTTGGGACTTAACCATGGAGGTTGAAAGAGGGTTTGATACAATCTCGAGCTTCAGGTTTCGAAATCAGGGCTCGAGTACCGGTACGGGGTGGTTGCGTACCGATACTCTTTCGCATCTCAAGGGTTGAACTGTGAGAGGCGTACTGGTACATCTCTCCGCGTATCGATACCCCTCGTTATAGCATAATTCCAGAGAGGCTTTGGTGTACCGGTACGCTCGGGGCGTATCGGTACCTATTGTTGCATTGCCTGGAAAGGCTTTACATACCGGTACGCTAAGGTAGGCGTATCGGTACGGGGCGATCCCAGTACTGATATATGGTACTAGTACGGAACGTAGCGTATCGGTACGTGGCAAGAGCCAAATTCTTTTGAACCTAAATAGCGTATCGGTACTTAGCAGGGAGTATCGATACCTAGAGGGGAGTACCGATACTCACCTTAGAGTATCGATACTCGCTGGGCAATCTACCCAAGTTTTTATGTTTTGAGTTCGTGGGTTTTATAAATTGTGATAAAGGTTCTAATGGGTCCCTTATGATATAAAATGACTGGTAAGATCGAGAATGTATGTTCTCATTGCTTATATGGATTAAATGGTTAATTAAGTATTGAAATAAATGTAAATTGCTTGGTAAGCGAGTTTTAGGGATCCTTGGTGGATCATTTGTGGTAGTGCCAGGTAAGGGCACTTGTTTGGTTATGAGTCATTGTTTGATGGGATCCGGATACCCAGTGAGTGAGTGTTGCAACACATGAAGGCCATCCGATGTGAGATTCCGGGTGATGAATTGAAGGCCATCTGATGTGAGATTCTAGGTGATGATATTTGCTCGATGCAAGATTTCGAGCCCCGTTCGATGTGAGATTCCGAGCGAAGACTTGATGTGTGATTCCGAGTATACCGCTCGATGCGAGATTCCGAGAAACTCGATGTGAGATTCCGAGAATGGGTGGGCCTCACTCATGGTTTGTTTACTTTTATGTTGCTATTTAGGTGCTGATTGCTTATAGCATGTGTTTAGGCGGTTATGGTAGCGCCAACGCTTATCCTATCTTGACATCATATCATAGCATGCTCTTAATCATGATTCACCTGAAGCTTGGTCGAGTAGTTGTGTATCCACTGAGCTTTGTTAGCTCAGTGTTCGGAATCGTTGTTTCCGTTCGCAAGTTGATAGATTGTTCGAGTGTAGCGGAGCACCATCGAAGTAAGGATCCAGCATTGTCCTCTTGGTAGAGTACAAGTACTTAGATGTAGTGGGCTATGTATTCGTATGACCCTATGTATTTGTAACTCTATTTGACTTAACTTGTATTGGTCAAATGTTCTATTACTGTATCTGGAGCTCCTTTAACTATTTTGAATGGTTTTTAAGTAAGCATGGATTTTAATGCTTTGGTTATGACATGTTGGATGTTTGAGATTGGTTTTACTGTTTTTTTTAAAGTGAAAAAATTTATAGGAGTGGTTCGGGCTTGTGGCCCAATTGCAACATCCGGGTTGAGGGTGTTACAAAGTCCCTCTGCCATAAACTTTTTAACTTTGCCTCTTCCGCATGGTATAATATCACATTTGGCCCCTAGGCTTTTTAAGAAAGTTTCAATCTGGCATTTCTTTTTGTTTCAATTTAGTCATTAAGATAAATAAAATGGGTAAATTACCCTATTAGTCTCTCATCCCCAAAATTGTTTTCAAATTTGGTTTGCTGCATGGTTTAATTATCTCTTTAGTCCTCGTAACTTTCTTTTTTTTTGCGATTTCGTCCCTTTTATTTTATTTTTTAGTCTTTTTATTAATTTTCTTTTTTATATTATTATTATTGTTATACTAACATATTATCTTTATTATTATTGTTATTATTATATATAGTGTATTATATATATATATATTTCTATTATATATATATAGTATATTTATATATTATATAATCTATTATTATATTTAATATTATGTATAATATGTTAGTATTATTATATTTAACATATACAATATTTTATTAGTATTATATTTGTATATAATATATTTAGTATATATTATGTATAACATAGTGTTTTTACTTAGTCTTCCCTTTTGTTCATCATATTTACATATTTTGTATATATATATTTATTTTCCTATTACATATTATTTTATTTGTATTTATATATGCATATTATTATCTTAACATTATATATACGAATATTATATAGTATTGTATATTAACGTATAATATATGCATATAGTACATAGAATATATTATTATGTATATATCATTTTGTATATATTAATATGTTATTTATTATTTTTATAATTATTTTTATATTATATTAATATATTTACTATATTATATATATTATTTTTAGTATATTATAAATACATGTATAATTAATTTTATTTATTATTTTTATTTTTTTTATTTTTATAATACATGTGTACTATATTTAATGTATTATTTTGACTATATAATGTGTAATATTATATATCTAAAGTTTCCTTATCTTTTTTATAATATATATTTGAGTATATGTATATTATAATAGATATTATACGCAATTTTTATTATATTTATATATATATATATTTTGGTCATCTCATTTCGAATATTTTTTACAAACTCGGTTTAATATTAAGGGAATAATTCCACGTTATTTTAGATTCCGGTTAGGAAGTGACATCCTGACTCATTCAGGTGTCATCTTTCTCGGTTTTCGTAAATAAGGAAATATTCTCCTTAGACCGTTCTTTGGGGATTAAATTTTGAATTAAAAAATCAAATTTTAGTTTTCTTGCAATGACAACATCAGATCGACGCAGTACCAATTTTAGACGCTGTGGGGTGCTAATCCTTCCTTACGCGTAACTGATTTTCGAACCCAACGTTTCAAATTTTTGGTTACTTTTTACAGTGTCCGGCCTATCAAAGTGGCCGGTGGCGACTCCATCCACCTCATATTTTTTTTTTAAAAAATTCACCAATTCATCCATTTCTTATTTTTTAAAAACTTTACGGTATTCTGCTGGGAGCGTCATCCTGGTTTCCGGGTGATGTCTTCTTTGGTACTGTAAACTTACACATTTTAATATATTTTCAAAGGAGAAAAAACCCTTGTCACAGATTGGCAACTCCGCTGGGAACATTTTTTAAGAGAATCAGGTCAATGTTGGTTTTGTGTTGTCTTGCAAAAATTCGACGATTCAATTTGATTTAATTTTTATTCCCTTACATTCTTGCATGAGCTTTCTACCCGAGCTCCTCAACACTTAAGTGGGAGACATTACTTTGCTCAATGGGGTTTTCACTCCCGTATAGTGTTGTAATGTGCTCCTAGAGTACTGGTCCTTATATTTCATGGGGTTTTCACCCTCGTATGGTGTAAGGGTTGTATATCCCCCGAATCGATGTCCTCGCGACAGTTCGGGTACCCTTTCCTTTAGATCTAAACCGCATATAGTGAGTCGTAAGAGCCAACCTTTTAAAGCCATGTGAAACTCGGCCCGTTTAGAGGCCACCCTTTTAGGGCTTTGGTGCATTTATTTATTTTTTCTGTACAGTTTTTTATCTGTTTTAATTTTTATTTTGTTCATTTAATTATTTTTATCCAGACTAACCTCATTTTCTTGTTCTGGTTGCATCATATTAAATTCACTTATTGTGCATTAAATGAAGTACTGATTCACGACTAGTTCCTAATTTGAAAAATTCATTATCGGGAGAAAATCTAGTACCCTAGATATCAAATGCAACGTTCAAAGTTGCGAATAAATCCCGTAAATTCAAAAGTTAAGCCACGAGAACCATTTTTGAATCAGTACCTCCGCATCTAGGGCATACACCTTGCATTTACATGTATACATTCACAGTTTTGAAACCGGTCCCCAGGATGCCCCGTGCCAGCAATACCATATAAAACGAAGTCTAGCATCATGTTGAACCTACACAGAGGCCTGGTCCAAAGGCATTGTTGAGAATAACCTTCGCGTTCATACAGATACTATGCCTCTACAAGGCCCTACATCTAGGGGCATTTCTAGGCCCGACTGGGGAGCAACATATCGCTTTTATCCTTCAAGAAAAAGCGAAAACATACTCCAAGCTTCAAATTCGCTTCATTTCCAGACGAAGTTCAATGAAAATAATTTTGGGCATGCACCCGAAAAGATAGAAGAATATGATCAAAGCCAAGGAAGATTGGGGGCATCTCCGCAAAACAAGTTTAGGAACTCAACCTGACCAACGAAGTCAGGGGTATCCCATTTGAGAGGCAAAAAAATCATTCACACATTCATTAAGATAATTTGGCATCAAGTGCATACACCATACATTCATACGAGTTATCATGCATTAAACGTGCATTAGGCATAAAGTTAGGGGCATCCATCGTGAATTCATTTTTTGGCTAGAACACATAAACAGGTCTAGGAAGGAGACCGAAAACCTCAATCATGGGGGCAACAACATGATGACCAACCTCTAGCCCTAAAGAAGGTCGAATATGCAGACAAGCTCAAACATCCAGCTCAATGGCAAAATTTTAAACATTTACTAATTAATGTTCTTCTTCATTTTTAGATCTCACGCTACCGTTGATGGCAACAAATTAAAGTTTTCTCTGGATCTCAGATATTCTCTAGTGATGTAGCATATCTTACTTTTTTCCCGATCTCGCCTCTCTGTTAGTGGTGTTGCAAGATCAAATTTTCCTCCGGATCTCATCTCTCCGTCAGTGGTGTAGTGGATCCTATATTTCCCAGATCTTGCCTCTCCGTCGATGGTGTATGGTGTAGTGGATCCCATTATTTCCAAATCTTGTCTCTTTGTCAGTGGTGTAGCAGATCAAATCCTTTCCAGATCTTGCCTCTCCGTCGGTGGTGTAGCGGATCAACCATTTTGTGGGTTATGCCCCCGTTAGTGGTGGTAAACCAAAAAAGTTCTGATCCTGTCTCTCCGTCAGTGGTGTAGCAGATCAAACCCTATCCAAGTCTTGCTTCTTCATCAGTGTTACATATAGCCCAAACTTCTTCCTTGGATATTATATCTTTCTTGTAGTTGTAGCTCAAAAAAAGAAGTAAAAAGAAAATTCAAAAATTAAAAAAAAATCAAAAAATAAATAAAATCAAAAAATAAGAAAAAGAGAAAATAAAAAAAATCAAAATTCAAGAAAAATTAAAAATCAAAGCTTCATTCTTTAATCTTGCCTCTTCCTTGGTGTTGCAGCTGGATCAAAACTTTCACCTTTAGACCGTGCCCCTTCGTCGGGGTTGTAGCTCGATCAAATTCTGGTCTTGCTTCTTCTTCGGTGTTGTAGCTAGACCAAATTTACTGACTTTCGATCTTGCCTTTTCGTCGGTGCTATAGCTGGGTCAAACCTTTATTGACTTCAGGTTTTGCCTCTTCGTCGGTGTTGTAGCTGGACCAAATCTACTGACTTCTAATCCTGCCTCTTCGTTAGTGTTGTAGCTGGATCAACCCCATTGACTTCAGACCTTGCCTCTTCGTCAAGTGTTGTAGCTTGGTTGAACCATACTATTCTTCGGTCCTGCCTCTTCGTCAGGTGTTATAGTTGGGCCAAATTTCCACTTTCAGATCCTGTCTCTTCGTCAGAGTTGGAGCTGGATCAGACATCAGAACCCTCATCTTTCGATCCTGTCTCTTTGTCAGTGTTGCAGCTGGATCAAACTATTTTGACAAGTCCGACAGAAATGTTGGCACAACGTGCTTAAACACGGCAAAGTTTAAGACAATGGATAATTCAAATGTCCATCGAAAATCTATTTTCATGAATGGTCGAAGGAAAATAAATCCTTTGGAAAATCCAATATCATGATTGGTATAAACTGATTGTACCCAGGGGAATGATACAACT
This sequence comes from Hibiscus mutabilis, assembly GCA_019671005.1. Taxonomy (NCBI): domain Eukaryota; kingdom Viridiplantae; phylum Streptophyta; class Magnoliopsida; order Malvales; family Malvaceae; genus Hibiscus; species Hibiscus mutabilis. The sequence continues at coordinate 42,413,197 of CM033736.1, forward strand.
AGCCCGGAGCAAATGGCTACCGGTAAAGACAACTCAAAACTGTTGATCCCTGTGCATTTGGGGAAAATGGAAAAGAAATTATGCATCAAAATTTGCCAACTTTCGGTCCTGCCTCCTCATTGGTGTTGTAGCTGGGCCAAACCTTCATCTTTTGATCTTGTGTCTTCATCAGTGTTGTAGCTGGATCAAGTTTTGCAGACCTTGTCTCTTCGTCAGTGTTGCAGCTAGGTCAAATTTTCTCCAAGCATTGTGACGTCGTCAGAGTTGTAGCAAGCCGAGCTCATTTTGTCTCCTCCATTGGATCACCTTAGATTTTTGTCTTCCCCCAATGAATCATACATTTTGAAGATTTTGCTTACAAGAACGGTAAAAAAGATCAAAAGAAGCCCAAGGAAGAAGCGATGGCTAGAGAAGAAACCCCAACCGGACAAAAATGGTTACTCTTGTATCTTTGCTCTATTCCTATTATACAACAATGAGCAAAGGAGGGCAACTATAGTAACCCATTTTAGTCAGGGACCTTTGAGCCCAATTAAAATACGATTACCCTTACCCAATTACAAACCCAACCAGCTCATTACACCCAAACCCAATCTGATATCCAATAAACCCAAATACCCATTTTAATTATAAAAAACCTAATTACTAAATTAACCCTAGCCTAACATATCTGCCGTCCCACCCCCTACTTGCCATTGTAGCCGCCGCCCAAGCCGGCCACCGCTGCCGCCCACACCGTTAAGCCGCACTGATCCACCGCCCATGTCAGAAAAAACAACAAAAATTTCAGATCTGGAAAAATTTAGTTGCATGCTAGTTGTATTATTTTATTATATATTTTCGGTTATAAAAACACCATGGGGAATTCGAAAAAAATGAGGTTTTCAATTTAAAAAGGGTTTTTTTTCGAATGTAAACAATAGGCTTTTGAGGGGTTTTCGGATATAATAAAAGGGGGCTTTTTGAGCAAAAAAAAAAACAAGGTTTTCAAATCCAAATCTTCAAAAGCGAAAAAACAAGAAAAGGTATTATTTTTTCTATTCGAATAAACACAAAAATAAAAAGAAAAAAGTTTTTTTTTTCCTTGGTTCGGCTTCGAACCAGTGTCGCCACCGTCGTCCACGATCGAGGTTGAACCGCCGATGAACGATTCCAATCAAGCATTGATCATCTTCCTCGATCCAAAATTTTAGATTCGAACAAGAAAAGGAGGGTTCGAACCTATTAGGGTTTTGAGATAAAAATACAGAGAGAGGGGGAAGGAGGCAGCTTTGAGCCGAAAAATAAGATAGTGAATTGACTTAGGTAGTTTAGGTTATATATTAAGAAAAATGGGGTAATGACTTAAGAAGTCCCTCCGCCAGAATTTTTTTTAACTTTGCCTCTGCCGCATGGTATAATATCACATTTGGTCCCTAGACTTTTTAAGAAAGTTTCAATATGGCATTTCTTTTTGTTTCAATTTAGTCATTAAGATAAATAAAATGGGTAAATTACCCTATTAGTCTCTCCGCCCCAAAATTGTTTTCAAATTTGGTTTGCCGTATGGTTTAATTACCTCCTTAGTCCTCGTAACTTTTTTTTTGTGATTTCGTCCCTTTTTATTTTATTTTTTTAGTCTTTTTATTAATTTTCTTTTTTATATTATTATTATTATTATTATGCTAACATATTATCTTTAATATTATTGTTATTATTATATATAGTGTATTATATATATTTTTTTTTATTTCTATTATATGTATAGTATATTTATATATTATATAATCTATTATTATTATATTTAATATTATGTATAATATGTTAGTATTATTATATTTAACATATACAATATTTTATTAGTATTATATTTGTATGTAATATATTTAGTATATATTATGTATAACATAGTATTTTTATTTAGTCTTCCCTTTTGTTCATCATATTTACATATTTTGTATATATATATTTTAGTTTCCTATTACATATTATGTTACTTGTATTTATATATGCATATTATTATCTTAAAATTATATATACGAATATTATATAGTATTGTATAGTAACGTATAATATATGTATCTAGTACATAGAATATATTATTATGTATATATCATTTTGTATATATTAATATGTTATTTATTATCTTTATAATTATTTTTATTTTTGTATATTATATTAATATATTTACTCCATTATGTATATTATTTTTAGTATATTATAAATACATGTATACTATTATTTTTATTTATTATTTTTATAATATATGTGTACTATATTTTATGTATTATTTTGACTATATAATGTGTAATATTATATATGTAAAGTTTCCTTATCGTTTTTATAATATATATTTGTGTATATGTATATTATAATAGATTATTATATTTATATATACATATATATATTTTGTTCATCTCATTTCGAATATTTTTTACAAACTCGATTTAATATTAAGGGAATATTTTTCACTTTATTTCGGATTCCGGTTAGGAAGTGACATCATGACTCATTCAGGTGTTATCTTTCTCGGTTTTCGTAAATAAGGAAATGTTCTCCTTAGACCGTTCTTTGGAGATTAAATTTTGAATTAAAAAATCAAAATTTTGTTTTCTTGCAATGACAATATCAGATCGACTCGGTACCAATTTTGGGTGTTGTGGGGGTGCTAATCCTTCCCCACGCGTAACAGATTCCCAAACCCAACGTTTTGAATCTCTGGTTAATTTTTACGGTGTTCGGCTTACCAAATTGGTCGGTGACGACTCCATCCACCATAAACCTCATATTTTTTTAAAAAAATTTCACCAATTCATCCATTTCTTATTTTTTAAAAAACTTTACGGTATTCTGCTGGGAGCGTCACCCGGTCTCCGGGTGACGTCTTCTTTGGTACCGTAAACTTACACATTTTAATATATTTTCAAAGGAGAAAAAAAACCCCACCGATCACAGGTACCGATACTCGACCAGACGTACCGATACACGTAAGTCACGTGACTTGTACCGATACGGTGTAAGCATGTATCAGTACATGGTTGGTTATTTCTGGTAATTTCATGTTGTGTTCTGGACATTTTGCAAAATGGTTACTATTTTTGTAATGCTCAATTAATGTTGATCCAATGATTCAATTTTGTTGCAAATTCACACAGTGGAATGTAATAAATCTAATTAAATGATGGTAATGGCAATTTGTAATTTGCTCCTTTAATTTATAGAAATTATATTTTGGTTGAACGCTTGTTCGTTTTCCGCTGTGGTTTGTCACACCTTAGGGTTAAACAGGAATCTAAGCAAGATAAAAAGAAGAAAAAAAGATTGGTTTAGGTTTGCTTTGGCAAACCTAATGTGACGTCCTTGATTCAGGTGAGCATTTTTTTACTTGTCTTGAGTGTTTTTTATGATACAACATTGAGATTATCTGATTCCCGCTATGTGACTTGCAACTTATATGTGTATAAGATTTACGGGACTAGATTCATGATTTCAAACAACATGAATGATGATGATAAGGGTGTTAGGAAAATGGCAGCCCAAATGATGTCTAAGTATGACAAATATCATGGGAACATTGATAATATCAATGTTTTAGTTTTTGTGGCTGTGATGCTTGACCCTAGGCACAAGTTGAATTATGTTAAGTGGATTGTTCGAGATTCTTATGATGGAAAAAAAGCCAATCTTTTGTGTCTCAATATTAAGATGATTTTGCAATCTTTATTTGACTCATATGCTTCCTTAATGCCTCGTTCAAATACAAGTGGTACTTCTTCCTCCACTTCTACCTTTTTCTTCACTTTTACTCAAAGTGGGACTTAAAGTGGACGTAATGTTGATCTTCAGCAACTCATGACTTCAAAATATCAAAGGGATACAGTTGTTCATTAACTAGCGCCAACAAAAGTGAGTTGGAGAAGTATTTAGAAGATGCTTGTGAGCCTTATCTTTCAAGTTTTAAAATCTTGCAATGGTGGAAAGATCAATTAAAAAGATATCCCATTCTTTATAAGATGGCTAAAGATGTGCTTGCCATACCTATTTCAACTGTAGCTTTATAGTCGGCTTTAGTACGGGAGGTCGTGTCCTTGATTCTTTTCGTACTTCATTAACTCAAAAAATGGTTGAAGCACTCGTTTGCACTCAATATTAGTTATGCACCTCTCGGTCACCTCTTATAATAGAGGAAAGCTTGCTTTCCTTAGAAAATTTGTAGGAAGGTTAGTTTTAGTTTTAATTTCTTTATTTTTGTTTACTTGATATTTAAGCATAAATGCATGTTTTAACTTTATTTTATTTCATGCGTTGTAGGTATGAAGAATCTAACTTTGGAGTAATCGGACATCATAATTAATGAAACAATTAATACTTTGGATGATTTATAAAGTTTGGAACTTGAAACTTTAAAGTACTTATTTAGTGGCCTTACTATTTGTTTTGTTGTGTTGTTAAGACTATTTTAGACATAATGTTTATTTTGAACCTCTTGAGCATTGGACTTAAGAATTAGGATATTTTATTGTGTTGGTTTTATTATGTTGTTGACTTGAGACTTTTGTATACTTATATGTTGTGTGAAGTGTTAAGGTTGTGTTATATTAGTTCTCATGTGTCAAATTTGTGTTAGGTTAATTCTAATATGTTAAGGTTGCGAGTGATATATTGACTTATGCTTCTGGTAGCAACATACATTGGTTTTAAAAGTAAATTGGCAGGATTGATATTTGTTACTACCCATATGTATTTTTCAAATTTTTTATTTTAAAACTCTTCAGTTTTTTAAAGTCTGTTTAATTGTTTATTTAAAACTATTGAGTGTTTTAAATCTTGTATTAGAATATCGTCCAGATATCTTCTCCAAAATGGGATTAATTTTAAGTAAAATGTTTGACATGTTTGGATCGAATATTCGATTATGCGATTCGAAATTTCGGATATCCGAAAATTTGAATGTCTGATTTTTCGTATCGGATTTGAATTACTACTTTAGGTATCTGAAATTTCGGATGTACAAATTCGGATATCGGATCGGATCGGTTCTAATATCCAAATTTTGACACCCACACATCATCCAGTCCTTTTTCAAGTAAGCCGCAGGCAATCCAGATACTCATCCAAGTATAAGATGGATAGAAGCCTAGACTGGAATTCATAAAATCAGTTGTAGGAAAATACTTAGCTTTCAAAACTTGTGCTAATAAACAACTCAGATTAGAGACACGATGTCAACCCTATTTGACGAGTAGGGCAATGTTAAATTTACCCACGTCTTTAAACCTCATGCCACAAAGGGCCTTAGAAGAACAAAGGGGAGACCGGCCCGACCAATGAATACCCTTCTTCAAGCAATTATTACACCACCAAAACTTTTTGATGATACTTTCAATCTCTCAATAAAAGGATGATGGAAGTAAGAAACATTGCACGACATATGTCGAGATGGCTTGAAGTATTGATTTAATAAATACTTCCTTACTACCCATAGATAAAAGTCGCATGCTCCAGTGATTAATAAGCTGGTATAACCTATCTCGCATACTGACAAAAGCCCTTTTTTCCCATAATCCACTATCGTAGGTAATCCCAGATATTTTTCAGGATTAAAGGAGATGTGAACACCCAATCTTGAACCTAACAACGACCTCGTGACTTTCAAAGTTGATATTCTGACCTAAAACATTTTCATATTCTGAGATCAAGTCTTTAATGATAGTCACCCATGTATCCGAAGCTTCACCAAAGAGAATACTATCGTCCGTGAAGAACAAAACGGTGAGAGTAAATCGACTATGACCTAGACTATATCCCTTTAGTCTACCCGAGCTCTTGGTTGTATTCAATATCGCTGAAAATCTTTCAGCACAAATAAGAAAGAGATAGGGGCTGAGTGGGTCTTCTTGTCTTATGCCACGGCTTGGATTAAAGGCATCCCCGATAACACCATTAAAAATTACTGAGTAGGAGACAGATCGCATACACTGTATTACAAGAGTAACAAATCGACCGGAAAATCCCATATGTGTCATCATGTTTTCAAGAAAAACCACTTTATTCTGTCATACGCTTTACTCGTGTCGAGTTTTAAGGCAAAAAAACCGTGACGACCCAATTTCTTGCGCTTGAGAGACTGTAAATACTCGTAGGCAATAAGGATTTTGTCCGTAATCTCTCCCTGGAAGAAAAGGACTGTGAGCTATATCAATGCAATCATCCAAGATAACTATGAATAAAATATTACGAAGGTTAATCGTTCGCAGTTGGTTCATAGAAGAAGGCTCTGTGACTTTGGGGATGATGACCATATTCGTTGACAATATCTGAATTTGCACACCCCTAGTTATGGCGGCTGGTACCTTTTCGAATCAACACATTTCTGACCCATGATAGCATAAGTTAGAGCTTGTCAACAAGCTATATCACTCGCACAGGATTTGTTCTTTAGGTGGTAATCGAAGATAATTTCCTCACGGTTATAAAGAAGCTTCAATCCCAATCCGGTGATAGGTCCATGATTAGTATGATTATCAAAGATGTGCAAGAAAAAATTGGAAATTTTGAGAAAATTATCTTTCAATTTACAATGAGAAATTGCAACAGAGCAACGTGTCAACTTGCCCAGCTTGGTCATTTATTATCTTCTACAAACATTTATCGGACCATAGATTAAACTGACATCGAATAAGCCTGACTGTCGTATTAATTTATAGTTCGAACTTCGGTCATCATCTTTATGCATGATGCAGGCAATTAAGAATGATGTTATAACTTGTCAAAATTTTATTTCAAATTACATTTACTTTCAGACTGTAAGAATTAATTCGAATATTTGGTTAACATCCAATGAGCCAGGACTGTTACGACACAAATATCGGAATTAATAAATACCTCCTTTTTGTAAGTTAAGTTAATTAACAAAATGCATGCCTATTAAATCATTAAAGTCATATGAATGACAATTAAAATGTTTGACATAGAATTACATGAAATTAAAGCCTAAGCCCACTAAGGTCCTAACCTAAAAAGGCCCAAATTATGAAAAAGATCAATTAGTGATCTAATTATTAACTAGGTTAGTCTAATATTAACCCTAAATTAATTAATTCTTAAAAAACTAGAAAACCTTAATATTTTATAGATTATCTTGAACCATAATAATTAATTCGATTAATTTTAAACTAGTATCCCAATAAGCCAAGGATTCTATTTAAAACGAATCGAATTAATTAATTATGATTTTATTAAATTTTCATATAAGTCAATATCAAATTTATCCTAAAGGGTAATTAAGAGGTGTTCAATTAATTTAATGAATTTAACATTTATCCCAATAAGCTAAGGATAAATTTAAATTAATTAAATTAATTCGAACCTTAAATCTAACTACGGCTCTAAAAAACTAATCCTAAATTTAATTTAATTAATTTCAAACTTATACCTCCAATAAAACGAGCGCATAATTTAAATTAATTAGATTAAATTATCCTAAACTAACCTAAGAAGCCTATCTAAAAACACTAAGAGGAACAAATACAAACAAACAATTGTAAATTATGGCATATGAGTAAATAAATAAATAACATAAATTAAAATGCACCAAATAAATATGCAACGAGGACTAGACTATTACAAACTAAAAAGAAAGAGGGACCAAAAAGAGAATTATGCCACTGGAGAGGGCCTAATTGAAAGAAATTTAAAAAACAGGGACTTAATAAGGTATTACCCCTTTTAAAAACCAATTTAAATAAGACAGGGACTAAATTGAAAAACAAACTGAAAGAAGAGAGACTGCAGAGAGAATTAAAAAAAGCGGAATAGCCTGGGGCGGGTAATTTAGGAACATGGAGGGATTAAATGCAAATTAAACTATTTAAAACTGGGATTATTTTCGAAATAAGGATGAAATTGTAACTTGAGGAAAACTATGAAGGACCCAGGGTGATATTAAAAAGAGCGGAAACCCCTATCCCGTAATTAAAATACGCAGAGGGGTTAATATGGTAATAAAACCTTTTAAAATTTGGGAGGGGTATAAATGCTCTATTTTGAGGAAAAAAATCGGCCTAAGCCATTTTAAAAAATTTCCTTTAGCCGTTTTTGAAAAAAAACCTTTGAGCTGAGGATGAAGGCTACCGTGGTGTTTATCCTCAACCTAGAAATTGATGGTGCTCTGCCGCATCTTCCACTATCGGCCGTCGTTCCAGTAGCCGTAAACCACCACAGACCACCGTTCACCGCCGCCAGCAAACCTTTGAAAAACACCCAAATGCTCATTTCCTCCTCCTAAAAACAAAGATGACCTTAGTTTCCCCAAAAAACCTCTTTCACCTAGATCTAAAAGGAGCCGAACCAAAAAACTTTAAATAAACTTTTCCATTTCCGGCTCACCCCTTTATACCCGAAGGCAGTAGGCTTGTCACCGACGAAAACCTTAGACGGCTGATCGAACCCCAAACTCAAGTTAAAAACCTTTCCTAGACATAGCTTCTCTCTTTTTTTTTTATCTATTATGCATGCGAAAAGCCGAAATGGATACCTCAAAATCTCTTGTTTGTATTCCTTTCGAATCCCGAGGTTAACCGTCCTTGTTTACAAATGTTTCGGCTTCTTTATATAGCCAGGGACGATTACAACGTATTTGTTTAAAAGAAACTAAAAACTCTAATACTATTGGTTGATCTACCGAAATTTAGCAGAATTCGTGTTGCTCTCTGTGTTTGTCGGCCCTGACTTATGTTTGTGGTTACTGTTTTTTGTTTTTGTTTTTATTTGTATGTATTTGGCTCTGACTTGTTTGTTTTATGTTGCATGAACCACTAAGGGAAAGCCAGACATTGGACGGGATCAGAATAGCCGCGCATAGGAGTCTGACGCGCGCGTGGTGTCAGCCGAACAGTCGCGAGTGGGCGCGTGGGGTGAGCTGAGGAGCCGTGCGTGGGCACGTGCAGGATCTTGAAGCTTTCTCCTTTAAATCTGAACCTTTGGTGTGCTCTTTGATTTGACGACCGAGATTGATGCGGTGCCAAGGGACATGATAACCCTAATTAGGGTTTCCTTTCAAGGTATCTGGACCGTTCGATCAATCAGCCAGATCTGACAGTCCAGATTTGGCTGCGCAAAGAGATAAAAGGCTATTAAGGTTTTGGTGTAATCTAGGCTTTAGGGCTTCATTACTCTGGCTCAAAATGGTCCACTTGTAACATTAATAGTTTGGGTTTTTAGATAATGTAAATGGACTGTTAAACATTGGGCTTGTTATTTATTTTAATCTATATTATTTAATTAATCTTTTTGGATTTTTTGTTTAGATATAATATAAATAATAACATAATATTATAATAATATAATAAACTAAATTAATAACGATAAATAATAATAATATAATACTAGTATAAAACATAAACCGAAATACTAATAGTAGTAATAATGTAAAAAAAACAAATGATAATAGTAGCAACTAATAATGTTTTTGCATTTTTCAAATCATAATAGACTAATAGTAATAGTTACCATAATAATGACAATAATAATATTTTTGGGGTTTTTAAACATAGTGAATAATATATATATATATATATAAGGTATTAAAAGCCTGAAGCCAATTATCCCAAATATTAACGATAATGTAAAAGTGGGTTAACACCCCAGATAAAATTGGTGATTACAAAAGCCTCTATTTGCTTATCCTTGTAGAACAAGAATAAAACAAAGACCATAAGCACTAATTTTATCCGACTTTCCTATCTGAAGATTCCAAGCTGCGAGTCCCTCCTATATAAAACTGCTTGCCCTTCCTCTTCCTGAAATTCTCGCTTTAAGATTCCCGAAAGATGGTGCCTTAATTTTTGGTCGCCTTGACACCGAATAATATCTCGCCTTAAGACTACTAGAATGCCCTCGATCTTTATCGCCTTGGCATGGTGTGGTACCTTGCCTTGAGGATCCCGACTAATGATGTCCCGATTTCTGGTCGCCTTGACATCGAATGATATCTCACCTTGAGACTACTGGAATGCGCTCGATCTTCATCTGGCATGGGGTGGTACCTCGCATTGAGGATTTCGACTGATGATGTCCCGATTTCTGGTCGCCTTGACACCAAATGATATCTCTCCTTGAGACTATTGGAATGCCCTCGATCTTCATCGTCTTGGCATAGAGTGGTACCTCGCCTTGAGGATCCTGACTGATGATGTCCTGATTTCTAGTCGCCTTGACACCGAATGATATCTCGCCCTGAGACTACTAGAATGCCCTCGATCTTTATCGCCTTGGCATGGAGTGGCACCTCGCCTTAAGGATCCCGACTGATGATGTCTCAATTTTTGGTCACCTTGACACCGAATGATATCTCTCCTTGAGACTATTGGAATACCCTCGATCTTCATCGCCTTGGCATAGGTGTTCATTGTTCCTAATCGGTTTGAAGTTTCTTGACTCCTTGTTGGTATTTACTTCTTCTTTCCTGAAACGTAAGGTCCGCTTCCTATTATTTTTCAAATACGTAAAAAAATAGTTACAATAATTCGATGATGCTAGTTAGCATGATCCTACCTTAAGGATGCCTAACTATTCATGATGCATGATAAAATTTGGTTAATGCCCAGATGTCTTCCTTCTTGGCTTCTCGTTTAGGCTTTCTTTCACTTTCCCCTTCATCTTTGTATATTTGTTGTCTCTCCTTGTGTTAGGACTCAGACCCGTTCGACCTTCTTCTCCAAAACTTTGCTCCAAAGTGCCCTTTCAGGTTTTCACTTTAGATTTATTTTTTTTTATCAAAATGCCCTTTTAGGGTTTTCACTTTAGAGATTTTTCTTTTTTTCTTTTACTTTTCTTTCTTCCTTTTTTTATTTTTGGGGAGCTCTTTCAGGTTTTCACCTTTGGCTCATTCGCTTCGAATTTCGACAAGAAAGGATATTGCTATCTTTTCACTGTAAATTCCATCAACTCGTATTCAATGTCCTCTAGCCCTGAATTGGGCGAATTTCTCTTGATGGGCTCTTTTTCTGTCTTGGGGCAACCTGCACTTAATAGATCAAATCACAGTAATGCCTAAAAATCCTTTTGTATTTCAATAATCTATGTCAATCTATTTGCAAGATACTTATGGAATAAACAAAGGAATAGAGTGAATAAAATTTCATTGATATAAGAGATATCAGAATAGTTTAAAAGGCATGACAAACATGAGAACATGAAAAAGATATCTATAAATAGTATATGGTACAACGCCCCCACACATTGATTGTATGAGTGATGCGAGAGCCCATTGACCGTGGTAGATTTCTCACTCGCTTTCCTTGACTGAAATTTTTGATACCCAAAACGAATTCCACCATAAACCGAAGTAGGGCCCCTCAACTTGAATAGATGTCGAACCTCAAAATTTATCTGAACTGTCCCTTTCGGATTTAAATTCAAACCCTCTTTTGGTTTCAAGATGCCCGTTTTTTAGTTTCCATCTTGAACCTTCATTTTTATTTTTCTTTATTTTTTCTCTTTTTTCATTTCATTCATTTTTTCTTTTTTTATACATTGGGCGCCCTTTCAGGTTTTCACCACATATATTTTCATTTTGCGAAGTGCATTTTTCGGTTTTCACTCTGTATTTTTTTCTTTTTTTTCAAACGTAGTACTTCTTGACGAAGTTTGAGTTTATAGGATTGCTCAATTCTCTCCCATCCACATCTGCTAGGATTAAAGCTCACCCGAAAAAGGTATTTTTAACAATATACGACCCTTCCCAATTAGGTATCCACTTCCCTTGGAGTTTTTTTGAATTGGCAATATTTTTCTAGCCATTGAGAAACCATTGGCATTTTTGATGCAATCTTCCTCCATGATAGACCAGAAATATCCGTACCGCATAATTTTCCTAGCCATTGAGAAACCATTGGCATAGGTCCCAAACAAATAGTCTTGTACCTCGACTAAAATTGTTTCCGCTTCTCAGGCGTTGGCACATCTCAATAATATCTATTCCTTACTTCTCTTGTACAAATCCTTTCCGTCTAGGACATATCCTAATGCCAACCTCCTAATAGTTCTTTTATCATTATTGTTGGCCCTTTCGGGTAAACCTGGAAGTTGATATACTGAAGGATATCATAGTACCATAAATTGCCATCCTCTACCCCTTCTAAATTATGTCAATAGGCTGGTACCTCAAAAATCTACATCTCAATTTGCTTTATTTCGGCCTTCAAGCTTGCCTCAAACATGGCGGCCAGAGTTGCTAAGGCGTCAGCCATTTGATTATCTTCTCTTAGTAGATAGGCGAAGCTGATTTCTTCAAAAATTTTAACAAACTCTTGGATTAAATCGTAGTACTTGACTAACTTCTGATCTCTTGTCTCCCATTCTCTCCGGAGCTGGTAGATCACCAAAAATGAACCCCTACAGACATGATGCACCTTGATCTTTCTTTCTATGGCCACGCAGAGCGCCATAACTCAAGCCTCATACTCGGCTATATTGTTGGTACAGAAGAATTCCAGCCTACTTGTAAAGGGGAAGTAGACCTCTTCGGGGAAAACCAATACTGCCCCAATTCCATGGCCTAGGGCATTGGATGCTCCATCAAAATAAAGCTTCCAAGGCTCACTCTCCGGAGTAGCCTTTTCTTCAAACAACGCACCAATCAAATCTTTATCCGAAAAGTTGAAATCCAATGGCTCATAGTCATCTGAAATACAGTTTGCCAAGAAATCTGCCACCACGCTTCCCTTTACTGCCTTTTGGCTCGCCTAAATGGTATCAAATTCAGACAAAAGTATTTGCCAACGGGCTATTTTCTCAGTTAGCGCTGGTGCCTCCATTAGAAATTCCAAGGGATCTATTCGTTAAATCAAATAAGTAGTGTGGTACAACATGTATTGTCTGAGTCGTTTAGTAGCCCATACTAAAGCACATAATAATTTCTGGATTAATAGGTATCGCGTCTTGCACTCGGTGAAATTCTTGCTTAAATAATAAATGTCTCTTTCCTTCTTGTCGAGCTCATCATGTTGTCCTAATACGCACTCCATTGAATTTTTAAAAATTATTAGATACAAAATTAATGGTCTATCAGGTACCGGTGCCACTAAGATCGGGGAATTAGTTAAGTATTCCTTGATCTTCTCTAAGGCCTCTTGGAAATATTCGTCCTATATCCCCAGGTTATTCTTTTAGAGCAACCTGAAGACGGGATCACATTTATCGGTCAATTGAAAGATAAATCGAGAGATGTATTTTAGTATTCCCAAGAATCATCAGACTTCCTTTTGTGTTTGAGATGGAGGGAGATCTTGAATTGCCTTCACTTTGTCAGGGTCAATCTAGATCCCCTTTCGAATAACCACAAAACCTAAGAGTTTTCCAGACGTAATTGCAAAGGTACACTTGGAGGGGTTGAGCTTTAACTGGCACTTTCTTAGCCTTTGGAATAGCTTCTGCAAATTCTGAACATGTTCTTCTTCAGTTCGAGACTTGGCTATCATGTCGTCCACGTATACCTCAATCTCCTTGTGTATCAGGTCATGGAATAAGGTTACCATGGCTATTTGATAAGTTTCCCCAGCGTTCTTTAACCCGAAATGCATTACCTTATAGCAGAACGTGCCCTATATGGTTACAAAAATGGTCTTTTCCATGTCTTCGGGGTGCATTTTAATTTGATTATACCCCGAAAAACCATCAATGAAGGAGAACCAAGAATGCCCGTTGTGTTGTCAACTAGAGTATCAATGCGAGGAAGGGGGAAATTGTCTTTGGGGCTTGCCTTATTGAGGTCCCTATAATCCACGCACATACGTACCTTTCCGTCTTTTTTAGGCACTGGACTATGTTGGCTACCCATTATGGGTATTTAGCAACTTTTAGGAAACCGGCTTCAAACTGTTTCTTTGCCTCTTCCCTAACCTTTAGCATCATATTAGGTCTCATTCTACAAAGCTTTTGTTGGACGAGCCTGTATTCTGGCCTTATGAGAAGCTTGTGTACCATAATATCCGTGTTTAAACCTGGCATATCCTGATATGTCCATGAAAACACGTCTTTGAAATCTAACAACAGTTCTACCAAATCTTGCCTCACTTCAGGTGATAAGGTGGTGCTGATCTTTACCTTTTTTCTTTCTTCCTCAGTTTCCAAATTTAGAATTTCCAACTCTTCTTGGTGTGGCAAAATCTATTTCTCCTCGCTTGCCATTAGTCTTAACAGTTTGTCTGGGACCTCATACTCTACTTTATCATCCCCTCATCGATTTTAGCCGAGCACATAGGTTGCTTGAAATCTACCCCAGGACCAAATCTAGAATCATTCGTACAATCAATATTGAGGGGTCTGCACAAGTTTGGAAATATGTATTGGGAATAGAAATGAATAGTTTATGAAATGTATAAATAAATAAATACTGAATGAGATGAATGTTATATTTTCCATTTGAGAAAAATATAGAGAAAATATTCTTTTTCATTGAAAGTAAATAGATGTTGACATAGCCGCCCTTTTACAAAGGATCCCTGTTGCCCTCGGGCAAAAGCAACGAGGATGTTTCGAGCATTACTTTGACACAGACCTAAAAACTACTGGTATTTCCATGCTGGTCCAGTTGTTGAGCTTCTCTTCAGAGAGGCACAGATGAATTTCAGCCCGAGACTGGCTAAACTTGTCACCCTTGCAGATTACGTTCACCCATATTCCTTCTAAAGCTTCGCAGATCAATTCTTCTTAGAGGTACTTTTCGCTTTCTCATCATGCTTCTTGGACTTTTAGCTCGGGATTCATAATTCCACCAAATACAAAAACATTCTTAAGATCCGCATAAGTGATGGGAGCCCACGGAATCTCCTCACCTCTGAGTCGGGCATTTTTTTATTCTTCTCTTGTCTTCTACTCTTGTTTATTTTGTAGAAAATTGGGCTTATAACCGAGCCTAAAGTGACCATTCTTGTGGATAATACTCATAGGTCGTAGACGTCCTTGGAGATTCCTTCCCAAGCCTTTCCTTTTCTTCGCTCATTTCCTTAGAGTTTCTGACACCACCATCTTGGTACAGTTTGATACTTTAGGAAAAGTAATCTGGCTTCCTTCGGCGATAAAAATGGCGTTGACAAACTCCAAGGCCCTAAAGGCACATTCCACCGCCTCTTTATCAGTTGGAACGTATTGAGCATCTGAAGTTACAAAAGTAATGACATCTTGTTCGGCATTGACTGTTACTAGCTTCCCTTCGATAATGAACTTCAATTTTTGGTGTAGAGAGGATATAACGACACCAGTTGAATGTATCCAAGGCCTTCCCAACAGACAATTGTAGGAGGGTCAGATGTCCATTACCACAAAATCAATAGTATACTCCCTTAGACCAATGAGCAGGGGTACATTAATTTTTTCGACCACTTCGCGTTGAGTCCCATCAAATGTCTATTGCCACAAAATCAATAGTATACTCAGACATTGCAAGGTAGCTAAATGCATGAAATTTAATGCAGAGCCATTATCGATAAGCACTCTCGGCAGCACATGGCCCTTATAGTGGGTGGTGATATTCAGAGCCTTGGTGGACCCCATGCCCCCATCTGAAATCTCATTTTCACTGAAGGTAATATAGTTATCGACAGTGATATGGCCAATTATTCGGTCTAGCTTGCCGACTGAGATGTTACTTTCAACGAAAGTCTGGTTTAAAACCTTCAACAGTGCTTCGTGGTGTTTTTCTGAGTTTAACAGGAGGTCAAGCACTAAAATTTGGGCTGGCTATTTTCGGAGTTGATCTACCACATTGTACTCATTATGCTTTAAGAATCTCAGGAATTCTTGAGCTTGAGACTCAGTTACTGGCTCATTGAATTTCGGAGGCGGCTCTTCTCTGAATATCTTCACGTGTTCAGACTCGGTTGCCTTACCTTTACCCCTCAACTCTCCTATTGCCTTCGAAGTTTTTAGAGCGTAACATCTACCACTCTTCATGAAATGCCCCACATCGTTTATCCCTTCAGGGTTTGGTTTCACTGGCTCTTCTTCTGCGGGCTTTACTCCCTCAACTGGCTTCTCATATTCTTATGAACTTAAACACCCCGGGATTGAAATATTGGCAGTGTAATTCCACGGAACCATCCATGTATATTTGAAGGAAAAGGACACCGGGGTAGAAATTATCATCTTAGGGGCCACCCTAGGGCCTTCTTCTTGTGGTGTATTTTCTTCTCGTAACTTGAAACTGGGTACAAACGGTCTTCTTACACTGTACTTGGTGTTTGGACTAACCAACATGCAAACTTCTGATTTGCTATTTCTTTCTTCTTTCTCAAAGAATTCAATCTTTTTATCATCCATCAATTTTTGAACTACTTGGCCGAACTCTTTGCAGTCTTGTATCTCATGATCCTTTGACTGATGGCACTCGCAATATGGACCACAACCTTTCTTCACAACCATCATTCCCCTATCAACAAGGCGAGCCATACACAATTGTTGAAAGACCCACCTCAATGGAAATGTTACCTCAAACACACTAGCTTTTGCTCTTCGGGGATACCATTCTTCTACAATGTTTACACTCTGACCTCCATGATTCGGCAAGGAACTATTGGCTGTACTTAGCTCCCTCAACTGTATTACTCCGGTCTTGATCAGATTCTGAACAAACTTTTTGAATGCTATACAGTTTTTAATCGTATGGCCCGAGACATCGGCGTGGTATTCCTAGTGTGCTTTAGGGTCATACCATGCCGGATAAGGGGGTTGAAATGGGTAACATACTGAGGCCGAACTAAATTTTCCTTGTACAGCTACGAGTAGAGTTCTTTGTAAGCAATTGGCAACGGAGTAAAAGACCTACCCTCACCTTCCTTTCTAGGCCCTTTATCTTTTTTTTGTTGAAATTTCATGAACTTTCAGTCGTGGTTTAGGGTTGGATATAGTGAAGTTCTTGACAGCCTCATAGGTGTTGGTGATCCCGTGATCCTTCTTCTTAAATTGTTTGTGTGACAGTTCTCCTCCATCAATCCTTCCACTTTTAATGGTTGCTTCAATATGCTCTCTGGTCATTACCATGTCAACAAAATTACTAATGGGATTACTGATCAAACGATCATAGAGTGTCCCTTTTAGCGTGTCTACGAACATATGAGAGATCTTATTTTCGCAAAGAGACGGATGGACTTATGCCGCCACGTCACGCCACCTTTGGGCATACTCACAAAGTCTCTTGTTCATTCTTTGCTCCATCCCTTATGGTAGAAGTCAGTTGAGGACCATGTCAGTTATGTGCTTATATTGGTCGGTGAAGGCCTTAGCCAGATCCTTCCACAACTAAATCTGAGCTCGAGTCAACTGGTTATACCACCTTGTGGCAGGTTCTACCAGACTATCTTGGAAACAGTGTATCAACATCTTCTCATTGTCCGCAAACCCCTGCCATCTTGCGGTAGGACATGGTCACATGAGTAGTGGGGCAAGTTGTCCCATCAAACTTTTCAAACTCTGGTGTCTTGAACTTGTACAAGATTTCTACATCAGGGACTAAACTGAGATCCTTAGCGTTCAGCCCATAAGAACCATCCTCGTCTTCCTTTACCCGAAATTTCTCTTCAAGGCTCTTTCTTATTTCTTCCAACTGTTTTGAGTACTTCGCTTTCACTTGGTTCAATTTCTCTAACTCATCAAAGTCTGGGATGTTATCTTTGACATTTTCAGTGTTTGTAAAAGTTACACCCGGTTGAGCTGGGGCAGAGGCGCCGGCCTGGTGTGAAGAGGATACCCCTTATTGAGGTCTAGGTGTAAGGTTGATGAATAGAGGGTTTTTGAAGATTGGAGAAAACGAAGGGTCTCTCGGGTTCTGAGCGGGGTTTTCAACGGTACCTTTCCCTCTCGGGTCTTCTCCCTGACTGAGCTGTAGCATTTGTGATATTTCTTTCATCATATCCTGTTGTGACTTGATGATTGTGTCCCGTATTTCTTGTTGCGTTCATTCCAACAGACCCTTAAGATCAACCTCCAACTTAGCAAAGTTCTCTTCCATTTTTCTAGCTTGAAGACGTGTACGGTATGGATGTGGAATGTTTGCAATTAAAAGAACCAAAATGCTCTGAAATAAGAAGTCTTTTAATTAATTTCGATAGTTTAATAAAATATGCAAATAAATACATCATACATGAATGCAAAGAATAACACTGATTCCGGAAAATATTATTATTAAACGACTGGCGTCGATGGAAACATTGTTTCATTAAAATAATTCAAAGAAAATCTGCTACGCATACGGTTCTACATTAGCGCCTAAGTCAACAATCTCCCTCAATACCCAAACAATCCCTTCTCCCTCCTCAAATTCATCGTCCACGCATTCTTGGAACTTGGTAGCATTCTCCGCTAGGAACTACATCTTTCAGGCGATCCCTTGCATTTGAGTAATCAAGTGTGCCAATTCTTGCTCTTACCTCGAAATGGTGTAAGCAGCGAACTGAAGTCATTCCATTGTCGGTATTTGATATACTTGAATCGCTCCCCCAAAGCTCGTCACTTGATCCTTGAGTTGTTGGACCTCGGTCTAAATCTCCGATCCGACCCTTCAAAGTCTGGTTTTCTGAACTACTAGCTTCTAGCTTTTTGGTGGAACCCTTATGCCTGAGGAGAGACTTTTCCAACCGTCTAACTTGAGCCTTTAATGCCTCGTTTTGGCTTCGCTTATTTTCAAGCTGCTCCGAATGAGTGGTCCGTAGATTCTCCATCTCTTGCTTCATAACAAGAAGTTGGTCCTTGTGCTCGTAGTACTTCCTCTTATAAGTTTTAGCTTTAGCCTTCTCCTCCTTAAGTCTGAGCTCTAATCCTTCGTCTGGCCCTTTATTCGTGATCCTCTTACCCTTATTTAGCCTTTGGAACTTTCGAATCTCTTTCTTTTCCGACTTAAGCTCGAGTTCCAACGTATCATTCCTCCCTCGTAGACTTTTAATTTCTCCTTCTAGTTTGTCTTGTCTAAATCGAAGTTGAACCTATCTTGATCGGCTTTTGCTTCTAGCTGAATAAACTTCTTTTGCTCCTCTTCAAGTTGCTTCCTCATCAAATCAACTTCGATGGAAAGCGTAGCCAACCTTTCTTGAACCGACATCATACCAACAGGATTCAACTTAAGAATGTTGTCGTTGACACGATTGAACCGCCATACTTCATATTCGGGAGTCATCATATACGGGGCACTCAAAATCCTGACTCATCTTGCATTATTCCATGCAGAAGAAGTGCTATACACCTTCCCTTTGTAACCATTTTCGGTCCCATAGTCTACTTGGAACTCATTTAGTCCACTTGTGGCCGGCACAAATTGTTTAGAACCATACTGTCTCAAAACCAAAAGAGGTGCGTAAGCCGTATGCCCCCAAAGACCAAGTAGCGGTACCCATGAATGCTCACCACATCTATAAAGAATATTTCTCGTGAGTATCCAAGGAGCTTTCCAAACTATATCCTTGTCTTTTAGGTTTTGTAAGACGTCCAACCATACCTCTTCAGATCTTTCCGTTGGTCAATCTCTTTTTTGTAAGAATTCTTCTAACGGTGAGAATTTTTCATCGAAGATAGGCCTCGAGAAGTGAACTTCAAACCAAAGATGACTGTAAAACCAGACTATTAGAAGCTGGAGGCATCCTAAGAAACGACCCTCACCATGTCTTCTACAAAACCTCAAAGACTGGAAAGTTTCGGCAAAGATAACATGCACCGAGTTGGTCTTTCCAGCCAAGCAATCAAACAAATCTAATACTTATGGATCGATGAGTCCTAATGCTTTGGGGAACAAAACTAATCCATAGATCAATAATGCAAAAATGTCTTGCTGGACTCGGCCCATTGGATGTACTGAAGCTAATTGTAAGATTCCTTCCCACTTGAGGTACTCATTCTTGTTCCAAGTGGTAACTTTATTTTCGACCCAATAAGGTAAAGTGTCAGAGAGCCAATTTTGCTTGGCCATGAAGGACTTGTTCTTGGGTGTTTTGGAGTAAACTCGATTCTCATAAATCTTCTTACAATTTACAATGGCTAGATACTCTTCGATTATCGGGGTCAAATCAATGTTGCCAATTGTAAAACAACTGTAAGCCGAATTCTAGAATCTCACCAAGGCTTAGAGTAATGACTGATCAACTAGGACATCTAACAAGTATGTTATGTCGCCGTATTTGCATTTGAAAACACTTTTTGCCTCATAATCCCAATGGTGCCATACTGATCTCAATCCCGACACATCATTGTATTCCGTGTTTATGAAAGTTTCGACGGACATCGCTAGCCTATACCCGATAGAAATATTGTCCCCTCGTGAAGCTATTCACCTTCTGACCATATTTGTACCTCGTAGTTGTTTTCATCACTGCTACGGACCAAATCTCCCATTGATCGAGTCTTTAACTTCAAACTATTTTCGAATTAGTGTTTTCTTCATGATATGATAAAATATGCAAAACAAAATATAAAAAGGGAAAAGAATAAAACACAAAAAGAAATATGTTAGTAATGAAATAAACAAATAACAAATCCGAAATTGAAAGAGAAAGAACACATAAATTAGGGAGCAACAGAGAAAAAGACACGAAAAAGAAAACCCTAACCACATGAATTCTAGCTTACTACGGTTGTTCGCATAGATCTAATCGGGGTGGGCTTCCTAAATTCTCACACATGGGTTTGGTTCTAAAAGGGTACTTGAACCTATCTTGTCGCCTACTAAGACGACAAGAACACCAAATTCTGGCCCATTACAGGCTTGCGAATTGGATTCGGTTCGAGGGGAAGCACAAACTAGTGACGTGGAGGGTTGCTTACGTGCCAAAAGGCATGGATCCCGAATTACCAACCTGTAGAGGGCTACTCACGTGGGTATGTGGCGTTTCACCCCCACTCAAGGGATAGAGCTCATGTATAGAGCTTGATGATTATGATACAACACATGTCGGTGATTTCCTTAGAAATTAAATGGGCAATTAATTTGAAACCACCAATTATCAAAGCCCGTACAATTAAAGTTATATCTTCAAAAAGAACCGATTAATTAAAGTCAATTTAAATGTTCAAAATTTCTATCATTTAAAAGCAACACAATTTTTTAATTGGCTTAACTCTCATTTTTGTAAAAACAGAAATGGTCCCTAGTGGAGTCGCCAACTGTAGCAACCTTTTTGCAATCGCTAAAAAAGAGGGGTTCTTGTCTTTTTCTTCTCTTTTGGAAATTATAAAAACGGGGAATTCTTTTCGTATTTTTGAAATTTTTTAGAAAATCTCGGCATTTTTGAAAATGAAAAATACTTGGGGTCGCCACCGGCCACTAGGGTAAGTCAGACACCATAAAACCAGAGATTCTGTTGGAAGCGGGTTCGGGAGTTGGTTACGTGTTGGGAAGGATTAGCACCCCATTATGCCCATAAATCAGTACCAAAATATGTGTTGCCTTTAATTGATGGAAATTATTAAAATTTAAATTGACTTTAATTAAATAGTTCGTGGTTGAATACAAACTTTAATTAGACAGGCTTTTATCAAATTGGTGAACTCGAATTAATTAAACATTTAATTAATAAGGGTGATGATACATCGGACCATAGTTTAAACTGACATCGAATAGGCCTGACTGCCGTGATAATTTATGATTCGAACTTCGTTCATCACCTTTATGCATGATGCAGGCAAATTAGAATGACGTTATGACATGTCAAAATTTTATTTCAAATTACATTTACTTTCATACGGTAAGAATTAATTCGAATATTTGGTCAACATTTAATGAGCCGGGACTGTTACGACACAAATATCAGAATTAATAAATACCTCATTTTTATAAGTTAAGTTAATTAACCAAATGCATGTCTATTAAAACATTAAAGTCATATGAATGACAATTGAAATGCATGACATAGAATTACATGAAATTAAAGCCTAAGCCCACCAAGGTCCTAACCTAAAAAGGCCCAAATTATGAAAAAGATCAATTAGTGATCTAATTATTAACTAGGTTAGTCTAATATTAACCCTAAATTAATTAATTCTTAAAAAAACTAGAATATCCTAATATTTTATGGATTATCTTGAACCATAATAATTAATTCGATTAATTTTAGACTAGTATCTCAATGAGCCAAGGATTCTATTTAAAACGAATCGAATTAATTAATTATGATTTTATTAAATTTTTATATAAGTCAATATCAAATTTATCCTAAAGCGTAATTAAGAGGTGTTTAATTAATTTAATGAATTTAAAATTTATCCCAATAAGCCAAGGATAAATTTAAATTAATTAAATTAATTAGAACCTTAAATCTAACTACGGCTCTAAAAACTAATCCAAAATTTAATTTTATTAATTTAAAACTTATACCCCAATAAAATGAGCACATAATTTAAATTAATTAGATTAAATTATCCTAAACTAACCTAAAAAGCCTATCTAAAAAAACACTAAGAGGAACAAATACAAACAAACAATTGTAAATAAAGGCATATGAGTAAATAACATAATTTAAAATGCACCAAATAAATATGCAATGAGGACTAGACTATGACAAGCTAAAAAGAAAGAGGGACCAAAAAGAGGATTATGCCACTAGAGAAGGCATAATTGAAAGAAATTTAAAAAACAGGGACTTAATAGGGTATTACCCTTTTTAAAAACCAATTTAAAAAAGATGAGGGACTAAATTGAAAAACAAACCGAAAGAAGAGGGACTGCGGAGAGAATTAAAAAAAGCGAAATGGCCTGGGGAAGGTAATTTAGGAACACAGAGGAATTAAATACGATTAAACCATTTAAAATCGGGATTAATTTCGAAATAAGGATTAAATTGTAACTCGAGGAAAACTATGAAGGACCTAGGGTGATATTAAAAAGAGCGAAAACCCTTCTCGCGCGTAATTAAAAGACGTGAAGGGGTTTATGTGGTAATAAAACCTTTTAAAATTTGGGAGGGGTATAAATGCGCTATTTTGGGGAAAAATCAACCTAAGCCATTTTAAAAAGTTTCCTTTAGCTTTTCTAAAAAAAACTCTGAGCTGAGGATGAACGCCGCAGTGGTGTCATCCTCAACCCAAAAACTGATGGTGCTCCGCCGCACCTCCCACCACCGGCCGCCGTTCTGGTAGCCGTAAACCACCGTTGGTCGTCGTTCACTGGCACTGGCAAACCTTTGAAAAACACCCAGAAGCTCATTTCCTTTTCCTAAAAACAAAGACGACCTCTGTTTCCCAAAAAAAAACCTTTTTTCACCTAAATCTAAAAAGAGCCGAGCCAAAAAACTTTAAAAAAATATTTTTGTTTCTGGCTCACCCCTTTAAACCCGAAGGCAGTGTGCCTTTCACCGGTGAAAACCTTAGACGGCTGACCGAACCTCAAACTCAAGGTAAAAACCTTTCCTAGACATAGCTTCTCTCTTATTTTTTATCTATTATGCGTGCAAAAAGCCGAAATAGATACCTCAAAATCTCTTGTTTGTATTCCTTTCGAATCCCGAGGTCAACCGTCCTCATTTACAAATGTTTCGGCTTCTTTATATAGCCGACGATGATTACAACGTATTTTTTTAAAAGAAAATAAAAACTCTAATGCTATTGGTTGATCTGTCAAAATTTGGCCAGATTCGTATTGCTCTCTGTGTTTGTCGGCCCTGACTTATGTTTATGGTTACTGTTTTTTTGTTTTTGTTTTGTTTTGTATGTATTTGGCTCTGACTTGTTTGTTTCATGTTGCATGCGCCACTGAGGGAGAGCCGAAAATTGGAAGGGATCAGAATGGTCGTGCATGGGAGTCTGACGCGCGCGTGGTGTCAGCAAAACGTCGCGAGTGAGCGTGTGGGCCGAGCTGAGGAGCCGCTCCTGGGCGCGTGAGGGATCTGGAAGCTTTATCCTTCAAATTTGAACCTTTGGTGTGCTCCTTGATCTGACGGCCGAGATTGATGCGGCGCCAAAGGACATGATAACCCTAATTAGGGTTTCCTTTCAAGGTATCTGGACCGTTCGATCAATCAGCCAGATCTGATGTCTAGATTTGGCTGCGCAAAGAGATAAAAAGAAATTAGGGTTTCGGTGTAATCCGGGCTTTAGGGTTTCATTATTCAGTCCCAATGTGGGCCACTTGTAACATTAATAGTTTGGGTTTTCAGATAATGTAAATGGACTGTTAAACATTGGGCTTGTTATTTATTTTAAACTATATTATATAATTAATCTTTTTGAATTTTCTGTTTAGATATAATAATAATAACATAATATTATAATAATATAATAAAAATGATAATATTATAATAATAAAATAATAAACCAAATTAATAATGATAAATAATAATAATAATATAATACTAGTATAAAACATAAACCGAAATATTAATAGTATTAATAATGTAAAAAAAGCAAATGATAATAGTAGCAAATAATAATTTTTTGTATTTTTCAAACATAGTGAATAATATATATAAGGTATTAAAAGCCCGAAGCTCATTATCCCAAATATTAACGATAATGTAAAAGTGGGTTAACTCCCCAGATAAAATTGGTGATTACAAGAGGATTTCTCAGTTTGCTTCTTTCTATTCATCCTTTAGGAAAAAAAGATACTAGAATTTGGGGTATAAGTCTAGGTGTTTGTGAGGTTACCTCCTTTACCCAAAAAGGAAAGACAAATTAGTGAATTTGTGAAAATCCTTAGTGTGGATAGCTAAGGTAGTGGATAGCTAAGGTGGTGGAAGTAAACCTTGTTTAGAAGGTTTAACCACTCTAACCACTTGTGCAAATTTTCTTTCTTTTTGCTAATTTCTTCCACCAATTTTTTAATTGTCAATTCACCCCCTCTTGGCCATTTCCATTGATTGTTCATCCCAACAAAATGCAATTGGAACTTTATTTTTGCTGGTATCTCTTGTGGTTGTTCTTCTTCTTTGTGACACTCACAAGGAAGACGAACGATCTTTTTTGTTTTTCGTTTTTATTTATTTCTTGTTTTTTGACTTTTGTCTCTGATTTTTGCAAGCCTGCTCCTTAACCGGTTTTATTTTTATCGGATCAACGCCGTTGTGTTTCTCATGGTGGTGGTCCTAGACTATATTTTTACCGGTTTTATTTATTTCTTCTTTTATTGTTTAATAAAGCCAACATTATCTTTTCAGAAAAAACCTTTGAAAAAATAATCAAGTCTTCCAACATAGAAATTTACCTAAATAGACCCTTAATTATAAGAAATTCAAAAAAGTTTATAAATATTTTTCAATATTTGCAACTAAAACTATAAAATTAAGTAATAAATAATATTTTATATTACTATTAAATTTTAGAATATTTTTAAAATTTTATTGAATAGATAACACCTACAAATCTTGGGTGACAAAAATAAAAATAATAAAAACCGATAGTAATTGACTAATTGAACGAAGAAAAGAAAGATATTTTTTTTTTAAGAAAATGCATATCAAGAAATCTATTTACAACGAAAGTCTCTGCCACTAATTTTCAATTCATTTCGTTCTTTCTTTTTCCATTTTCTCATATTTTCTCTCATTTCTCTGTTTTGACCATAGCAAGAAATTTAGAAACAAAGACACGGACTCCTAAGTTCATCTGTCAACTTGTTTTTTCCCTTATGTTTTGCAGTAATTATGAGCGTTTCAACTTTGAAATATGATTTAATTCCAGTTTCATTTGTGAATTCACTTGTTTTTCTTTCAAATTTAAATATTTATAACTTTTTTAATCTTTGATAAATTTGCACACACCTTATAAATAAAAATGCTCAATACAAAACAAACTTAGATAGATATTATAATGAGAACCCAACAAGTGATCTGTAACACCTAATCTCGATCCGAATCCGAAGTATTACATACGGGTCTCCCAAAAACGACCCGTCAAAATTTTCATTTAAAACCACGAGTTTAACGTTTCTCAAAACATCCAATTCCATAAATCCACAAAATTAAATAACATTAAACAAGTTTACAAAATAGGAGCTCCAATTAAAAAATACAACATTTGACCAATTAATAGTAAACCAAATAAAGTTACAGACTCGACTATGGTAAGGTCCTATGAATACAATCAGTCCAAACTAAAACATCAAGTACTTTACTTCGAAGTTGGCTCGGTGTTGGGTAATTCCCTTTGACGTGCTCCTCCAAAAGAAATCTGCCAAGCTACGCACGGAAAAACCACAATTCCGCACGCTGAGCTAACAAAGCTCACTGGTACATTTCTACTCTACCGCAATTCATGAATATCATAAAACAAGCATACATGATAATATAATTAAGAGTGCACATAAAGGTTTCCCAACACTAAGGATCATCTTCTAGCCTACCCTAGCTAGAGTTCACAACCATGACTCAAGGCACCCTTAAAATATAAGAAGTCTCACATGCCATCCCAGGCTTACCATACTCGAGGCCACACAGCCCATCGAGTTTACTGGAGCTCACACAGCCTACCGAGTTATAATTATTGTACCCTGATCACAAAGCCCTAGAGTAATATAGCCAACATCAAAAGTCCACACAACAACATAAATAACATACATTCCCTAAGCAATGGCCACGAAGCCCTACATTACCCGTGCTCACACAGCTGTCGGGTTACCCGTGATCACATAGCCATCGGGTTAATGGACCGTATCCGGATCACCATAGCCACAGATACGTCTTAGACATACTTGGATCACAATAGACACAAGTAGTATTTACCTGAGGTCACTCAGCCAATCAAATTACTTGAGTTCACATAGCCCATCGAGTTACTCGAGCTCACACAACCCACCGAGTTATGGTTCCTTATCTGGTTCACTATAGCCATAGATAGGCTTCTAACTGCATCCAGATCACAGAGCCCGTGGATACGTCGGAGGTACTTGATCACACAGCCCGAAGTACACATCCCCTTATATAAGTGCCCTTGCGCTAACTCTAGGACATCTAAATTCCTAACCAAG
Source organism: Hibiscus mutabilis (assembly GCA_019671005.1). NCBI lineage: Eukaryota > Viridiplantae > Streptophyta > Magnoliopsida > Malvales > Malvaceae > Hibiscus > Hibiscus mutabilis. The sequence goes on from CM033736.1 coordinate 42,440,114, forward strand.
ACACATAAGATAACATATGCTCCCCGAGCATTCATACATCTCACCAAGAGATAAAAAGTATCAAGCCAACCATTACAAACGCCCCAAGGCATATTTCCCTTCGTTACCATAATTAATATATGTCTTTTAAGGTCATTCACGACATTCTAATTAGATCATCTCATTATTTGTAGTAACTAGTCCATATGGGTGTCCCTTCCGCACACAGCAAGGAACCCAATCTTCACACAACATCAACTGATCCACCATGGATCCTTATGGATTATTAATACGAGCAATCCAGTCAACAATTATCAAGCTATTAGCCATTTATTCCACACGTGGGTTATAAACCATGATTTCTCAGTTTTAGAATTCATTCTATACCTTTAGGGACCCATTGAGCCCTTTACCTCGAATTATAGAACCCTCAAGTGCAACCTCAAAATTCTTGGGAGATTGCTCTGCGAGTACCGATACTCCTACATGGGTATCGGTACACCTCTCTAGGCCGATACACCTCTCTAGGCCGGTACTTCTCCTCGAGTATCGATAATCAATTTAGGTTTGAAAGAATCTAATCAACATCCCGTACCGGTACACCAATCTAGGTATCGGTACCTGTACCGATCCCTATACTGTACTGCTACTCCTCCAAATATATACCAGTACATGAAAGCCTTCTTCAAGAAATAAAATAGTAGTACCGATACGCCTCTAGTGTACCGGTATGTGAAAACACCATTGGAACTCTCATCAAGTATGGGGTACCGATACGCGACCTGTTGTATTAGTACGCCCCTCACATAATACCTCTCTTTTCATACAGATGCGTACCGATATAGACCATCCTGTACCGGTATGCGATCCTTGATTTCAAACTCTAAAGCTCAAGATTTCACAATCCCAACCCTTAACCTAAATGGTTAAGCCTCAAAACGTTCCTACATGTTATTTAAGGTATATTAGGTGGTTTTCTACCAATTTTACACATTATCAACACCCAATATATGATTTACCATTGAAAAGTCTTAAGATTCTAAAAACCTAACTTAACACCCATAAATCATAAAACCAAGCAAGGCATTCATTTTGTGATGCTCATGAAATGTAGGAGACAGAAATGTACTGACCTTAAGTAAGAAATTCCCAGAATGAAGCTTTCACCAAGCTTCTTCATCTCTTCCTTCCTTTGCCCCAAACTTGGAGGAATTTCCCTCTCCTTAGCTTGAAATGTAGATCCCTTGATGTTGAACAACTTTCATTCTACCTCAAAACCGAGATTCACACAAGAAATAACAAAAATCTCACCTTTGTCTTGAGCTCTCAAGAAAAGAATAAGAGAAGTGATAGAGAGGATGAAGGGGGACAAAGATGATATCACTCATTCCAAAATCTACAAACCAATTATGTTTACCCCTTCTCTCCTCTTCGAAAAGGGTGATTTACCCCTTTTACCCTCTCATCATCTTCCCAACCCATATCATAACCCAAGGCCCAAATCCAACTACGACTAGAAGGTCCAGAAAGCCCAAATCTCGTCCCAAGAGCAAAGCTCAGCTCGGGTTCAACCGGCGCTCGAGTTTCCAAAATTCAGGTTGTTACATGGTCCTAGTGGAAAAGAGGATGATGTTCATCGTAGGAGATCAGGGTTCAAATCGCTTTGTCTATAAGGTGTGTGTATTGTCAAAGGGTTAATAATATTTACGAACAGATATATCTTATAATCACCTTAAGACTATTCAAAAAATATACAATCTTATAACTACCGTCTCCCAAAAGACCTAACTCACTTCATAATAATAGTGTTGTTACTGCTCTAACTCAAATCACTTTTTAATGTCTCTTCACCTGTAAAATAAAGAAGAAATTAATAATTTTAATAACACATAATGCCAAAAAAATACTCCTAACGTTTGGCTGAATTGTCATTTTCGCCCTTATTCTTTTTTGAAGCAATTTAACCCTTAACATTTTATTTTGGGTTAAAATAACCCCCTAGTGAATGAAAACTGCTAGTCAACTAATGATAAACAACTTGAAATGAATTGGCAGAATGACACAATAGAAGAAAAATATTTTATATTTTATACTGTTTTTTAAAATTATTTTTTGATTGGGGTGTCATTTTATAAAGTTAGCATATTTGCCTATATGACAATGTTATCGTAGCGTGCACTACCATGTAGGCTTGCCAAGTCATTTCAAGCCATTTACCGTTGGTTGACTAACAGTTTTCATCCACAGATGGGCCATTTTGACAAATTGCTTTAAAAAATAATAAGGGTCAAAATGACGATTTTATCAAACGCTAGGGACTTTTTTTGGCATTATGCCTTTTAACAACGATTATTATTTTTTGCACTAGTAGTGGGAAAAAGTTTTTCACAAGCATGTTTAATTTCGCTTTAAAAGTTAAAACTAAAATATCTAATCCTAAAATCTGAACTCTAAATTCTAATAATAAATCTTAAATTTTAAACTCTAAACTAAACCCTAAATCTTAAATTTGACTCGCTTATGAAATACTTTTTCCTCTGTTCAGTACATAGAATATTATCTTTTAGTAATTATTTATACAAAATAAATAACAAAGTTAAAAGTTTTTTTTGGACATAATAACAAAGTTAAAGTTAAAATGCATGTTTGTAAATTTAATAAGGATTATTATAACATATATATATTAATATAATATTTATAAATTATATTATAATTAGGGGTAAAGTACATAAACAGTCCCCGACTATAGGACATTTTTTTGTTGAGTCCCTCGACTATAAAAAGTTACAAAATGGTCACTCGAATTTAAAAAAAAAAGTAACAAATTAATCCAGTGTCATTAAAAAGTTAACGACTGATGACAGAGCAGTTAACAAAAATGTCATGATAACACTTTTAGTCTTTCATATTTACTCATTCAATCAATTTAGTCATAATTCAAAAAAGCAAAAATTTAGTCTTATTTATGTAGACATTCTATCAATTTGGTCCTATTTTTAATATGGTGACACATGTCTAAATAAAAAGAACTAAATTTGTTGAATGTGTAAATACTTTTGAAAAAAATATTAAATAATTTTTAATTAAAAATAGGACTAAATTTATTGATTTTTTGAATTATGGCCAAATTGATTGAATGTGTAAATATGAAGACTAAATGTATTATTATGTTATTTTTATTAACTTTCATGTTATCAGTCGTTACTTTTTTAATGACACCGGACCGTTTTTTTATTTTTTTTAAGTCAAGTGACCATTTTATTATTTTTCATAGTTGGAGGGACACAATAAAAAAATCCTATAATCGAGAGACTATTTATGTAGTATACCCTATAATTAATATATTTTACATATGGAAAGCTCCACACGTTAAAGCCAAATTATTGAATGTGGTCAATACATAATAAATATATAAATTTATTAAAATAGAAATTTAATTCAAATGAGAAAGAACACACATAGCCAATTAAGTGGTTGAGATACAGATTCAAGATTGAAAGAACAAAGATGGGCACCAACGATATTGGTCAAAGTGATAAGCAGTTTGGTATCGTTTAAATATGTATCGAGTTTAAAATCTTGTGTATGCAGAAAAATCTTGCTGGAAGACCCACCTATTAAAATCAAGTGTACGACGCGCGTCAATCCAAAATAATCGGGACAAAGTCTTAGAAAATCGGGATGACAAACACAAATGGACCATAGGACAATGTAGCAATTCTCATACACAATGAGGAGAGGGGCAATAGGGTCATCCTCAGCAGGATGAAGAAACACATATCTTGAAGGTACAGAATTATAAGGTTGCGTTTGGTTTTGGTAATGGTACACTCAACCTACAAAAAGGCATCAAAAACCCCTTCATAGGTTGGAGCTATATAGCTTACCTTATTATTACAAATGATAAAATATATCACAAGTTTGACATTCAAAAATATATATATCATAAGCCATAAGTTTAGTAACAAACATGTCAAATTCATTAGGTGTTCTAGTTAAGGATAATTACTTTTATATTCAGATCGTATCCGATTAAAAAAATCAAATATCTAATTTTTTGGATCAACAAAATTGTGATCCGTATCCGACTTGAGAGAATTAGATATCCAATTTTTCGGATATTAAATTTTTCGGATCTGATATACGATTTTTAAAATCATTAATAGTAAACTTATTTTTTAAAATTAATAATATATATGGCAATAAATTGATAATATTATAAATAATCATACTATATATAATAAAATAGAAGAAAATATATTATATAATAATTATAATTATAATAATAAAAAGTATAGTAATTACCGAGAAAATAATAGTAGTGTTTTATAATAATAAAATAAAAATATAAAAAATATAAAATGTAATAAATAAATGATAAACCTAAGGAAAAATAAACATGCTAAGGGATCAAATTGAATAAAATTAGAACTTGAAAGGATCAAAATAGCAAATAATTATACGAAATTAGACTACACTCAAAAGAGAAATGACCAAAATAACAATTAATCACAATATAGCAAAAAACCCCTTTTTTTTGGGATTTTTGAATAATCATGTACTCAAAATATCTTAATTTGTATCTAATCTGATTAACCAGTTTTTTCTCGGATATTCGATTGGAATTTCAAAAAATAAAAAAATGGACAGAATATCTAAATTTTAGGATCAGGTCATTGGACTGCTCGGATCGAATTATTTTGAACAACCCTAGTAATAATGATAAAGGATGACATTATTCCTCCAAGGTGACCACCCAGGTTCGAGCACATAGTCTACATGATGTGTGCACATTTTAAAAAGGCTAAGAGTAATGAACAAATACTACCATGTAATCACACCAAAATATTCAAAAAGTGAGAAACATGTCGTTTTTTTTAAATAACAATTTAGCCGATTAAAATTTTGTTTTAAATAGGTTGCTCTGCCATTAAAGTTAAAACATGGCTCGATATATAACATTTTTACTCCCCAAAACATATACATTCTATCAACTTGATCCTAATTCAAAACAATTCAATAAACTTAACACTTCATATTTTAGGAATCTATTGTATTTTGTAAACAATCTTACATTTAAAAAAATTATTTATAGTATAAAAAAGGCTTAAAGCCCCATTGCCCCTTAAACTATACAACTTTTACTGAGTTGCCCCTTTAAATTTTTTTGGGACCTTTTGTCTCCTAAAGTTTCAACCATTACCTCCGCATCCCACATTTTTTTTTGTTATAAAAATCTCATGGACCAATCAAAATGCGCCACATGTCATTTTAACAAAAAATCAACTTACTTTAATTAAAGTGATAAATATTTTTAACAAAAATATTGGACTAAATTATAAAATTATAAAAAATAGGGTCAATTTTAGGTTAAATAAATATTTTTAGGGACTAAAATGAACAAAAATAAAATCTGACAGAGTTAACATGCAATTTACCCATTTATTAAAGTCAGCTGATCTTTTTGTTAAAAATGCAAAAAAAATCAACTTACATTAATAAAAATGGTAAATATTTTTTAACAAAAAAATTGGACTAAATTATAAAAATTAGAAAATATAGGGGTCAATTTTGGGTTAAATAAAATTTTTTTAGGGATTAAAATGAATAAAAATAAAATTTGACAGACTTTACATGCAATTTATCCCTTTATTAAATTCAGATGATTTTTTATTAAAAAATGACATGTGACACATTCTGATTGTTCCATGAGATTTTTTTATAAAAAAATGTGGGGCAACGAAGGTAACGATTGAAACTTTAAGGGGCAAAATGTCCCTAAAAAACTTTAAGGGGCAACTCGATAAAAGTGATATAGTTTAGAGGACAATGGGACATATAAGCCTAAAAAATAGAAACTATTTTAAATAAATTAAAAGTCTAAAAATTAAAAACTTAAAATTCAAATCTAAATATAATCTGGACAAAATTCTCATTTATCACCAATTCGATCGTAAGTATATAGACAACTGTGACGAAGTTAATTGTCAATAACAAAAATAATAATGTGATGAATCGCTTCCGTCAACTACATATTGAAGTTATTGTATTATTGATGATGCAATTAATTATCAATAACGGATTCCTATTTAATTTCATGACATAATTTTTTGTCATCTAACCCGAAGTATAAGGCGACATTCTATATCATCGGCATCCATAATATAATTAGATGATAATATATTATGTCACTAATATTGTGTGACGATAACTTTTCTTTCACCTATATAATATAATTATTGTATTATTAGGATTTTAAAAAAATATTGTATTATTGGTAATGATGTAATGACCAATGACTAAATTTTATATTACGGAATGACGTAACTAGTCGCATTGAATACAAGTTATAATGTAACGTTATAAATTAGAGTCACTATTAGAGGTTTCATAATTGGCCCAATGGGTACCAGAGACCTAATAAACTCATAATACAAGTTAATAAAGCGGAAGAGAGGATAAAACATAGAAATACTATGGTAGTGATATTGGATTTATTGGGCCTTTAGGTACTCATTGAGCCGGTTATGAACATTCATAATCACTATATGCTCGACAACACGTCACGAAAAAGAATACATCGTTATGTTTGACATTTAGTAACACAATTGTGTGACGTACCTCGAGACATCAAAGTTTATGTCACAAAACACAAATATTGACGTAAATGTAAGTTTTAATGACAAATTTTTTATTCCATCAATAAGCATTTTTTTGTAGGGACGATTTTAATTAAATGAGCCCTTCTAATCTTAGGTTAATGGTGGTATGTCATAGGGTATGCATTACTTCCTATTTGTTTGGGGTGTACGAATGGCTTATGTTGTGTAATGTTTTTTTAGGAGTTTTGTATCAGATGTATATGGGCACGTACTTTTCTGGTAGTTCGATGCAATTTGGTGTTTGGTAGAGGTTTTGTTTTTTTATTAAGTAGAGAGATAATTACATTTCCAAAATTAATGTCAGGATTCGAATTCATACAAGATGTGACAACATGAGCATCTTTGACCAGTTGATCAATTAATGGATCTCACTTAAACTTGTTGTATTTGTATATATAGAAATAGTTAAAGTGAAAAGAAAACATGTAAATGAATTTAACCTAAACTTGGTATCTCCTAAAATGAATTAAGATGTCACTGCTATGCTTATGGTTATTGTACAAAATAAACTGTAACCGTTAATTGGTATAACCGTTAAATTTTATCGTTAATTAACATACAATTAAGGTTAAACGGTTTCGGTTAACCAACCGCTAAAAATAATGGTTAATGATTAATCTATTGGTTAACCATTATAAAATTATTTAGACATAAAATAAAGTCTGTGATTAGAATTTCTCTATTTAAATATTTTTTTCTGAAAATTTTAATATAATATTTATCAGATAGATAATTTCATTATTCTCAAAAGAATTAGTGAACATGTGAAAAAAAATTATAATAGGTTACAAGTCTACCTGTAACCGAACCGTTAAGTAACTATTAACCGTTATAACAATTAACCGTTTAAAAATTTAACGGTTAACCATTTTTTAAGGTTAGATTACGATTTAGTAACCGCTATAACGGTTAACCAACCGTTTATGCTAAATAGTACGGTTAACCTATCATGAACACCCCTAATTACATCGTGTTGTTTATGATTCATTTGCTTGATTGATCTTTTTAAAATTCTTCCTGTCTGTTTCCTCGTTACTCCATTTGTAGGCTTCAGGTAAAGTTGGATTCAAAAGCTTGAAGATCGCATCCACGACCAAGTCATAAGACACCCTAACATGTAGGCTTTTTCACTTGACTCCTAGCTAGGTGGTAGCATGTAAATTATGAGTCTAGACTCCTTGAATTCTAGTACTTAATCTATGCCTGTGAGACAATGTGTATATATTTTGTTTATAAAGGAGGGCCTACTTATACTATGATTTTCACTTGCTTAGCATTTTGTAAATTGATTGTGTTATATATAGTATTTGTTAAGTCTTGTATGTTATAAGTAAATGCATGTGTTAACATATCATGAAATAAAATAACTTGTGTCATGCTATGTTAGATTGAGATTGTGTGCTTGTGTGTTTGATATGTTATTACCTTACATGTTAGTAGATTATTTAACAAGTTACTTTTTATAAGTATGATGCATGCAATGAATTTTATGCCTTTGTATGAAAGAAAAGGATATATATATATAGGGTTATGATTCACTTACACTACGTAAAACTCAATTACTTTTTTACTTTTTGGACTGTTGGATGAAGATAAATAAATGGTTAAGGTTATTTCCTTATCCTTTTTTCTATGATAGTATTTCTCAGTCATTCATTTACCTTCATCAAACGGTCCAAAAAATATAAAACTAATTGAGTTTTATATAGTGTGAGAGGATCATAACCCTATATATATAGACACACATAACTCTTTCTTTCCCTCAAAGGCATAAAATTTATTGCATATATATGTGTGTGTATATATATGGATAGGATTCAGTTACATAATGTAAAGGTTTTTAATTTTTACACTTTTTTTGAATCGTTGGATGAGTGAAATAGATGGCTGAGATTAACAGTGGGTTATGTGAAGATTATCACTTGGGAAAAGTGTAAAACTCTGAGTTTTACATTCTATATAAGTGGATCCTAACCATATATATATATATATATATATATATATATATATATATACAAGTTTTACACGCTTTTTTGATTGTTGGATGGGGGAAATGGATGGTTGAGATTAACTCCTTACTTTTTTCCAAGTGATAATCTTCACATATTCTACTGTTAATCTCAGCCATCCGTTTCACCCATCCAACGATCCAAAAAACGTATAAAACTTAAAAACTTTTACATTGTGTAATCAGATCCTATCCCTACATATATATACACACAGAGTGTAAAACTCTTTAAGTTTTACACGTTTTTTTTGGATCGTTGGATGGGGGAAATGGACTGCTGAGATTAATTCCTTACTTTTTTATCAAGTGATGATCTTCACATATTCTACTATTAATCTCAGTCATCCATTTCACCCATCCGACGATCCAAAAAAGTATAAAACTTAAAGAGCTTTACATTGTGTAACTGGATCCTATCTAATATATATATATGGGTTAGGATCCACTTACATTGTGTAAAACTCAATTACTTTCACACCTTTTTTGGACCGTTGGATGATGGTAATAAATGGCTAAGATTATTTCCTTTTTTTCCAAGTGATAATCTTCACATTTCTACTGCTAATCTCATCCATCCATTTACCTTCATCCAACGGTCAAAAAATGTGTAAAACTTTCAAGTTTTACATAGTGTAATCCCTACATATATAGGGTTAGGATCCACTTATATGGAGTAAAACTCATTTGGTTTTACACTAATTTATGGTCATTGGATGAGTTGAACGGATGGATGAGATGAAAAGTTGAAAATAAAGAGATATTTAAGGAGAAAAAATAAGAGTGTTTAATCTCATCCATCCATTCTACTCATCCAATGGCCATAGATTAGTGTAAAACTAAATGAGTTTTACATCATTTAAGTGGATGCCATCCCATATATATATATATAAGAAAAACTTCAATACACAGGTTGTGAAAATTTTGATTTACACAAGCCTTTTAATTTTAGGGGTTAGAGGTTTAGTTTAGGGTTTAGAGTTAAAGGGTTTAGGTGTTAGAGTTTAGAATTTAAGGTTAGTGTTTAGAATTTAGTATTTAAGATTTAGATATTAGGATTTAAGATTTAGAGTTTAGGGTTTAGGTTTAGTAATTTAGGATTTGGGTTTATAGTATAAATATGTCGGCTTGTGTAACCTGTGTATCAAAATTAAATCATATATATATATATATATAGTATTTGTTGTGCTAAAGAATATAAGTGCTTAGGTTTAGAGTTTAGGTTTATGGTTAGTGTTTAGGGAATTATGAGTAGGGTGTATTTTTAAGGTTTATGATTTAAGATTTAAAATTTAGAGTTAGGGCTTAGAATTTACTTTTTTAGTGTTAGGGCATATAAATAGACATCGAGAAGGGAGATGATTTTTGTCCATCACGAACAAACATAGTACAAATTAGCAAAAAAACAACTTGGCATGCAAGATTTTGATTCAATATTTGGTTTGACATGAAAAATTGATTCCTTGATGTGCATTCATGATTTGAAACTTGGTATGGTTTGGATATGATTTGAAACTTGAAGAGTTGAGAAAAAAGGCTTCAAACCTACAGCTGGTGTAGGTAGTACGATATCATATGATATTGCATAGATAATTAGAATCTTGCAATTAGAATGCTCAAATAGTATTGACACCAATTTATAGTGTCGACACCTCCACTTTAGTATTAACATTGCCTTGTTCAATATCGGTGAATGATTAATTTGTTTTCAATTACCAAACACCAAGCTTCAAATGGTGTCGATACCAACAATCAGTACTGATATCATTGCGCCAGTGTCTCAATATCTCGAGTTATATTATCGATACTTATTTTGTAATAGATAAATTTGATTGTTTGCTACCATACCATATCATACCATGTATTTGTATGTATATATATATATATATATGTAGTCCCTAAATTGTTGACTTTGACACAGTACAATACCTCTCATTGTATTTGTTAAAGTTTGTGAGTCAAATTATGGCTTAATTTGACAGCAGAGAGATGACAAAATTACTCAAATTCGATTCGATTCAACTGAATTTTTTTGTTGAATTTCGAGTTCAAGGTGGGGTTTGAAAAAGTTAGAGTTGAGGTTGGGGTGAGTTCGGGTTTAGGGTGAAAATTCCCCGACCCGACTTGGTATATTTTTAAGTTATATATATTTATTATATTTACTAAAATTCCATTAAATATATAATTTGTTTTTAGGTCAAAATTTTCTTTTAAACTTTTCATTTTTTAAGTTATATACTACCTTCATCCCACTGAAAATGTCTAGTATTGACTTTTTTAAGTCAAACTTTTTAAACTTTGACTATTTATTACTTTAAATGTATTATTGGTAAAAATATGAAAAATATGTTTTAAAAACCTTATATCAAGTAGTTTAAAACTATATATTTTATAAAATTTAATTAATTCAAATATTTAAAATAATTGTTGTCAAAATTTAAAAATTTTGACTTTTTAAAAGTCAATACTAGACAAAATTAGTGGGACAGAGGGAGCATTTATTACTCATTTTATTTTATATTTTTAATTATATTCTTCAAGATTATATTACATGCAATCTTTTATAGTTTTTTTGAAGTATTATCTGAATTTTCTTTTTAGAATGATTGTTCGGGTTTCTTGAGATATTCTTGAGTGTTGCTAAATTTTTCATGTTTTATTTCATTGTTGTTTACATTTTTTACTTATCCTTTCAATCATTGTTATGATTTTATTTATTTCAGATTTGTTATTGACTGTTTGGTAGCTGGGAAAATTTGAGATTGGGTGAGAAAATATGAAAATTTGATTAACTCGGGTCGGGATCGAGTTTTTATCCCAAAACTCGGGGAGGATTCGGGGCGGGTAGAACACCAAAAAAATTCGGGCGGGGTGGGGTCAGGTAGAAACTTCTAAATTTCGAGATATGACAAACTTGAAAAACTTGACCCGAACCGATTTACCCGATCTGAGATTTGATATAGACCCAAACATCTTGATTCGAATCCGAACCAAAATCGACCCGAATTTAGTTAAACCGAAAATCAACCCGAATCAAAATTAACCGAAACTAAAAATAACCAAAATCGAAAGCAACCAGAACTGAAAATCAACCCGAACCGAAAGCAACTCGAATTTAATTTCCTCAAATATACATATTTTATTCTTATTTTGTATTATATTACTAATTAACAACTATCTTTGGTAATAGTTTAATGGTTTAATATCATTTTTTCTTTAAAAGATCATCTTCATATATTTACTCAAATTGAAAGCCGATCGATCCGATATTGACCTTATTCGAAAAGCAACCGATTCAATATTGACCAAACCCGAAAAGTCAACTGATCCGATATAGACTCGACTCGAAAAATCTACCAATCCGATATAGACCCGACTTGAAAATCAAGCCATCTGATATTAACCCGACTCGATACGAAATAACATAAATCCGAACTGAATCCGAATCAGACCCAAATCAAACCTAAACTGAAAATCAACCCGACCTAAAGTGACCCGACCCGAACCCAATCTAAACGACCCGATTGTCACCTCTACTTAAAATTGAATTAAGGTGAGAATTATTGATTGAAAAAGCATGCATGTCGAAGTTTATTTAAATGTAGGGTTGTCATCCCTTAATCCCCTTTTTAATCTCGAAGGGCTCCAAAATCTTTACTGAATGAATTTTAAAAAGTACTACGACACTCTCAGATACCGAAATTCATGTTAAAAAATACACATCGTAATCTTAGATTATCGTAGAAAGTAAAAATAAAAACTTTAATAAATAAAGGCTTAACATATAAATAAGTGTCTAAACTATGACTCTTTTAAATTTTAGGTGCCTAACGTTTTATTTCGTTAATTTTAAGCATCTGACTGTTAACTATTCTTAATTAAAAAATTTATTTTTTCTTTCCTTTTCAATTGCTTTTTATTTTTTTAACTTAATTAAAAAAATTAAATTCCCTAAAATTTATAAAATAACCCCCAAATTCAAAACCCTAAAACTCATATTTTAAATCCAGTCACTGGCGTCGTCGCCACGGCGAATGGCGTCTCAATCAAACGGCAAACGTGAAACCTTCATTCACATGATGAACGATGAACGGTGGCCAAAAAGACAACAGACAACATTCAATTCGTGCGGCATGTGAAGGGGACTTCATTTCGATGACGACGACATGGCAACAACAGCAAACAACTGTCGATTTGAAATTTAGATTAAGATTTTCGAAATTTAGGGCCTTTGTGATATATGGTAAAGTTGAAATTTTTTTAAATTTAATTTTTTTAAAAAAATAAAAATTAATTAAAAGAAATTAAAAATTAAAACCTATCACGTGTTATATTTTAATTAATTAACGGATTTTTTTAACGGTAGTTAACTATCAGACACCTAAAATTAATGAAATGAAATACTAAACACCTATTTTTACCAAAAAATAATTTAAATACCTAAAATTAACAAAATTAATAGTTTAGACACTTATTTCTATATTAAATTATAAATAAATAAGTAAAATGTTTTCCCAAATCCCCTCTCTATTCTCCCTGTAGCAAAAGAAGAAAAGAAAAATCTGTAAAGCATAAGACATGAAGCTTTTTAGTATCAGCATGGTTTTTATTTTGTTTGTAATGATTTATGTTTAAGGTTACAAATTAACGACCATTATCTGAAAAGTTTTGGAAACCCCACCAATTTCCTCTTTTTCTTAATTTTTGTAATTAAAAAAACACTTTTTCTGACATTATTACATTTACATTTGTCTTGCTTACATGCTGTTTCCTTTTTCTTGCTGCTGGGGCTCGGAATTTTTCAACACTCTTAAACAAAATCAAGGTAGAAATGAAGTAATAAATTACAAACTTTTGGGTTTTTCTTCGAAGTTTAAATTTTAAAGGTTTAAGAAGTCCTTGAACTTTTTTAAAAAAGTTAATTAAGTTTTTAATTTTTTTATCTAATTATGCTCTTAAACCAAGAAATTTAATCAATTAAATTTTTGAACCAAGAAATTAAATCAATTAAATTCTTTGATCAATTTTAATAATTAAATATTGATAGTTTTTTAATCTATTGGTGCAGTGTGTGATGTCATAGTATTTTCATGTGATATTTTCAAAAAAATATTTTATTTAAAAATTTCTTTAAAAGTTTTAAAGTTTCTAAAAAAGTATAAAAAATATTTTTAGAAAAAAAATTATAAATAAAACATGATAGAACTGTACTGTATCATGCGCCAATAATATCTAAAGAAAAACTATCAACATTTAATTGTCAAAATTGGCTAAAAGACTTAATTGATTTAATTTCTTAGCTTAAGGGCTTAATTAGGTGCACAAAAATTTATGAGCTTAATTGATTTTTTTTTAAATTTGGATTCATACTATTACTTTTTAAAAACTGAATTTAATATGATATTCAATGGTCTTACAATTCGAATCTCAACATCTATAATACTTAAACGAAATCAAAGCAGAGATGAAATAATGAATTATAGGCTTTTTCATCCATGTTTAAAAAAGGTTAAATCTAAATTTAATTTAATTGGTTCGTCTGATCACTCTGAAAATATAAAATTTAATGGTCGTAGACTTCGAATTTTAGCATCTGCAATCAATAAACAAAATCAAAGTAAAAAATGATGAGATAAATTACAAACTCTTCGTTTTCAACAAAGTTTAGAAGACTGAATACGAACTGAACTTACTTCATTCAACTACTCTTTAATAATAAAATATTACAGGTTTAATGTTCGAATCTCAACATTACCGTTTCTTTTTTATAAAAGAAATTAAAGCTGAATCAAAGCACTCCAAAAACAGCTGAGCCTTAAAACAGTTTACCATGACACTTTAAGGACCACAAGAAGCAGAATTATGTCTTGAATGGAATTACTCAATTCATCATATAATTATATATTAAAGCACCATACCTAAAATGGTCCCTTGTAGCAGATTTTATTGGCAGCCCATGGTATACATGTAATAACCCGTCTAATTCGAACCGATATTCAAACAGAAAACCCGATAACGATTCCAAATCAGCAAAGCGATTTTAAAAGAAATAAGCGTGGTCCGTGCTGCTCGGATATTTCATTTCTGTAACGCCTTTCTCATATGGTATGAAAATTACTCGGAAAAAGATAAACGGATGTTACCATATTGGAATCGGATAAGACATTCACACTCGAGTCCGAGTAACATACAACAAGAACCATTGCTAAATGCCAATGTCTGAGACAAAAATTCGAAACAATATCTTTGTAATGAGAAATCTGTAACAATGGCTACCAAGAAAAAACTCTGTCCCCAGTCTATTATCTGACATTGGCCAATTTGTACTCAGCATACCAAAACCCTGCAGAAAACAGACAATTTCATTCGACCAATCCCCATAAACCTTCAAACCCTATGCATAACACAACAAATACATGAAAAGAACAAAATAAATAAATAAATAAGAGAGAGAAACAAACACACATATATATATATACAGCATTGATCACAGCTTAACAATATGAAAAAGAAAATAAATACATGCAAAAGCAGGCAATATATCTAAAGAAAATAATTAAATATCTGGTTTTAGCAGAGCTGTTAATAATCATTAGTGTGTGTGTCTGTGTGTATATATACATATATATTTCAGTATTTTAAGGGGGAAAAAATCAATTGAGAATATCCTGGCATGGAAACATAGGAGCCAGTTATACTTTTTGGCTAGGAGTAATGTCATGTTTGGTGCAGCTGTCATGACCCCATCAATGGAAGACTCTTCAATCTCTCTCTACTAAAACAGGTATTCTCCTCCATTTCCTTTCCAGATCGGATAGAAAAAAAGGGGACAAACAAGAAAGTTGGAATTAAATCACTGAAGAGACTTGTATTTTGATACACTGATATAAGTGATGATAACTA
This sequence comes from Hibiscus mutabilis, assembly GCA_019671005.1. NCBI lineage: Eukaryota > Viridiplantae > Streptophyta > Magnoliopsida > Malvales > Malvaceae > Hibiscus > Hibiscus mutabilis. The sequence continues at coordinate 42,455,663 of CM033736.1, forward strand.
ACCCTTTTCTTTTCTTTTGATCCCCCTTCAATAATTATGTCTTCCAGCACCTGTCCAAATAAAGCCACTTTCATGCCTGTAAACATCTACTCACTGTAAAATGAAAAAAAAAAAAACATTTACAGTTTGTAGATTAACAGTTCCCATATATGCTTTCATTTTTACTTCTGGGGTCCATTGATATCCACCATCACTTTTGGTTGACAACAAGTTCTTGCCTTAGATTAAACCTTTTTGTTTCAGCTTTATGTTTTGAGTTACAGAGTCTGGGTGTTGTGGGAATCAATGTCACAAACAGACTTTTTTTTTTTTTTTGAAAAAAGGGTTTTTAAGGACAGGATGATCTTTAGTGACATGGCTTCTCCATTGTCACTTTGATGAGATGCTTAATATTGAACTCAAATGTGGGTACTTTGAAAGCAAATGAGTTGTCTTATGATCTGTCGTTCGTATTTCAGCAGCATTGAACCTTACCAGACATCGAATACCAGCCAGTTTGCTTTCTGAATACTTGCCGGCACTGAAAGTACTATCAGCAATGCTCAATTGCCGATGTTAATAAAGGAAGTTCAGTCATAAGGGCCACTTGATCTCCGGTTCCTGTCTTCCTGCAGCAGGTAAAGAATTTTGAGTTCCTTTATCTCAAAGTTAGTATTCAATTTCAAAATTCTATTGTTCTTCAGTATGCAGATTCGATAATTTAACTGATTGTTCTATTGTTCTTTTATCACAGATTAAATGGTAAGGAAGATGTCAACGATTGCGGTAATAATCGGTGGAGCTGCAGGGGCACTTGTATTCATCACTGTAATCATAGGATTCATTTGGTTATACAAATCATGTAAGAACTTCTCGAGAAGAAATTCGGAGACAGGCTCCTCGGATCCTTCTGCATTAAGTAAGGTTTCACTGCAACAAACTTGCAGGAACCACTGTGGTTCATGATACAGTTTTTGAGTTAACATTTTCACTAACTACGGCTCCAACATTGCAGTGGAGTGGAATAAAGGCACTGGACCCAGTTCATCGGCTGGACCTCAAGGAGCAAGGCAGTTCAGGCTGGAAGAGTTGGAACAAGCTACCAAGCAATTTGCCGATAGTAATCTCATTGGATTCGGAAGTTTTGGTCCAGTTTATAAAGGTTGGATTCATGACAATGTTGTGGCTATCAAAAGACATACAGGTCTTCCTCGAGAGGAGTTCGTTGCAAGGGTAAAACCAGTTCTTCTAACTCACATTGCTCGTATCCGATAAATATCTGTGTCAAGTACATTAAAACTTGGAAATCCCTCATCCCCTAAAAAATTATTTTAACCTTTTCAAATGGTTAATTATGTCAACAATTTGATCCAAAAAGGCAGTTTCCAGGTAATAATATAAGTTGAGATTTATGAATATGTTACTTGCAGACACTTCATGAAGATGATTTTAACTGTCGATGCTTCTTTTATTTATCTTTACTAGCTCTGAACTCAGACAATTCAAATAGAAAATGACATGTTAAGAGTGTCAAACAGGTAATCTGTCTGTCAGAGATTCGACACCGGAATTTGGTTACTCTTCTAGGCTACTGTCAAGAAAGTGGATCTCACATGTTGGTTTATGAATGTATACCTAACGGAAGCATGTGCAATCATCTATATGGTATGACTCGTTAACAACATAGTTTTTTGTGATCGTCATTCATCAATGCAAGATGTTACGTTCATCCGTGTTTTTGCAGATACTGGACGAGAGGCTCCGACTAGACTAGAGTTCAAACAGAGGTTATCAATAGCTCTGGGGGCTGCTAGAGGTAAATCTGAAAAAAAATGAAGGAATACTATACTAATACTAGTTTCAAACTGAGGAAATTATGTTTTCTCAATGCAGGTTTATGCCGTTTGCATAATCTGAAACCTCCTTTGATACACAAGAATTTTAAAACAGCCAATGTTTTGGTTGATGAGAACTTCACTGCCAAGGTTGCAGATGCAGGGGTAGCAATGCTACTTGAAAAAATAGAAGAAGCAGGTCCATCACACGGTTCTAGCATCAATGTTTTCCGAGATCCAGAGTAAATTGATTTCTTTTGATGCAATTTGTGTTACCGTTGTGGACAGAGAAACCTTCATCTCTACTTAGTTTATCCTGTGCATCGATGTCAGGGTGGAAGCATTGGGAAGCTTCACCGAAATGAGTGATGTCTACGGCTTCGGGGTGTTTCTTTTGGAGCTCATAACTGGAAGGGAGGAGGCTGTGCACATCGATTACCTACGATCCAACGAGAGCCTAATTCAAATGGTGAGCAGACTAGTCCCTTGGTTTACTAGGAGAAACACTAAACTATGATATATATCATATTTCATCTAATGCTAAGATCGAGGCTTATGAATCTAGAGAGAAGGTTTAAATTAAGTTTCGATTTTCCAAGTTATGAATTTGAAGGAAGCTGTCCTAATGTACATTATGGATTTTCTTAATTTCTCTATTCCCTTGGCTCAAGAAATTAACCAATTAATATCTCAAACTTTGTCCTAATGGTTTGTGGTTTTTCTTTTTACTCTTTTAAGCATCCATCACCTGAATTATGAAGCTTTTGTTCAACTGTTTCCACTTACATATTGAAGGTACAATCACGGCTGAATTCCAATGAATTTGTGGACCGTCGTCTTGTTGGAAGCTTTACTATGGATGGCATTAAGGATTTGATCAAGCTGACACTAAAATGCATGTGTTTTCCCGGAAAACGAAGGCCGAACATGAATATGGTCTTGGTGGAGCTCGAAAGGATCCATGAAAAAGAGATGGAACTGACTACAGTCCGGGGCGAAGGTACTTCAAAAATTACTCTAGGCAGTGAGCTATTCGCTTCAAAATAAAGCGGGAATTCCAGTGGAGTCTGTTAAGCTATGGCCAAGCTGAGGCTTACAAAATAATTAGGAAAAAAAAAACATTGAACAGTTTATAAGGTACTGAAAGAGAAAAAAGGGGGTAGCTGGGTATGGATGCTGATAGTTCAATCTACTGTAAAGGAATGGAAATGTACATTATGGATTTGATTTTTCAAATCCATAATTATCATAATCAGCAATGATAGGGTCAATATTGAGGAACATAACAGATGACTCGAATGCATGTGTGGTATTTGAAAGGATAGATTCCATACTCTAGGTTGACATCTCGTTCTAATGTCTTAACCACTCGGCCGGCATGATCTTTGTTCAGGACATGGATGACTCCGAAAGCTACTGGCTATAGCTCATTGGCATCAGTTTCTTCCCTTTGCTCTAGATGCCTGTAAAGAAGCACAAAGAGGACACAGCAGGTAATAAAGCTCTTTGAACATAAAAAGAAAAACATAAACTGTGCCGTACGGGACAGTCAAAGAAGTTCGATATGCTTAGGAATATTAAGATGCTTATCAGAAAGGTCAAAGTTCCCAAGAAAAGGAATATAAATTCTCAATGACTTGATAAGAAACAACTAATCATGCATAGTGGAAAATGTTTTCCCATTGGTCATGCTATGCATCTTTTTCAAAGCTATGCATTCGATATACCGAAAATAAGCACATCAATTTCTTACAAAAGACAATCACCTTGCACGAAACCGCAATTTAGGACAGTATTATGAGTTTCTCAAGAAGAATGTTAACTACTTTCAATCTGAAAGGGGTCCTAGCAAATAAAGGTGAAGTGAATGGTGTTTATATGGCCCTGCCTGTCTCACAATGCTAAATAAAAGTTATTTTGGTGCAAGAAGATCAAATCAATGAAGTGGATTGAGACGTGAAAGGCGACGATTATGACAAACCTTCCCCTCTCACCTTTCATTTCATGTGTAAACATGGGGACCATGTGCCTAGATCCTTCAAATCTACTTCAGGTGATCATTTCGATTTGACTCGACAAATGAATCGGTAGTGGTAGTGAATCTTTGTAAACTACACCACTGATCGAATACAGTTCGGGGAGGAAAAGAAGAAAAGATGCTTTTCTCTATATGTGAAAGGAAAAAGGGTAAAAGAGCAGTAACAGAAAGCTTAAGAAAAGTTTCTACTTCAGCTAAAACATGAAACTGTTGGTTCTGCATCGTAGACCATATACAACATGATCACATTTTTATTGAACCTTTTATAATCGCACATTCATTGGGATTTAATTTTTTTTTCGACTTTGAACATCAACATCCGGAATGGCTTATCAGTTTGTACCCCCTGCTGCTTTTCTCATCAGCAAATTCGGTTTCGCTTTCTCGTTATATCATCAATACTTGCAGACCATCTAAAACAGGAATCACAGAGGACCAAAGATGACAACAAACGATTCCTAGCTATTGGCCCCCCACAAGTTAGATTGTCCCCTCTTTGTCCAACGAAGATCCGAGGATTTAGGGGATGACGGGTCCATAAAGATTTCACATTACCCTACTAAAATCCCATCCTTTTCATTGTCATGTTCAACCATAGTAAATTTACCGATATATATATGTATATATTCACTCATCTTCAATACAGTGAAAAACAAACCTGACAAGTTGGGTTATTTAATATGGGAGCCACAAATCCCTTCTTGAAAATGAAGGAGAAACTCCCTCAAACACAAGTTGGGCACTGCTCTTGGCCTGTTGAAACAACAAAAAAAAAAAATAACTTATCAAACACAAAATAAGACCACCTGGGATATTGACAAGAACATAGCTGTACAATCAAATCAATACCCAGATCATAAAAACCATTGAATGGTTCATCCACAACAGTTACAGACAGGATTATCATTCTATTTTCTTTGTATTTTCTATTGATAATTTAATTTCATACCTCTTAAAATTTGTAATTTCACACATATATTTCTAATATAGTTTCCTAATAGTTCGCATTACTCAACTAAAATTATGTGTCAGTCCTAACGATTATTATGTCCCTAAACATAAATTAAAAAAAAAAGCAGATAAAAGGGTACTGAGATAATAGAACTTAAACCATTTTTACTGTCCTATTTTCTTGTACTTTGGTTTTGGGTTTTTGCCATTTTAGACATGAACACGCCCCCCAAAACACAAAATAGCAGGTGTAAAATATACAAAAAAATAAAAACCAAAATGCATATTTTTAGCTCCCACGCTATATTCTTATTTGGGTAAACTAGTCAAGTACCACACGCCATTAACTCTTTAATGATTTGCTGGAGAAAAATATGAAAAATTATGTACTTAAGATTTGAACTTAGAACCTTTAGAATTAAAGGCAACCTTCTAACAACTAAGCTAACTAAACAACTTTGTATTATTTTTAACACAAATAATATACAATCCAAACTATAAATCTTAAACCCTAAATTTTATTCATAAACAAATACTATTAAAATATATAAATAAATAATATATTATTATAAAAACTAAAAAATAATTTTAAAAATCTAAAATTTCTAAAATTTATAAAAAAATCAAAATTTACCAAAACCCTAAATCCATCCATTTTGGCTACTAATGGCTTTATGGTTTTAGGGTTTAGGATTTATGGTTTTAGGGTTTAGGATTTATGATTTAGGGGTTTAGGGTTTATAGGTTAGAATTTAATATTTTGGTGGATTTTGGGGTTTTTTTTTTAAATTTTGGGTTTTTTTGAAAATTAGTTTTTTAGTTTTATAATAATACATTATTTATTTATATATTTAATAACATTGATAATATAATTTTTTATTTAATATAAACACTTTATTTATTAGTTATATATATTAATATATTATTATATATATTAATATTATTTATAATATATTTATATTATTTATATAGAGTAATATTATTTATATAATAAAATAAATTAAATTAATCTCAAATGTAGTTTGGAATATATATTATTTGTGCTGGAAACAAAACAATTGACTTAGTGGTTAGGTGGTTGCCTTTGACTCTAAAGGTTTCAGGTTCAAATCCCACTGAGTGCATAATTTTCATATTTTCCTCCAGCAAAACGATGTCGTTTTGGGAAATTTAGTATCAAAATAGAGAGAGAAAAAATCCTCTTCCTTCTCTCTAGAATTTTGAGGTGATTCCTCTTATTTTTCTTGGTTTTTTCTTCTTTTTTGGTGGCAATGTGCGAGGGTAGAGTCCGATCATCCCTTGGTCGTAGGAGGAGAGGCTAGGATAGTCACCCAGTGGCCTTATGAACCTAAGTCGTCTCCACCGTCAGGGTTGAAACGATGTTCATGGCCTTTGAGGAACTTTTCGGTGTCGGATAAGTACTCATTTCTCTTTTTTTTTTTGCAGGATCATGTTCGAGGGATGACCTTGGAAGATTGGCAAGAGATTGAGAAAAGGTCTAGTGGTTGATTTGGTTTACTCGGTTGGAATTTTGGGTTCTCCGATATGGCTTCAAGCAATGGCGATGGAGCCGAAATGCTTGTTCTGTGGGTTACATGTTGGCAGCAAAGATTTCAAAACCATCTTATGGTTATTGTTGGGATAGACCTTTGGTTGGACGGTACCAATTTCAAGGGTTCAACGAAAAGGTTCCCTCTTTCGGTGGATTTCAGTCTAGTTTACTTAGGTTCAAGCATGCATATTTTTCCCTCTGTTTGGATCCGTGTTCGTGGCGTTTCTTTGAGTTTCTAATGAATTTTTTATGCCGATTTTAATTGCGTGGAACAAATTTTAAAGATTGAGTTACGGAGTTCTGGTGGTGGCGATTCTCTCTCCGGAGAACCAAGGAAGAAGAAGATCACGTGGAAGGAGAACACCATCCAAAAATAGCTTTCCCGTCTTTGGGCAAGCACAAGACTCATAGAAAAAAGGTGTTGTAGTACAACAAAGCTTAAGGAGTTGACCCTTGAGACATATTTGCTTTACAACAGGGCTGCCGCTAGGCCAAGGCTAGACCTTGGGTGTAGTAGGGATTTTATCGAAATAGGAAACTATTTTTTTGGGCCAGGCAGCCGACAGTTGACAGTTTTGCCGCATCAGAGACTGTCTTTTGTCCTTAAAAAAGTTAAAAATGTTGGCTTGTTATTGAAATATATATTTTGTCTTATCAAAGACTTTTTTATTTCCTTAAAAATGCTGAAAAATGTCGGTCATTTAATGTAAAACTTCAACAACCCCTTGTTGATTGGAGATCGAAAAAAAGGAAAGAGAAATATGCTTGGGGGATGCCTTTTCTCTTGGATTATCATTGTAGCTAAAAAAAAACCTCATTGCCAAGTCTCTCTTATTTCTCTTGGCTGCCTTTTATCCGAGCAAGTTACTCATGAAAGATACATCCATTGATCTTGTTAAGCAAATGGAAGGTTTTCAGTTTATCGAAGAAGAGCTTCTTATTACGGAGGAGATTGAAAAGTTGGGGAAGGAACCGGTTGAAGACGAAGAGAAATAGATAGTAGAAAAGCTTGTGTCACCAAGAATAGTTGATGGTCCCAAACTTATTAGAGTGTATTTTTCAGTTTGGAAAGAACATCCTTTGGAGGAAGCAGCATCCCTTGGCTCGAACATATTCTTATTCAAGTTCAAGAAGGTGGAAGACAAATTTTGTGCTTGAGAGATGCCCGTGGACTTTTGATGGTGAGCTCCTTTCCATTAAGACTTTCGATATGATGCTTAGCCCAAAGGAGTATGACTTCCACCCGCTCTTTATTTAGATTCATATCTATGATGTTTCTTTGGGTTTCATGACTAGTAGGGTCGGGGAAGCTGTGGGAAATAAGTTTGGGAAGAGCATTGCCACTAATTTGCGTGATAAAGATGGATGTACTGGTGAGTACCTTAGGATTAGGGTTGAGATAGATTGTAGCAAGCCCTTAAAAAGGTGCGCGACCATGGAAAGGAACATTAAGACGGGTCAACCCCTTATTTGCTTGGCAAAGTACGAGATGATGCCCAAGTGTTGCTTCTTTTGTGGCATCATTGGCCATGAGTACCAACTTTTTCTGAACTTAGCTGATGGTGATCGATCCTTGTTTCAATTTAGAGATTAGCTTAGGGTTGAGACTCTAACGAAAGTTGCCAACACCCACAGAAAAATAAGATCGAAAATAATGTATGTGACAAAGAGATAAGACTCAACTTCGTGTGAGAATGAAAAAGAGAAAGATGGTGAAGCAACTAAGGAGAATGATAAAAGCTTGGTGGTAGCCCTAGCTCAATCAAAGCATCAAACCACCTCGAAAACTAAGACCAAAGGTGTGAAATGTTCTTTGAAGGGCAGGCTTGAAGGTAGCAATTCAAAAATGGCAAAGAAGGCAAATTTTATTTCTTGCCCTCTCGGATGACGCTGAAATTGGACAAGAGGCAGTGTCTCCCCTCAAGGCACCCATATCAGTGGAGGCTAGTTCTCAGCCCCGCCGGGAGCAATAAAAACCTTATGTTGGAACTGTCGGGGATTGGGAAACCCTAAGACAGTTCAAACCTTGTCAAGATTCATGACCTTGAATGATCCCGATTTAGTTTTCATTAGTGAAACTCGGCTTTTCAAGAATAAAGTTGATGGTATTCGTTGCAGGCTTAATATGGTAGGTTGTTTTGATGTTGAGAGAAATGATAACTGTATGGGTTTGTTGTTACTTTGGAAAGATAGTGTGCAAGTTAACTTACTCTCCTTTTCAAAGCCTCACATTGATGTTGAAGTTTTTCAGGTGTCTTCTAAGTTTCAATTCACCGACATGTATGGAACACATAATTACCCAAGGAAACATTTGGATTGTGAGCTTCTCGACAGATTTAAAGGGGAATCTCAACTTCGGTGGCTACTAGGGGAGACCTTAATGACATCCTAAGCATTTATGAGAAGGCATGTGGGAGAAGAAAACCGAGAGTAAAAATGGACGTATTCAGGGTTGCCCTTGAGAGAAATGACCTTTGAGATATCAAACCAAGTCGAAGATGGTTCACTTGGCACTTTGAGGACAATGTGGAGACCAATGTTAAGCAAATGATTAATCGGTATGTGGCTTCTATACCTTGGTTGCACTTGTTTGGGCAATATGAGATCACAACGGAGTACACAAAAGATTCGAACCATTACTTCTTACTGTTGAATACGGATGGCAAGCCAGGAAGTGAGGGTAAACATGAAGACTATATCAAGTTTGACATGTGTTAGGCTAATAAGAAAGAGTGCTCGCATATTGTCAGCAGTTCATGGAACAATCCTAGAGGGACCAATTTGGACAAATTAAAGATGGTTAGGGAGAACCTTAATGAGTGTCAATCAACTAGAAGGAAAGCTACCGTGCGTTGCAAGAAACAACTCCAAAAGAAGATCGATGACCTCTTGTAGCAAAGTATTTCTGAGGCAAACCTTGATGGCTTAAGATATCAAAGAAAGAGCTGAAAACAATCTTGGATAATGAGGAGGTTTATTGGAAACAAAGGTTTAGGGTGAAATGTCTAAAGGAGGGGGATCAGAACACGGGCTTCTTCCACGTTAGGTCAAGCAACCGTAGGAAAAAGAATATGATTAAGGGCATTGAGGACAACGATGGGAATTAGGTGGAAGGGGTGGATAACATCTTCGGAGTTGCAAAAGACTTCTTTTCCAATCTTTTCGAATCAGACAATGACACGACTTCTAACATGATCCTACAAGCTATTAATACTTGCATAACACCGGAGATGAACGACAAGCTATGTGCTGGATTTACGGTGGAGGAAGTAAAAAAATGCCTTTTTTAAATCCACCCAAACAAAGCCCCAGTTATAGACGGTTTTCTAGCTTCTTTCTTTTAAAAGTTTTGGTATAACCTAAATGTTGAGTTTACTACTCTTTGCCTTGACCTTCTTGCGGGTAAAGTGAATATGTATGATGTTAACCAAACAGTCATTGTTCTTATCCCAAATTAGATAACCCGACCCTCATGAAACACTTTAGGCCAATTAGTTTATGTAATATAGTCTACAAAACTTGTTCAAAAGTACTTGTAAACAAGTTGAAATCTCTTATGTCCATTTGTATTACCGAGAACCAAAGTGTTTTTTTTTTGTGGGTAGACTTATTTCCGATAATGTTATTGTTGCTCACAAGTTAATTCACTATCTAAAGGGTGCTAAAAATGGGCCTAATAAAGGGGCTGCTATTAAATTAGATATGGAGAAAGCTTATGATAGAGTCGAATGGCATTTTCTCTCTAATGTTATTTCCAAAATGGGTTTTGCTTCTAAATGGATTGACATTGTGATGGCATGTATGACTACTGTTTCATATTGTTTCAAGATTAACGGTGTTATTTTAGATTCTTTCAGGCCCTCTAAGGGACTAAGGCAAGGGGACCCTCTCTCCACCTACCTTTTTCTCTTTTTCACACATGGACTTTCGACCTTGCTACTGAAGGTGTAGCGACCTTTTTCTAAAAATTCTTAGAATCACTAAAAAGGAACGTAGTCCATGTTTTCTTTCGTCTTTTGGAAAATGGGGAATTCTTTTTGTATTTTTGAAAATAAAGATTTGGAGTCGCCACCCTAAGGTAGGCCGGACACCATAAAATCAAAGATTCATTCAAAAACGGGTTCGGGAGTTGTCAGACAATGACACAACTTCTAACATGATCCTACAAGCTATTGATACTTGCATAACACCAGAGATGAACGACAAGCTATATGCTGGATTCACGGTAGAGGAAGTAAAAAAATACCTTTTTTCAAATCCACCCAAACAAAGCCCTAGTTATAGACGGTTTTCTAGCTCTTTCTTTTAAAAGTTTTGGTCTATCCTAAATGTTGAGTTTACTACTCTTTGCCTTGACCTTCTTGCGGGTAAAGTGAATATGTATGATGTTAACCAAACAATCATTGTTCTTATCCCCAAATTAGATAACCCGACCCTCATAAAACACTTTAGGCCAATTAGATCGGACACCATAAAATTAGAGATTCATTCAAAAACGGGTTCGGGAGTCGGTTACGCGTGGGGAAAGATTAGCACCTCCATCACGCCCAGAAATCGGTACCAAAATATACGTTGCTTTTATTTGATGGAAATTATCAAAATTTAAATTGAATTTAATTAAATTGTTCATGATTGAATTCAAAATTTAATTAGACGGGCTTTTTTTAATTGGTGAATTAGAATTAATCAAACATTTAATTAATAAGGGTGATGATATCTCGGACCATAGATTAAACCGACATCGAATAAGCCCGACTGCCGTGTTAATTTATGGTTTGAACTTCGGTCATCACCTTTATGCATGATGCAGACAATATAAAAATGATGTGATGACTTATCAAAATTTTATTTTGAATTATATTTACCTTTAGACGATAAGAATTAATTCGAATATTTGGTCAACATCCAGTGAGCTAGGACTGTTATGACACAAATATCGGAATTAATAAATATCTTCGTTTTATGATTTAAGTTGATTAATTACATGCTATGTCCAATTAAAATATTAAAGTCATATGAATGACAATTAAAATGCATGACATAAAAAGACATGAAATAAAATCTAGGCCCACTAAAATCCTAACCTAAAAAGGCCCAAATTATTGAACATTTGATTAGTGGACTAATTATTAACTAAGTTAGGCTAAATATTAACTCTAGAATAATTTAATCCTAAAAAACTAAAAAAAACCAATATTTTATTGGTTATCTTGAATCATAAAAACTAATTTGATTAATTTTAAACTAGAATCCCAATGAGCCAATAATTCTATTTAAAATTATTCGAATTAATTAATTATGATTTTTTAATTAGGTGAGCTACATCAAATTCAATTTTACCCCTAAAAATAATTAAGAAATGTTCAACCAATTTAATACATTTAACATCTACCCCAATGAGCCAAGGGCGAATTTAAATGGGTTGAATTGATTCGAACCTATAATCTACCTAGGGCACTAAACCTAAATTTAATTTGATTAACCTTAATTATGCCCCAATAAACCGAGCACATAATCTCGATTAATCAAGTTAAATTTTTTAAACTCTAATCTAACCTAAAAGACCTATCCTAATAAAAACAAAAGGAACAAAAAGAAGCATATCAAGAAAACAAAAACTACACCATGCATGGCTATGATACATGTAAAATATGTCCGTATCAAATATATATACATATGCTTAATTCCGAAAGAGGTAACATATATAGAAACTTGCAATATATCTATGTTCTGTTATATATACATATGAAAATAAAACCTTTAAAAACGAGATTTAATGAGAAATCTATAATATTTACAAAAGTTTATAATACATATATATACTTTATACTGTTTTAGAAATTATACCTTTTAAGTGTAAAACATAGCATATTTATGTTCATAGAGCGTACGTCTACAACACATGTGATACTAAGGAGCTAATTCGAATATAAATCATATGTGCAACAAAGCTGACGCATCTACACAGACATCGAACAAAACAACAAATCGAACGGGCCAAAGACACATGTATCATCAAGTAAACAGATAAACAATTAAATAAGAAAGACCAAAAGGTAAAAAAAAAAAATACAAGGGCAGAAGTTAAATATACTATACAAACCAGGGTCAAAATGAAAATAAAACAAAAAGGAGGGAGACTGGACACTGGATTTTGGACCAAATTGCACAAAATCCAAAACTAAACGGGAAAATAACCCATTTAAAAAGATTCAGTTTAAAAGGGGACGAAATCAAAAGTTTTAAAACATCCAGGGGCTTCGGAGAGGATTTTGAAAGACAAAAGGGCTTTAAAAAGAGTTTGAAAACACGGAAGGATCAGCTGCAAATAAAATAGTTTTGAAGATGAAATCCTATCGGATTTAGGGACTAAATCGAGACAGAATCAAAATTGACGGGCTTAAAAAAGAGGAAATGGGGGACCAAATTGAATAACACTAGAAACACAAGGGATGGCGGAAAGAAAAACGGAAGGACAGAATGGTATAAAATGTGATAAAACCCATTTTCATACCGGGTACAAATACCAAAAAACTAAAACAGATTTCACTTTATTTTCATTTCTCAAACCGGATCAAATCCCTTTCCCCATAAACTCTCTGGTTTGTGCAACGAGGGGCTCTTGAGTTCTTCAAGAACTCATCCCCTTTCCAGAATTCAGCAACTAACCGTCGTGACGGCCGTCGTATTGGCGCCGGAAATGCACCGACCAGACCCTGAAAAACCTCTTTTCCTCCTTTTTAAAACCGAAAATGACCACTGATCTCCCAAAAGAACATCCATTTCCCCTAGATCTGACTAGATCCATAACCTGAGAACCCCATTTTTTTTAAAAAAATAGATCTGAGTAGGGTTATTTTTAAAAAACAAAGCCCTTTCGTTTTCTTTTTGAAACCGTCATAAAAACACTTCATTCTACAAAGTTAAACCTTCTCGGCTCCTTCCGACTCACCACTGACGCCCCTAAGGGCTAGGGTTTATTGCCGGAGGCAGGATTCGAATCGTCGCCTCTACGAACGGAAGGTAAAACACTCCCTCTCGTTTGAAAACACGAAATGATCAGTTGCGAATAAAACCGTTTTGAAGATGAAATCTTATCGGATTTAAGGACTAAATCGAGACAGAATCAAAATTAACGGGCTTGAAAAAGAGAAAACGGGTGACCAAATTGAATAACACTGGAAACACAAGGGATGGCGGAAAGAAAAACTGAAGGACGGAATGGATTAAAATGTGATAAAACCCATTTTCATACCCGGTATAAATACCAAAAAACTAAAACATATTTCACTTTATTTTCATTTCCCAAACCGGATCAAAACCCTTTCCCCAGAAACTCTCTGGTTTGTTCAAAGAGGGGCTCTCGAGTTCTTCAAGGACTCATCCCCTATCCAGAATTCGACAACTAACTATTGTGCCGGTCGTCGTATTGGCGCCTGAAATGCACCAACCAGACCCTGAAAAACCTCTTTTCCTCATTTTAAAACCCAAAACGACCACTGATCTCCCAAAAGAACATCCATTTCCCCTAGTTCTGACTAGATCTATAAACTGAGAACCCCATTTTGTAAAAAAAAAACAGATCTGAGTAGGGTTTCTTTTTTTTAAAAAATAAAGCCCTTTCCTTTCTTTTTTGAAACCGTCATAAAAACACTCTATTCTACAAAGTTAAACCTTCGCGGCTCCTTTCGACTCACCACTAACGCCCCTAAGGCTAGGGTTTATCACTGGAGAAAGGATTCGAACCGTCGCCTCTACGAACGGAAGGTAAAACACTTCCTCTCTTTTCCCCTTTTTTATATTTTTACATGCATGCAATCAAAATGAGATATACATTGAAAGGTTTTTTATTGCTTATCTTTTTCAAATACCCGTAGGGTTTTACAATGAGATTGGACTTAGTTTTTATAACCGAAGATTACAAGAAAAAAATCGATATCCCTGTTGCCTTTTGGATTGTTTTGATGTATATTGCTTCTGAACTTGTCTCTACATTTTCCTTTTTTTGTCTTCTGATGATCTGCGTTTTTTTTTGCTGCATGTTGTTGTTGTGCTCGAACGAGAAAGCTGGTACCTGCTGGGCGGCTGGTGTGGCAGAGGCTATCACGGGATGCACGCGCGCGTGATGGAGCGCAACAGACAGGGCGTGCATCACACGCGCACGGGGCTCGATCTTGACCGTCCGATGCACTCACGATCTTACGGCTACGAGGAGCGGCGTATTCAGAAAGGCTTCCTTAGGGTTTCCATCCGAGAGTTGATCTGGACCGTTGGATCTAATCTTGATCCAACGGTCAACAGTCAGCTGCGCATAAGATCAAAAGTATTAGGGTTTTTGATTTTATGTAATTAGGGCTTTTCAAATACTGGCTATATGTAACATTTATTTTTTTGGGTTTTTGTTTTTTTTTTTTGTATAAATGGACTTTATAATTAAATAATCTGGGCTTATTTATTATCAGGCTTTTATCATTTATTTGTTTTTATATTTTGGTTCTAATAACAATGATAATATAATGATAAATAATACGTATAATACAAACCAAATAACAATATTAATACATAATACTAATTAAGGCAAATAAACCTAATATTTTTTCTTTTTCAAATCATAACATAATAAAAAATGATAACCTAATATATAGACATGTAATATATTAACAGTAGTAATACTTATTAGCTATAGAATACTAATAATAATTAAAATATTGTTTTTCGTTGTTATTATTATTTTTTATTCAAATTATAATAACATATAATCAAAACAAATTAATAGCAATTAATTATACTAATAATAGTAATATAATAATAAAACAATAAATATTTTTGGTTTTTTAACTAATATTAATATAAATAAAGTATTAACAACTAAATCCCATTCTTATTAAAAGAAAAACTAAAATAAAAAACGGGTTAATACCCCGGATAAAATTAGTGATTACAGAAGGAACAAAGAGAGAGGAACATTTGAGGTGTTCGAGCAAGTCAGAATGGCCCAAGAGTGAATCACCTTTTGTATGCCGATGATTGTCTTTTGTTTATCAAAAACTTGGTTAAGTAGGCAACAAGATTGAAGCAAGTGCTCAAGGTTTTTGAGTCTTCTTCGGGACAAAAGGTTAATGTTGAGAAATCCTCTATCTACTTTAGCAATGGCATGAGCAATCAAAGCAAGACCGAGATCAAATCCATTTTGAGCATGAGAGAAGATGTAGTCCTTGGGCAATACCTTGGCCTTCCACTTATTGTGGGCAAAAACAAAATAGAGGCCTTCAGTTTCTTGGATGAAAAAGTTGATAAGAGAATGTATAATTGGACCAAGAATCTCATGTCATATCGTGGATGAGAAGTGCTCATTAAATCCGTGGCACAAGCCATCCCGCCTATGCTATGACATGCTTTCTACTTTCGGATTGTATCATTGATCCCATGGTTTCTACAACAAGAAGCTTTTGGTGGTCGGGCAAGAATAAGGAGAGAGGATGGCCCCATGTGGCGTGGCAAAACCTTTGCAAGCCGAAAGGAGTATGGGGACTATGATTTTGGGATCTAAAGACTTTTAACCTTGCTTTACTTGCCAAACAAGTTTGGAGAATGATGTGCAACAAACTCTTTATGCTTCAAGGTGCTCTCAGTCAAGCATTTCCCTCATGGTGATGTGCTCGAAGCAAAGAAAGGGGAAAATTTCTTTCATTGAAGTAGTATCTTCAAGGCTAAAAAGGAAATCAAGAAAGGATTTTATTGGAGGCTCAGGACTAATAGCTCAATTCAGATTTTTAAAGACAAATGGGGAGGAACCAAGTCAATCTTGCTAGAAGGAAGCCACTTGGATAATGCCACAAACCCGATTACAAGTGGAGAGTTCATGGTTCGCAACGTGACAACCTAGAATGTGGTCAAGCTCAATCAAGCGTTCTCGGATAGAGATGCCTACTCGATCAGTCGATGCCCTATCATACCCACTCGAGTGATTTTCTCATTTGGGGTTACCACTCATCTGAAAACTACACCACCCATTTCGGATACAATTGGATACTTCTCCCAAACCATGAAG
This sequence comes from Hibiscus mutabilis, assembly GCA_019671005.1. Lineage (NCBI taxonomy): Eukaryota > Viridiplantae > Streptophyta > Magnoliopsida > Malvales > Malvaceae > Hibiscus > Hibiscus mutabilis. The sequence goes on from CM033736.1 coordinate 42,472,069, forward strand.
TAAGGGACTCTTCCTCTATTTGGAAGGCAATGGCTAGACTGCCAACATTGCCCAAAATACGTTTGTTAAGATAAAGACAATGCCACGATGCTTTCCTTACGGGCCACAAGCTAGCAGCAGCGAGACTTGATCCAGGTACTTGTAAAATGTGCAACATTGGCTTTGAATCTTGCCTCTATGCCTTTCGAGACTGCCCAACCATCAAGGAAGCCTTTAACCTTTGTGCTTTATCGACCTTCTTTCCCAATGGCCCATTTCCGAGTTGCAAAGCATGGCTGAAAGAAGCGCTCAAGTTCCTTGATAGGGATAAGTTCACACTCCTTATCATCCTCCTATAGAATCTTTGGAACGGGAGAAACAAGCTCGTACATGAGAACAAGGCCCTCCTGATCCGAGCAGTGGTGAACCATGCCTAGATTTTAGCTACGGACTGCACTGCTGCCCACGAACCCATCAACAACTCGGTCCCATGTAGTCGAGCCAAACGATGGTCTTCTCCTCCTGAGGGCACCATCAAGGTAAATGTAGATGTCGCATTCTTGGCTAACACGACGGCAGCCTCGATTGGAGTGGTAGCACGCAACTCCCATGGCTTGGTTATTGATGCGAGAGCCCACAAACATCAAGGGGAGCACACTGCCGAGACAGCCGAGGCATGTGCCTTCACGATGGGCCTACAAATAGCCATGGAGAAAAATTGGCCAAAAACAATCATCGAATGAGACTCCATAGCGTTTGTCAATAAGCTATCTACCGAGAAGCTTGATAGGTTGATCACTGCCTCTCACCTGCCCAATGCGTGCTCCATCCTTGTCGATCACGCCTTTCTTAAGATCTTACACATAGGTCGAGAGGCCAATAGGGTTGTGCATTCTCTTTCTCATTAAATCATGTCTTGTAACGAAGCTTTTATTTTCTCTTATGATGTACCAGATTATATCTCAACTTTTGTAATCGATGATGTAATTTATGACTAATGCAATACAATCAACCTTTCAACAACAAAATAGTATCAAAATAGAGATACCAAAATGACGTCGTTTTGGTCTAGCATCCAAGTCATCACGCCGTTAAGGAGTTAACGGCTCGGTGGTATAAACGAGTCAAAAAATAAAGTTTAGTGACAAATTTGGACTGATTGAAAGGTTGATGGTATAAACGGGTCACCCCCAATAGTTTAGTGGTACCTGGCATAGTTTACCCTTCTTATTTTCATCCCTTGCAAATATGACTGAAAAATAAATTAACCTTCAACACTGAATTTTTTAAAACTAAATGCATAATGAAATTATTATGTTCAAGTTTTACTTTGGACTATTTACTTTTGATTGTTAAAGCTAGTAATACATCGATCTATATGTATTATGGAAAATGATTTGATGCACGGTGCATTTTTAGGGTTTATACAGCGGTGGAACTTGACGAAAGAGTTTGTGGGGGCTAATTTAAAATTTAAAAAAAGTAGAGATTTAAATGGAAATTTTCAAAAAAAATTGAAGGGTTTTATTTACAATTTTTCAAAAAATGGAGTCCAACTAAAATTTTTGAAAAATGAGAGACATAGTGAAAATTTTAAAAAAATATGAGAAGGATTTAATTAAAAAATAAAATTTTTGAAACTTAATATGGATTTTTAAAATTTGGGGCCAAAATAAATTTTTTGAAAATTTAAAGGACTAAAGTCTATATTTTTTTTCAAAATTTTGAGGCCGTGACCCCCACAGGTCTATAGTGTGTTTCGACTCTGGGTTTATGGTTAGAATTTTAGGGTTTATAGTTAGCTTTTTAATGTTTAGAGTTATGATTTAGAATGTAAGGTTTGATTTTTAGTGTGTACAGTGGTGAATCTAGGGGTGGGCCTACCTATGTCATGGCCCACCTCATGCCCAAAAAAATATTTTTATTTAATCTCAAAAATAAAATTTAAAAAGTTTTTATTTTTTTTATTTTTATAGTTTTTAAATTAAAATTTTTTGGTTCGCTTGTTGTTAAAGAAAAATTTAAAAATTACCACAATTTTTATCTTTTTATTTTTATAGGGTGTAAATGTACAGAATATTCGATAAATTATTCGTATAATATTTGTTTATTAAGTTAAATAAATGAGTATGGACAAATTTTTCATGTTCTTTTAATAAACGAACGAACACGAACAAATATGTGTTCAGTTTGTTTATGTTTATAAACAACCTCGTTTATTTATTAATGAAATTTTTATAAAAATATTAAAATAGTATCTCTATTTTTATATTTGAATTTCAACTCATTAATCTAATAAATATATATTATATTTGCAATTACTATTGATAATTTGACAAAACAAGTTATGGACAGTGTGCTCTAACGTCTCGTTTGGTACATTAGATGCAAAAGAGGAGTGTTGTATATAAAAAGATGAATAAAAGATTTATTACTACATCTAAGTGTTCGGTTTGTTGAAAATTACGATATATATTATTGGCACTATATTTAGTTTTAACTATACTATATTTTATTTAATAAACAAATAAAATGAAATAAAGAGATGTATAATAAAAATCTGTTTAAATTTTTAAATATTGTTTTTAAGGAGATTAAACAAACTCATAACCATAAGCTTTGAATAAAACTAAATTAAGTAAAACAAAGTATAAGTTATTGAATAAGTGATAATTTTTTATGACATCTAAAATAAGCAAAGAACTAGCCTCTGAAGTTAATATTCAATAAAATATATTCTTATAGATAACATTAAAAAAACATAAATTTGTAATACATCGTTAGCTTATTTACACCATTATAAATAAGTATCGATAATTTATTTACACTTAGTCACTTATGTTCATTGACATGTAATCATATTATTTTTAATTGTTACTCTATTTTTAATTTAAAAATTATATATGTGAGTTATGTTAGATGAATTTCTTGTTCGATTTATATTGGCTCAGTCAATGATATTTTTTCTGGATTCGCCGCCGAGTGTGTAGGGTTTAGTGTCCCTAAAATGACATATGACATCATTTGAAGTGCGCTTGTGAAAAGAAAAAACTCTACTCGCGGTGCATCAAATATTAACTCAAACATAACTCCACCATTCATTAAATATAATGACTAAGAGATTATTCATGTATAATATTAATACGTACCCTTTTCTTCCGATCCTTGGAATAATAGAGGTATAAAGTTAAGCATGGAAACTCGATGAAAAGGCCGATGTAATTGATGGTGGCCACTAAAATGTCTTCTTCAACAATGGAGACAATAAAGGGAAACCAGATCATACTCTTCAGAATCATGCACAAGTCCAGATATGACTGAAATTTCTCCACTGTCTTCTTTTCATGGATTTGATAAATTGTCGGCCTATTTTCATTTATATTCACAAAAACCAACAACTATCGATTAAAATTTCGAATTCAATAAAAACAATTAACAATTTAACATGATGATAAATATTTATAACGATTGACGAGGGAATAAAAAGAGTCGAATTTATATTAGTTTTGAAGTTATAGTAATTTATTTTACTACGGACCAATAAAAGAAATTTATTATATATTTAATTTAGGTAATCTAAAACTGAATGAGAGAAAAAGCATATTACACTAGTGAGAGGAAGATGTTAGAACCAAAAATATATTCAATATGAATGTATAAACCCAAGATCAATACATGCCATATCATTAAGAACAGAGACTAGATTTGCGGAAGCGTACTGAATCTATTGATGGAGCTTTTCCAGAGAGGGTTTGATCTTCCAAGATGATACGTTATCTCTTACCATACAACTCTTTGACAGGGAAGGAAAGATATGCAAGTTAACATATATTTTGGGGACTATTACCCATTATATAAATTGAATTAAAAAATAATTTATTAATGTTTACAACTATGTCCCTCATTGAGTTATAAATATAACTTATGGTATCTACACTTTTAATTCCATGACAATTTAATACCTACAACACGTGTAACATAATTTGTCACTTAATTTCGTGTCATACTTTATAATAGCAACATACATTATACATATGTGCCAACAATTACGGATTTTAATCCAAGAATCTCCCACTTGGGCAACATATGTTTCCTGACAAATGTATAACCTTATGAGCTCAAAAATTTGCTATCATACAATAGGTATTCTTTGGCAATCTCGTCCATCAACCATATCCATATAGGATCAAAGTGGTCTTCGCCATATCAATCATAACTAGACCCATCATTGATTACGTATACAAACACAATCAAATGACATAGATCAATCATGGATGCGTAGCATGGAAATTACATGTAATGTGAACCAAACATGCCTATTTTCAACTGATCCTCTTCAAACTTAAGTGAGGTCCTTATCAAAAATAAGAAAAGAGTGAAAAAAACTGAATACTTTATTTCTGATTAGAAAATAATCAAATGCATAAATATCCGAAAACAAACTTAAAGTAAACAAATAACAAACTCTCACTCAAACAATAACATCCTCAAATGATATAACACCCATATGAGCAGTGTGCTCATGAAAGATCTTGAGTGGTAAACCTTTTGTGAGCGGATTCGCTATCATGGAGTTTGTCCCAATGTGTTCATGGATATTTGTCCACTTTGCACTCTTTCTTTTACAACTAGGAACTTTATGTCTATGTGCTTTGACTTAGACGAGCTCCTATTGTTTTTGGAATACAGCACTGCTGACTTATTGTCACAAAATAACTTAAGTGGCCTTTCTATATTCTCCAAAATACGAAGCCCGATGACAAAATTTCGCAGCCACATTCCATGATTTAATGCCTCATAGCATGCTACAAACTCTTCTGTCATAGTGGAAGAAGCTACAAGTGTTTGTTTAGCACTTTTCCAGGATATAGCTCCTCCAGCTAATCGATAAATATAGCCTGATGTAGATTTTCTACTATCTTGGCACCAGCAAAATCAAAATTCAAATACCCTATGACCTCCAAATAATCTGATTTCCTGTAAGTGAGCATGTAATCTTTTGTTCTATGAAGATACCACATAACCCACTTGGCTGTTATCCAATGGTTCATAACAGGGTTGCTTGAATATCTGCTGCATCCCAACAATGTACGCAATATCCGGACACGTACAAACCTGAGCATACATTAGACTCCCAATAGCTGATGTATAGAGAATCCTTTATATTTCATGAATTTCAATGTTACTTTTAGGGGATTGAGGAAGACAAAATTTGTCTCCTTTAGCAACAGAGGTGTCCATTGGTTTACAATTTTCCATGTCAAGCCTTCTAAGTACTTTATCTATATAGTTATTTTGTGACAATCCAAGAATACCCCGAGATCGATCTTGATATATCTAGATTCCTAAAACAAAAGAAGCATCCCCAAGATCTTTCATTTTAAAATGCTTAGATAGAAATATCTTAATTTCGTGCAATAAGTCTATATCATTTGTGGCAAGTAAAATGTCAACGACATATAAAACCAAAAATATATGTTTACTCCCACTGAACTTGTGACACACACAATCATCAACAATATTCATCTCAAAACTGAGCAAGATAATTACTTGATGAAATTTATGGTACCATTGACGAGAAGCTTGCTTGAATCCATAGATGGATTTTGTTAATTTAAAAACTATATTCTTTGGGTCTCCCGACTCAAAGTTTTCTACCTGCACTATATAATTTTTTCCAATGTTTCCATTGAGAAATGCAGTCTTAACATCCATCTGATGTAACTCAAGATTAAAATGAGCTACAAATGCCATGATTGTCCTAAAAGAGCCTTTCGTTTAAACCGAAGAGAAAGTCTCTAAAAAGTCAATGCCTTCTTCATGAGTATATCCTTTATCTACAAGATGTACCTTATACCTCTCCACATTACCATTTGCATCTCTCTTGGTTTTAAATATCCATTTGCAACCAATTGGTTTTGCACCTTTAGGTAATGAGACAAGTTCCCAAACTTTGTTGTCTTGCATGGATTTATACTCTTCCTGCATGGCATCAATATACTTTTGAGAGCTAATACTTTGCATGTCCTGATGAAACTTGATTGGATCATCTTCCATCATTCCATTGAAATTCTTATTTTCTTGGAAAAATACAATATAATCATCTGGAATAACATTTTTTTCTCTCGTGGATCTCCTTAATGGCACTTGTTGTTGAGGTTGTTGAATTTGTTCCTCTAGAACAATTACCTCATCCTGAATAGGAGGAAGTTGTTCAACATTGTCTTGTTGAGATTCCATATTCAATTCTTGATTGATGACAGATATGGGAACTTGAACATCATCAAAAGTGATAGTAGGAACTGAGTTAGAACTCAATTCCTCCTCTAAAACAATGGCTCTAACCTTATTTCTCCCTCTAAATTCAATACTCTCAAAAAGTGTTACAATTCCCATCTAAAAAATATTCTTAATTGTGGAATCACAAAATTTATAGCCCCTAGATCGTTCAGAATAACCAATAAAGTAGTTGCTCACTGTTTGGAGTCAAATTTCTTTTCATGTGGCCCATAAGGCTTTGCCTCAACTGGACATCCCCGAAAGTAAAAATACTTTAGTGTAGGTTTTTGACATGTCTAAAGCTCACAATGTGTCTTTTTATCTCTTTTAGTTGGTACTCTATTTAGAATATACGTTGTTTCCTTTAATGCTTCTCCCTAGAGGGACTCAAGTAAGGTAGAATGAGCAATCATACTCCTTACCATATCCTTAAGATTCTTATTATATCTCTTAGCTATATCATTCATACTAGGTGATCCTGGATGTTGTTCACCTAAGCCATCGTATATATCGTAGTACTCACCACCACGATCAGATCTAACTTTTTTAATTCTTTTTTTGAGTTGATTTTCAACTTCCACTTTATAAGATTTAAATACGTCCAAAGACTGAGATTTCTCATGAATGAGATATAGGTACCTATAACGTGAGTAGTCGTCTATGAATGTTATGAAATATTGTTGACCATTCTAAGATATCGTAGGGAATGGCCCACAAATATTAGAATGAATTAATTTTAAGATGTCTATAGATTTGTTTGCACTCAACCTCTCGGTTTTGGTATGCTTTTCCTTAATGCAATTAATACAAACATAAAAGTAAGTAAAGTCAAGGGACTCCAAAATACCATTAGACATAATGAGCTCAATCCTACCTTTTGAGATATTGGAATGCCCCAGTTTTGGGCCTATCGGTTTAAGTGTTAGTTAGACGGTTTGGTGGACCGTGTTAGAGATTCGAGTCGGATTCGGGAGCAGATATTTTTCTGAAAGATAAAAATATGGAAAATGTTTAAAAATCATATTTTAATATATTAAAAATATTGGTGAAAGCAAATTTGGAAAATGAGCTTTGGAAGGGTGACATTTTGGCTAGTGACCAAAATGCAATTTTTGAAAACTATTTTTAAAAGGTGACTGTTTTGTAAAGAGTCAAAACTTTGAATCTTTAAAGACCTATTTTATCATTTGGTCTAATCTGAGTTTTCTTTTAATTGGATTATTTTTTAAAAGGGTTTTAATTAAGAGAAATTAAAAAGGATTTAGTTGAAAAGGTAGTTATTTTTCCAAATCACAATTTGACGTAACTTTCTTTCTCTCATATTTTCACTCAAAATACTCTCAGCCAAACACTCTTTTTCCTATCAGAGATTTAAGGTAATGATATTGTTTCTTAATTCTTTGATTTGCTAAATGATTCTTTAACTTGTTTTCTAAAAAATCTTATTGAATCTCATTGTTTTTCAAGAGGAAAACATCCAATTAAGGGGAAACTCACTCATTGGAGGTAAGTTTCGTTCTTCTCCTCTAATGAAAGGTTTTTTTACTGAAATTCCCAAGTTTTTTAATCTTTACATAAGTTTTCTAATAGGTTTTAAGTAATTAATTATGGAATTTTGCATAATTGAGGTTTATTTGATGGAATCTTATGATTTTCGAATTGGATCTGTTTTTTCAGTGTTGATGATTGATTTCAATCTTATTTTGGATGCATTATATTGTGGATAAGTTGTTTTTAATAATGAAATCCCGAAATTTGTTGAATCTCTAATTCTTTAGGTTGTTAGTTAATGGTTTTTGGATTGATTTTGGAGTTTAATCATTGCTGGAAGTAAAATGATGCTGTAAAAGGGTTTTTAGATGTTATTTGATGAAGTTTGATGTATTGAATTGTTATATTATGGTTGGGTTAAGATTGAGAAGTGTTTGAGGTTGATTTTGGTAAGTTTCGGATGAGTTTTGAGTGGACATCTTGAGAGCTGCGGGATTTTGGTTTGAAACAGAGAGTTGGATGCATTTTAATGCATGTTTCCTATGGTTTTGTGTGGCCAAAATAGGGGATAATCAAGGCGTAGCATCTTGAGGTGGTTTGAGGCTTGCTAGGAGCTTGTTTCGAGGTAGCAAGCGAGGCAAAGTGAAATCAGTGTGTGGAAACGTCTTAAAAGTATTTCAAAGTGGTTTTGGAAGTTTAGGTTAAGTTTGAAACACTTACCTAAGCTTGGAAGTAAGTTTCCCTCCTTTGCTCTTTAATATCAGTTCGAATATGAACATGTGTGATTCATGTTTTAGTCGTAAACATAGTTGGTTTTACTTACTGTAAATGTATAATTTCTAAGTACATATGCAGTGGTTTAAAAGTATATTAAATGCTAGTGAGCATTGGTTTTATTTCGGCCGAGAATGTGATATTGCTATGGCAATGTGATTTGCATATGTGGGGATTTTGTGTAATGCATTGTAAAACAGTGAGTAAATGTTTTTATAAATGATATATTGGCTATGTGAAAAGGTGAGAAAACATTCGGATATAGTTGGCATGCCATAGGATAAAGTACATTATAATATGTTTAAAAATCGATCGTGGTTAAGGGTCCTTGAGGTATAGCGGTCGGCTACTCGGACTATGTTGTTATCACTTGGGTTGAGCGGTCAGTTCCCCTTGTTGATGTAAAGCTTGCGGCCTGCAAGGTTGTAAAGTCATGCGGTAGGCATGAGGTAGTCTTGATGATGTTCGGTCATTAAAGGGATATGTGTATTTGATGTGTAAAGTTAACGGTCGGTTAACTAAAGATTAGCGGTCGGCTTATCAAGGATAATGATCGACTATCCGAGGTCACTATAATTGCAAATATATGAGAATTCTAATGTCGAATCTATTTTAATGCTTTGGGATTTAAACATGGTTGTGTTTTTAATGCTTTGGGATTTAAGCATGGTTGTGTTTTTAATGCTTTGGGATTTAAGCATGGTTTTGTATTTAGTGCTTTGCAATTAAAGCTTGGTTTTGTATAAAATGCTTTGGGGATTTAAGCATGTGGAATATATTATTTTGAATATGATCGATATGCATGTATTGAATTGGAATCATTGGAACTTGCTTAGGTCGTAAGCATGACTTGAAAACAAGTGTTGGTTTTGAAGGGTTTTAATGCATCATTGTTTTAAGAGCATCCTCACTAAGCAAATGTGCTTACGCTCTCTTTTTCCTATTGATGTAGAGAATTAAGGCTTGGGGCAGCAAAGGCAAAGTCATAGTGATCTAAGAGGCAAAGCAATTTTGAGTATGAACTCGGTTTATGTTTTCGGTTAATAAGGCAATGTGTTCGCCATGGATTTTGGGATATGTAATTTTGTTTTTCCCTAGTTTTGAGCATGTGTAATGCTGTGATTTCAAAGTTTGATTGATGTTGTTAAGCATGTTGTGCATCGTTACCTTTGGTTGATGTTATGTGGATTGCCTAGGTATGCATCTAGATGGTCTTGCTTGGATGGCATGCTTTGGTGAGCGTAACATGTTGAATATGGTATTAAAGTGATGTTGGTATGATGCTTGTGCTGGTAAAAGTTTACTTGAGCATTTTGGTATGTTTGGTGAAGTGTTTTAGGGAGTATGCCTATAGATTAAACCATATGGTAGCATAAGCTTGTATGGTAGCCAAATCTTGGTACAAGTGTTGATAAATGTATTATTGGATGTTTATATGCATGTATTCTAGTTGCTAGGACCTAAATGCATCTAGATTTGTGTGAAAAACCAGCTAAAAATGACATTACAGACCCAAGCGTACCGATACGCTGGGGACCGTATCGGTACGGCTAGGCAAGAATAGACCAGGCATTTTGGTACGAGCTTGATGCATCAGTACGGTTCATTGCTACTGGAAATTGCCTTTTTGGATCAAAACCCGCATGCCGAAACACCCATAAGGCGCACCAGTACGGTTTTAGGTATTTTTAAATTGGTCGTTAATTTTAGTTAGGCGTACCGTACAGTGCTTAGTGTACCAAAACAAGGGTTGTTGGTTTAGGGCACCGTATCGATACAGTTGGTAGTGTATAGATACGTGTGGCCGTTATTTCGGTTAATGTCATGGATACGCAGTTCTGTTTTCTTCCATTTTAGTCCCTAAATGTTGATGATGCAATTGTATGAGTATGGATGATATTTTTGAGCTGATTTTTGTCATGTGAGCAAGTAACCTGACTAATTAAGGATTGATAACCTTAATTTCAATTTTGGTTCAATATTTTAAAGTATTTACATTTTAGTCCTCGTAATGAATGTGGTGCGATTGGTTGCCTTTCTGTGATTCGTTTTCCTCGAAAAACACATGATGCGAGCATGCACATGTGAGATTAATAATTTGCATCTAGACATGATAAAAGGATAAAAATGGACAGACTTTTCGTAACCTTTCTCCGGTTTGCTTTGGCAAACCTAACTTAGCTCACTCGATTCGGTCGAGCGTCTAGGTCGGGTCGAGGGGGTTACAAAAATGACCTAAGCATTTATGCATAATGATGCTGAATTTTCTTTATTTAATTTGCGTTTAGTACCACATGTTTCCACATGCAAGGTTTTATTATAGGATGCAATTGTATCCAACAAGTAAAGGTTGTCGTAAGCATTTAAATAACCAGTTTCAATAATGCTTGAATTTAAAGACAAAGAAAACTGATTGTTTCCAAATGAACAATAATATCCAAATTTGTCCAACAAAAAAAAACAGAAACTAAATTCCCCCTAAAAGATTGAACAACAAAAGTGTCTTTCAAATCCAAATAAAAGCTAGTTCCTAATAACAACCTAAAATGCCCATTTGCTTCAACTTCCACCGATTTTCCATCGCACACAAAGATGTTTCCTTCACCATCACTTGGATTTCGGTAGCTCAAGCAACCCTGCATAGAAACACTTATGTGAGTAGTAGCACTAGAATCAAACCACTAAGTGTTTCTAGGTACTGAAGCTAAATTAACCTCAGAACAGAACAAAGTAAGATTCATACCTTTCTTTGCACGCCATACGTGTTATTTGGCACAATCTTTCTTCATGTGTTCAAGCTTGTTACAAAAGAAACAATTGTTTGGAACTTGCTTTTGTTTCTTTTGAGCTAGACCCTTAGCATATTTATTATGGTATTTTCTTTTCTTGCCTTTGTCCTTAGAGGCACTAGCCAAATAAGCATTTTCAATCATATCACGTTTCAACCTATTTTCCTCTTGAACACAATGAGAAATGAGCTCATTTAGAGTCTATTTCTCCTTTTGGTAGTTATAACTAATTTTAAACTAGCTAAACTGCACAGGAAGCGGTACCAAAACTATAAGAACGAGCAAGTCTTCAGAAAGCTCAATCTTAAGTGTCTTAAGTTTTGAAGCGATATGAAACATCTCCATAATGTACTCCCTTACATTTCCTTGACCCTTATACTTCATAGACATTAAAGAAGCCAAAAGTGATGTCCTTTCGACCTTATCATTTTTAGCAAAACATTGCTCAAGATCGTCAAGGAAAGACTTAGCCTGAGTAATCTCTTCAGATTTTGTGCCCCTAAAGGCTTCCAGAATGCTATGTTTCATGATCATCAGACTCATGCGATTAGAATGATCTCTCCTCTCAAAATCCCTTTTTGTATCAGGGGTGCTATCCGCAGTGAGAGGTATAGATTGTTCTTGCCTTAATGCAAGGTCTATGTCTATACAGCCAAGCACTATGAGTAGGTACATTTTTCATTCCTTGAAATTTGTCCCATTAAGCATAGGTATAGAACTGACATTAGCAGATATTGCGGCAGTAGCAGAAGAGCTAGTTGAATATAGAACAAAGTGAAAATAAATAGGCTCACATCAATATTTCATAAGTAAACAAATAAATTCAAAGTAATGAATAATTCCCCTCAAGATATCAAACACAACATTAATATCAAATCTTTGGACATTAATATTAACAATAAACGGTACTCTTGTTATAGTAATTAAACATTGACAATAAACTATGTCGAATAACAGATTAATCTTTGGACTAACATATTGCACACATAAAATACCTTATAATTGTCACACATTTATTACCACAAGTGTTGTTGAAATTCGGCCAAATATTAATTTTCCTTTGGGCCAATTAATAGACGCATAAATTATAAAAAAATACAAACATCTTGATATTTTAAATAAGTAAATCTACGCAGAAGCGGTCACTTTGGTGACATTGTGTTTCAATTAACCCACTAAAATGTTAGACATAGTCAAAACATGAATTTATATGTTTCTAAAGATTTATCGTTATGCCTTATGATCAAAACTAAAATTTTGATCTAATCGAATTAAATATATTTTAAATAAAATATATATCATAACAATAAACTAATGCAATTACTAAAGTAAAAGCAATACAAAGATAAAGGCAAACTTATTATCTGGAAATCTTAATGACCTAAAACATAATCTGTCGTTTAAAAAACAAATCTCAATAACCTAAAACAAGGAACAACTCAACCAAAATTGCTTTGAATTTCTAAATATATTTATGCCTTCAAACGAAATTATCTTGAAATTGCATAGAAGCTTCAAAAGCATATCGCATAGGCATAATGGCAGAGAGACTAATATATCATATGCGGATAAATATATTACCTAATCAAGACTGTAAGCCACCATTGCTGCAAAAACAAAATACATTTAGTAAAATTGAATCCAAAATTCCAAAGGAAAAATAATCGGAAGTGATGCGGCAGTGAAATAACAAGAAAAGTTAACGGTTCTCAATGATTCGACATGCCCAGACATTAATGTCACTTGTTAGAACAAAAAATATATTTAATACAAATAATAAACCTCAGATCAATACATGCTAAATCATTAAAAATATGGACTAGATTTGCGAAAGCGTACTTGAATCTATTGATGAAGTTTTTACAGAGAGGGTTTGATCTTCAAAGATGATACGTTATCTCTTGCCACACAACTCTCTGACGGGAAAGGAGAGATATGCAAATTAACATATATCTTGGAGACCACTACTCATTATATAAATTGAATTAAAAATAATTTATTAATATTTACAACTCTGCCCCTCATTGAATTATAAATATAATTTATAATATCTATACTTTTAATTCTATGACAATTTAATACCTACAACATGTGTAACATAATTGGTCGCTTAATTTTGTGACATACTTTATAATAATAATATGCATTATATATATGTGCCTACAATTACGAATTTTAATCCAACAAAAAATATCAAAGTAGATGACATTCCCTGTAAAACAAATAAATATAATAAATAATGAAAAATTGTCACATAGATAAAATAAACAAAAGCGGAAAATATGAGAAAAACCTCTAAAATCTTGAAAACTCAAACGAGAGAAACATTAATTACCGATGATGTCAGCGATATTTTGAGCAAGTCCCATGTTTAAAGCTTTATCAACTAAGGAGAGAAGAAAACTTAAGTAAAACTAGAAATTGTGATTTTAAAGATATATATAGTCAACAATCTTTAGAAATTAGTTAAATTTTTTAGTTAGACAATTTTTTATCTCTTTTAAGTTGTGGATTCTATACTCATTAAAAGTAAATTTTTATTTTTTTCTTTATATAAAAATCATTCAAATATATATATGTAGTTTAAGTTCAGATAAACAAAGATTTCTAGTTGGAGTAGAAATCCTCGTTTAAATAAATTTCAATGGAATTTAATATTAAAAATTATAAAGTATATATGCCGATTAGTATTACTATTAGGAGCTGAAACTATGTAAATTGTGACATGTTCGTGTCACTTTGGTGGTACTGCCGACCCTGTTCTAGCGATACATCGTGAATATAATTTTTTTTTGTCTTTTTTAATGTCTTTATTTATGTCTTATGTTAAAAGAAATTAAGATTAAGATAAAATTCAGGGTTAGATTTAAAAAATTTAAGATAAGGTGTAGAGTTTAAGATTTAAAAATTATAATTATAACTTAAAATTTAATTTTTTAATATTAGAACATAAAAAAGACACTAAAAAAATTGTATATTTTTATTCATACATCATCTCCTTAAATAGTCTCCCGTCATACCCATCTTTTTGTTGATCTAGATTAATCTTTGTCATGAGAAACTGAAAACATGGACATCTTGAAATTGTTTATCCGATGACTGCATGTTTGTTTTCCTTTCTACTTATCAGATGTAGATGGAGTGGACTATACCCATTTTTGAGATTTTGGTGATTCTAGGACGAATTAAAGAATTGAAACTCTAATTATGAAATTAAGTTATGATTGCGATTGCGTTTTCAGTCACGTTGCGTTTATCGCGATTGTTGAAATAACGGATACTATTGCAGTCCATTGTGAATTTCTTTAATAACATATGTTATTGTAGATGTAGCGGTTGCGGATATCGCGATTTCAAACATTGTCGCTACCATTATATAACGATCGTTGTTGCAGTTGCAGACTGTTATTTAAATCTCTATCCCTAATAACATGTATTGAACAAATTAAATTTTAAGAGTAAGTCCATAATAAAAAGTATTGAAAACAATTGGACCCCTAATAACAAATGTTGAAAATTTTGAATTTTAAGCGTATCTCCATAATAACAAATGTTGAAGGAAAAAGTTAGGTCAATAACAAGTATGGAAAAATTGGACATTAATAACAATTATTAGAAAAGAAAATTGAATTTTAAGAGTAGGTTTTTAATAACAAATATTGAAAAAATTGAGCTTATAATAACAAGTATTGAAAAATTAAGTCTTTAATAACAAGTATTAGAGAGAAAAATAAGTTTTAAAAGTATGCCCATGATAACACATGTTAGAAAAAAATTAGGCCCTTAATTACAAATATTAAAAAAAGTTAAATTTTATGAACACGCCCCAAATAATAAATATTGAAAAAAATTAGAGGCCTAATAATAAATATTGAAAATAAATTAGATCTTTAATAATAAGTATTAAAAAAATGAGTGTTATAAATATACAAAAATATTACTTTTATAAGTCTAATTCACTATAAAAATTTTGGGGCCTGTGTAGGTGCTCTTCGTGCCTAGACCCTGACACGACACTGGGTGTAGCATGATTCTGCGGTGCACCAAACATCAACAAGAGATCAATCAAATGGCCCCAGATGAAGTAACTGCCTCCCGCATCTCCAACGTTTGACGTTGAACTTCCATTAAGGTTCCGAAATACCTGATGAAATGTTCGATTCCAATGCATAATTCTACTGTTTCTTTCACATGTTCGATTGCTTAGGACTTGGTTCAGAACAGGCAAGTTCTTGTCCAATTCGTTGTATGAACTTAGATAATGTAATTGTAGAAGCAATCTGTGGTCTCGAACAGACTTAGAGAATACTACTGTTTTCATTCTTTGATTAATTGCTGAAGTAACTTAAAAAATATATAATTTGAAATTAACTTTTTAAACTCTAGCCGCATAGTCTTTTTTTTCCCTCAATTCTTTGTTTACCGACAGTGGCATCAATTTTGATGCTGATCGTCGACTGCCGAGATTTATTTATTTTTTTATATATTTTTCATAGTCCGTCTTATTTTTATTTTTTTAGTTTTAAATAAGTAACTCTGTTTTTGTGACACGTTTTACTCTACCTTTTAGTACGTTTTATTCTACCTTTTGACATATTTTCTTTTTTGTATCACGATTGAATTTGACGTTATCATGCCTGATAAGATAGTGCTCTTTTGCTTATCCTACTGATCTCTCTGTTTGGAAACTTCGAATTGGAATTGGATACATACACACAATTACCGTTTCTTGTTTGCAATTGAGTTGTGGTAATGACTGTTTTGTCAATGTGCTTTATTGTAATATGCATTTTTATGTTGTTTGTTGATGATTTTACCTTTCATCGTCGATCTTTGATGATGTTTGTATCTATCTTTGTTTTGAGTCTTTGGGTTAGGTTTTTGCCTTTTTCTTGTATGATCCAGTTTTAATCTCAAGACACTAGTTTCTCGTTTCAACGGTTGTAGGGATATATTCAGATTAAATGTTTTTGTTTACTCAGATGTAAACTTTTATTGTAATTTCGAATATATAATCATTTAATAAAATTAGCGGATTTCAATAAAAAATATTGAACTTAATTAACTTTCAAAATTATATGAGAAATAGCATTTTTTTGCCTTTAGATATCCAAAGTATTGTTTCCAATTTCATGCATTAGAGAGTTGCAAATAACCTATTTCATGTGTTTATTTGGGCCCAGTGAGGCTTGTTTAGTAGTAAAGATTTTACTTGTCCAAGGTTTAGCTCGGCCCAATGGGTTAGAAGTTTTTTCTTAGTAAGTTTGTATTTTAATTAGACACAAACTTAAATGGAAAATGAGTTAAATATGTAATTTTTAAAAACAACAAATTCCGTTAAAAAGGATATTTAAGTCTTAAAAAAGCAAATAGTTTAAATTACAATTTTAAAAATAAAGTTAAAATAAATAAGTGGTTACTTAAATATATTTGAGATCTTTTACGCGCGAGTTGAATTCTTTTTTTCGATAAAATGGTATGACTTTCAACAAAAAAATCATACACGGGTACTAGCATATGCTTCATTAAAAATATCCTTAATTCTAAATGGAAAAAAGAGTACATGTGCTAATACTAATTACATAAACATAGGATAAACCAAAGCTAAAGAAAAATCTCCTAATGCAAAACAAACTGACTATTGTAAAAGCTAACGCAACAAGATATCAACAGGTCAACAATTAAGCCTGTCATCTTGGAGCAGAGGGACGATCAAGGCTGGCGGATCCACAAAAAACATAGGTTCGAGACTATCCATACTAAATCCCTTGGCTAAAGCATCGTCCACTTTGTTTCCACTGCGAAGGATATGTTGAAACTGAATAGTCCAGCCACGTTGACGGAACTCGTTTAAATGCCAACTTAGAGGATGGTTACCTCGATAGTCATTGCGTAGAACCCGTAAAGCATCCATACTATCCAATTTAAGGACAATAAATCGAAACCCAGCATTTCAAGCGAAGAACAAACCAAACTAAGCACCTAAAAGTTCTGCATCAACCACTGAACAAATTCCAATAAACTTTGAGAATCCAAAGTGCCAATTTCCGAGACTATCCCGGGGCACACCACTACAGCATGCATAACCATTCGTCTTCCTTTTAGCATCATCGGTATTCACTTTGATCCAATGCTCGACCGGTGGAATCCAATGGGATAGACCTCTCGGTACGGTAGAAACACAGACCCTAGTTAATCTGAAATTCTCCCTTATATGAGTCATGAGGTCTACCAGACGTTGACTATGTACCACAATGCTTCTGCCATCTTCAAAAGGGCCATTAAACACCTTTGCTATCCTAGATAGCCATAGGTTCCAAAAGAATGGCTGCAAACATTAAGTCCCAATTTGCCATATCCTTAGCAAATTGAGATAATCCATCAAGGTTCACTGTAATCCACTCCTACTCCAATTCCATACTCCAATTCCATGAACGATGCAATCATACTAGGTGTAATCAACTCTTGCCAGACCAGCACAGAAGGAGGACACCCGTGAAGACGTGGTCGATATCTTCTCTGTCGAAGCCACATAATGTGCAACTTTCATCCCATGTAAAATGCCATTGAGCCCTTTCGGCATTGGTCATGACTTTCTTACAACACATGAGCCACAAGAAAGTATTAATCTCCGGAAGACACCGAAATTTATTAACCAAGTGCCAGACTTTGTCTAGAGATTCAGATAAGTCCCCACCATGAATCATATAAGTCGATTTCACCGAGAATGAGAGACCACGATTGTCTTTCCATCCGATGGAGTCCTGCGGTCGTAAGGAGTTGGGACCTTAACAGCCGCTATGCACAGCAGGATCTTCCTAAGCAGAAGATTTTTGAACATATACCAGTACCAATCGCCCTCTTGGCTCACAATTTCCGCAACCGATATATTATCCAATGTAGCAGCAACACTAGCCGTGACATAATCCCTTAAAGGGCCAATGTCTTAAGCTAGGAGTCATGCCAAAATTTCACCTCTTTTCCTGAGCCAATGGACCAAACTATATTATTCCACACATCATTCCAAATAGCATTAAGGCCTTTCCAAACATGAGAACAGATAGAGTTTCTCAACACCGTTGGAACACCCTCACTACATTTATACTTTGCCCGGATAAAGCGAACCCAAAGAGCTTCCTCCTGTGCTAGTAGATTAAAAGTCAATTTCATAAGAAAAGCCTCATTCAGAGTAGATAAATGACGGAACCTCAGTCCACCATTGAGCACTTGCCTATAAACCTCAGAGCATTTAACAAGATGAACCCCTCATTTATCTGTTGTAATAACCTAAATGAAGCGGCAAATTAATCTCTCTAAGTCCAAACAAGTTTTTTGGGAGAACAGCCATCTGCTACATATATATCAGAATAGCAGCCAACATTAATTTTGCTAGCATAATGCGGCCAGCTAAAGATAAGCACTTTACTTTCCAACCACTAAATTTTTGTCAAACCATCTAGATCAAATAATCATAGGAAGCCGACGTTACCCTTTTATGGAGAAGAGGTATACCAAGGTAACGACCTAAGTCATCAACCTCTGAAAAACCAAACCCCTCACTAATATTTTGATGCACCTCCTAAGGAATATTCTTTGAAAAGAACATTGTCATCTTTGCAATATTTACTTTATGGCCCGATGCTTGACAGAATTCATTCAGCATTGAGTGGATTATAGATAACTAATCAATAGAGGCCTCAACAAATAAGATCATATCGTCAGCAAAGTACATATGAGATATCATCGGACCCTGACATGAAGCTCGAAAAGGCTACCACTTACCATCATTAATAGTAGTTTGAATCGACTGAGTCAAGTGTTCCATACACAACACAAAGATGTATGGTGATAATGGATCACCCTGGCAGATTCCCCGGGTTGGAACGAAAGCTTCTGTCATGGCCCTATTCCACAGAATTTGGGATGGCACTTTGGAAATACACTGCATAATCAGATTTCGCATAGCATCCGAAATACCTATGTCGAATAATGTGTCATCAATAAAGTCCCACTCAATACGATCATATGCCTTCTCCAGATTAATTTTAATCGCCATCCATCCCTTTTTATATGTCTTCTTGCGTATAGTATGGATAACTTCTTGCGTGACAATGATGTTTTCCATTATCTAGCGGCCAAGAACGAAACTAGTTTTATTTTTTTTTCATCCATGTAGGTAAATATAGCTTTAATCGGTTAACCAGAATTTTTGATATGGTCTTATAGATCATGGCATATAGACTAATTGGTCGAAATTGACTCATAGATTCTGGCAAAGTCACCTTTGGCAAAAGTACCAAAAACGTGGGATTGATATGTTCAAGAATCACCCCAGATGAAGAAACCTGTTGAACAAAGCTGCTGACTGAATCACCAACAGTACCCTAATTATTCTGAAAAAACATGTATTCAATCCATCCACTTTTGGTGCCTTGGAGGCACCCATGTCAAATACGGCACTGCGAATCTCCTCTATAGTGGGAACATCCCTCAAATATATTGAACCTGTAGATTATTTGTCATGCTAGAGAACAAATTGCGATAAAAATTCAGCGCAGTAGAAGCCAACTCATCAACATTAGTACACCGCATACCATCATTACATTTGAGCGCTGATATGGTATTGGCCCGTTGCCTTGCCAAGACTAAAGCGTGAAAAAATTTTGTTTTGCGATCCCATGCATCACCCAGTCAGAATAGGTTTTTTTTTGTCTCCAAAGGCTTTCTTCTTGTTTCAACAAACATTTCATCTCTTCTTTTAATTGTGCGGATAAAGACATTAGAGAATTTGAGTGGCGTACCAATAAGAATCGTGCCTAAACATTAAAGTCCCCTCTGAGAACCCAAGGCATATCCTCACCTGGATCAAGATCCTGAAGGCGACACTAAAGGTGCGTATGTCCCGAGCTATGGGGACTAGCATATACAGCAGTGCACTAGAACTTAGTATTTCCATCGTTCTCGTGCACCATACCATTGACAAATTGGTTTGAAATAAAGTTGACGTCAACCGTAATTGAATTATTTCAAAGCAACCATAATCTACCACTAAAACCATGCGACTCTACTCTGAATGAATTAGCAAACCCCAATTTAGCGCTAACTCTATCACCGACCAAACCGCTGATGCGAGGTTTAACAAGCACTACCAAACACATATGTTTCTCGCTAACAAATGACTTCAAATATCTCTAAAACATCATGCTAGCTGTACCCCGACAATTCCAAAACATAATCTTCATCATTAAAAAAATTTATAAAAACGAGCCTTATTGTTCGGCGGTGGAACCCCCAAAATTCTGAACCTCTCCCTCAATCATGGCATCAGGGATTGAATCGAATAGGGAGATGTCATCGTTATTTGAAGACTGTCCCATAGGTGATGACTGATCAAAATTAATAAGTTGTGTTTGCTGGCTGTGAACACCTTTAGCTCCTGTAACATCAAGCTGATCCGATATATGCTTAATCAATTCAGTTGGGGTCATTTTTGTAATGATACGTGACTCCTGGTGTGAGCGAACTTTTAGGCCACGCCTTACCGTATCCAATCTTCCTTTGGCTTGATTGATTTTCCCTTTCAAACCCTTCAAATTTGCTCGGCTAGTACCTTGATCCCCTTGCTCAACGTAATAGCCTGATGATTGCCATTCTTCTCTCCCGGCATTTGGTCGAAAACCTGAACATCCTTTTTCGTCGCCCATCAAAATCACTTTGATAGATTTATTAGATTTTTTCCTTGCCTTGCTTTTCTTATCTAGATTAGAAGCTAGATACGCTGCATTGCGAATTCATTCTCTTGTTGCTTCTTTCTTCGAACCACTCTCACTACCATTCGACATCTCCTTTGCTGTCATATGTTGCACCGGTATGGGCTCTTCATCCTCCATGGTAGTATTTTCCTTCTCTGTTAGTCCCTCTAACGAAGCAAACCGTGACCCAGATTGGCCACTAGCGTTTCTCTTAGACGATTGCCCATTCAATCCCGGCCTTTTACATCTCCTATCCACAATCATCCCTGGGCCAAAAAGTTTAGAAGTAGATGGTTTCGTCATGGAAAAGCAGCCATGGCAGCATTAGAACCGTCCCAGTACCAATTTCAACATTTGAGTCTACAATTGGTCCACAAGTTTCCTTGGAATACCCATACACACCACACGTATAGCATACCTGATGAAGTCCTTCGTATTCAAGTTTCTATATCAAACTACCAATCCGAATGAAAGATAATAACGGTTTATTGAGGTCAATAAACACCGCCAAGCGGGTGAATTTCTCCCTCCCTCTAGCATCAGTGTTATAGTTAATTTCAACAACCCGTCTGATAAATAATGTTATATGTCTGAACAGTGCCTTAGTATAATATCTATATGGTAAGCCCGATAGCCTAACCCATACAATCACATGCGATGGGTTTTTCTTTAACATTGTGAACGTTCGACTTCTTAGTTGCACTGTTAGGTAACTTTCATAGATCGTCCAGGGTCCCTCAGTAAGCACTCTCGTGTAATCCCCCTCATCAAAGAATCACACAATAAAGTATCCATTATCAATATCAATCGCTTGCAGCTCACCAACTGGCTTCTATATAGCATGAACTCGATTCACCAATGCATTATAACCAGTAGTACGTCCTAGGAGACATACAATAATCGTATTCTGTATGTTCCTATCGACTTGATCGTACATGCGATCAAAAAAGGGTATAGAGGGAATTGAACCCGATCTATCTATAATAACGTCTTCTGCCAAGATAATAACTTCCTCATCTAGGCGACCCTTAGCTTTTCCACCGTCATCCAAAGGTTTTTTCAAATTAGCAGCCACGCTGGCGTACGTTGCTAAACCCTGACCTTCCTAACCTTGCGCTCCACTGCCAGCACCTTCATGAGTCACAAAGGCTCTGGGAGTATCTCTAGCTGATACCTCTTTATTGTCATCAGCATCCATATCAGATTCATCACGATTCCCTTTGGGGTTGCCACTATTCCCCTTCTTCTCTGCCCGGCGACCATCCATCTGTGTAGGAGACGCCAAGCGCTCCCTCAATGATGCTACAGGAAAAATTGGAACAACTTTCGTTGGTCGTTCGCCAGGGTTTTCATAGGTACTAGGACCCAATGATAGGTTAGGGTTTTTGAGAGTAGAGATCATTAGGGTTTTTATTTATGTTTTAGTTTTAATTACACGCATGTTGAATTCTTAATATTAGTTTTATTATGTTTTTTTTTATATTTGTGCGTATCACATACTTTAGTAAATTAAATTATTCATAACAATATTTAGGTTTTTTAGGTTTTGTTGATGCTAATTTTGGGCGCATTAACAAAGAGATAGAGACGATGACCGAAGGAAAGTTTGGGGATAAAGCTTGGTGGTTCACCCATTGTGGCATGGGTGGAGAGCCATAGTGGACGATATTTGACTGTAGAATTGGGTGGTTTACCCCTAGTTGGCCGAGAGCCACAAATAGTGTAGAATGGGTGATCGGAGTCATGAGGGAGAGAAGGGGGAGATAGTAGTTTATGTCGAAGGTCTTCCCTTTTGTTTTTGGTCTTGGGGTATTTATATCCCATTGGTGTTGTAAAAGGAGTGATGCTTGGTGAGACCGTGTCAGGCTGCTAGCTCTGTTGAACTTGATAGTTATTTTATCTCAGCATAGTAATCTCTAAAGCTAATGGGTCCAAAGGCGTGGGCTGTCCAGGGAAGAGGCTCTGGCTCCATGATGTAGGAGCGTAGCATGGAGACATGGCCAGCTTTTCGAAGGCATTTGGTAGAGGTACAACACTAGTTCCCCTTAGTCAATGGAGTGTCATAAAATGGCACACAATTGAGACATGATTTATCGTTTTAGTTTTCTTTGAATCGGCGTGATGGTTCGGGTTTCAGATGTTGTATTCATGGCATCTTGTGAGTTTTTTAAGGCTTTGGGCATGGATCTTGGCCTTTGGTGGTGGCTTCTTCGTTGCGCTATAAATCGCAGAAAACGGCTAAGTTGTTGGTTCTATTTTTGTTTTCTCTTACTTTAGAGAAGAGTTTCCCTGTGATTTTTTTTCTTTCTTTCAACTTTTATATTCGTCCGACGTCGATTGGAGATGTCTAAAGGGTGAGAAGCATGCAGCGAAGAAAGCTGAAGCAGATCGTGACGTAGATGTTGGGCTGGAGGTAGAGTCCAAGGTGAAGAGGAACGAGGCGACAAAATTGTTGAAGTAACGCAGTCTGAGGTGGTCCAATTTTGAGTTTTCCTTTAGCATTTCAAAGTGGAGATTCCACCTGAGTGATCACAATGACGAGATAGGCAGCTCGTCAGTGTGGTTCTATCTTCCTCTTTACTTGTTGGAGGTCAGGTTTTTTTACCTCTTTATTTCTTTATCTACGATGTGTTAAGGGAGTACAACGGTGCATATAGACAATTGACCAGTGTGGCATGGTGGATCATAATCAGTTACTGTAATCACTCATTTTCACTTGTAAATATATTAATATTGCATGTATATTTATTATATGAATGTTACTAATATAAGGTGGTGTGTGCATGTATAAGCTATGTATATGTATTAGGGGTGTATGTATGTCGCGTAGGTATCTAGAGTATGAGCGTATTTGATTAATATATAGATGTTATGTTAATTATATGTATGGTTATACGTACATGTACTAGAATATTATATTAATTAATATAAGTATACATTTTCGTATATACATGTATTGCTGTTATAATTATATTATTATTAGTATTATTGGGCTGGTAAAATGAAAAAAAAAATTAAATATATATTAAACCCAAATAAACATGAAGTCCAAGTCCAATTACAAGTTCAATTACAAGGCCCGTTTGGCCCAAATCTGAATCCCATTTAATTACAATGTGCAGGTAACTGTGGGCCGTTGGATCAAGATCTGATCCAACGGCCACGATGCAACCGAGGTCAAAAATATCTGCCAGGCGCGTGTCCCACACGTATGGACCGTTCGAGTGCCACGCGCGCGTGTGGTCCACGTGCGGACACTTTAATATCCCACGCGCGCGTAAGATCCACGCGTTCTACTCCTCGACTGCGGAGCTCCACGTGGCGAAATCTGAAGACGTCTCATCAAATCGAGGCTTCATCCAGGCCGATCGTTCTTCAAGCCATCTCGACCGTTAGATCAGATCTGATCTAACGGCCGAAAACACGCCTGGCCGCTGGCAGAATGACCACACTGCCACCGCGCCGATATTCAGTCCCCGCGTTCAGATTATGCCAAAGACAACAAGCAAAGTGTCAGTTCAAGATCTGAAAAAAGGAAGATGCAACTTGCAACCAAAAAACAGAGGCAATAATATATATGAAACGGGGCTTTTGTAACGGGAGCGAAAAAAAAAAGGAGAGTAAGAACAAAAAAGGGGAAAAACAGAGATCTTGTAATACAAAAAAAACCTGAAAGTTGTAAACATTGAAGATAATCAAAAGGCAGTCCAGTGGTAAATTTTTGTCTCTTTTTTTTTCTTACTTGTTTTTTTTACATGCATATACGAAAGATTAACAAAAAAAAAACAGAAATAAAAGAGGAGAGTAGTTTTACCGAGTCGTTTGTGGGTCTTCCCTTCCTCAGTGATAAGCCTTTCGGCTTCTACAAGTCAGATCTGGTGAACTAAAGGGAGGGGAAGGCCCCCATTGGTAGTTATATTTTAGGTTTAAAACTCTTTTTTTGGTTCGTATTTCTTAGATCTAGGGCAAACAGGGATGTATCCTCTGAATCCAACCACGGATTCATGTTGAGGACGAAAATAGGGTTATTTTGGTGTATTTTGGAGGCCTACCGGCGCCGGTTAGTGGCGGCCGGCAGCGGAGAACACGGCGGCCGGCCGCCGGATTCTGGGTTTCATGGGGATATTTGAGAGAAAATGAAGAACGGTTTGGGTTATGAAAACCGAAAAATGAAACAAAGAAGGGGAAAATAGGTCTCGGTCTAAAAATAGGCTTTTTTATAGTTATTATTATTTTTGAAATGGGTAAATTACACACTTAATCCCACCGCGTTTTCAATATTTTCATTTTCGTCTTGCCGCATGGTATAATCACAATCCCAGTCCCCCTGATATTTCAAAAGGTTACAATTTCGTCCTTAAATTACACCGAATCAGTTTCTGAATGGTAAAATTACGCCCTTAACCATCTCGCGTTTTTGAATTTTTCACTTTGGGTCTGCCCCTTGGTCTAATTACAATTCTGGTCCTTTTAGGTTTTGTTTGTTTCGCAATTTCGTCCCCAAATTATATATTATTGTTCTTTAATTTCTGCCACTGACTTTTGTTTTTCTTTCATTTCAGTCCTGTTTTCTTTGTAAATATTATTGTTCGTATTGTAATCGTATATATTGATATCATTTTATTTTATGTCTCTCGTATATGACTCGTATTTTATGTTTATATGTATATATATGTGTTAAGTATGACATTCATGTTTTTTATCTGATTATTCGTATTAAAGCATGTTATGTTCTAGTTGATTCGTAAAAAGCATGTTTTGTATATTTTACGTATTGCATGTTTCCTTGGTTTTTAGGTTACGTGTTAATGTGCCTTCTTTCATGTATAATATATTGTTCATATATGTTGAAATATGTTTTATTACCAGTATGCATGTCTTTTTGAAATATTTGTTCGTCTACATGTACTTATTCCTGCCTTGTTATTTTGACACATGATAGTTGTTTTTATCTATTATTTAGAATAATATTTATATATATACATGTTTTAGTCCAAAATATCATTCATGTTAAATTAGTATTCTGGTATATAAATATTTATTATGTTTAAATATTTTGCCATGTTCTACGTTTTTGCCACTAAGATTGCATATCAAGATATAACTTGTTAATGCGAAGTCCTTTTATCCGAGCGTAAACGGGGCCAGTATCAAGCGTAGTGATAGTGGTTGGGCGTTTATTCTCGGGTAACGGGACCCTTAAAATATATTCGCAATTATGACCGAAATTTAAAATAATCGTCACTCTAATCCGGAAAATCCAATATTAATAAAGCGGTAATTATTAAAGTACCAATTTTTGGGCGGTGTGGGGGTGCTAATCCTTCCCCATCCGTAACCGACTCCCGAACCCTGCCTTTTTGAATCTCTGGTTTTATGGTGTCCGGCCTACCTAAGTGGCCGGTGGCGACTCCATTTTTATGAGGTTTTTGTAAACCCCACAGAATAAATATTTTTAAGAATCACAAATACCTTTCAAAAAATATCCTTCGAAAACCCCATCGTTTTTATTTTAGCGATTTAAACAAAAAAGGGACATCGCTACAGATGGCGACTCCGCTGGGGAGATTTTTTGTTTTTTTCGAAAAAAACAAATGAGAGTCAAGCTTTTAAAATAATTACCGCTTTACTAATATTGGAAGTTCCGGATTAAAGTGACTATTAAATTAACATTCAGTCATAATTGCGCATTTATTTTAACGCATTTAAAATATGGCATATAAACCTGTCTTTTTAAGTGGGGGGAAAACGTTAATGCTTTCGTGGAGATATCGTTCTCCCGTATGGGCCTAGCAAGTACCTTCGGGGCTCGAGTACCTTATGCTTTCGTAAGGATATCGTTCGTTCTTACGTCGAGAGCAAGCGAATGGGTCCCCGAATTGAACCCGGTTGAAAGGAGCCTATAATGGGTGATGATCGGGGGCCTTGCTACCCTTAGTAGGGGACAGCAAGGACAATTCGGGTACCTCCTAGCACCAACACTGCATGTAGAGAACATAGAAACCTACCCTGTAAGAGCCATGCGGATAACCTTAGGTTTTAGACGGGATAAATAGGGTTGTTTCGTGTGTTTATTCTGTTTAATTTTGTCATTTTATTTATATATTTATCAATTTTATCTGGTACTGACTTGTTTTCTTTTCGCTTTTTGTTCTTTTTCTCATGCATCATTGCATTTGCATCACATAAAGGTACTGGATCAAGTGGTTTGCCCGATCAGAAAGTCTTTCACAATGGAAAAAAGGTGTCTTAGGAAAGAAGAGATTAATTTATCAGTCAGACATTGGTCAGAAGTCAATCAGAAAATCCAAGGAGACAGTTTGCCAAACGAACGCATAATAGCAGGATACACTTATGTGAGTCTTCAACAGAACGACTTGTGGGATCTCCAAAGCATTTGGGAAAGATGGGACCGAAGACTACAAGACTTGTTCTGCAATAGTTATGGCGACATCGCGCAGCTATTATATGTTCGGATTAACCAGCCCCTACTCCGAGCTATAGTCCGATTACGGAATCCGGCTTTTTTGTCGCTTCACCTTCAATGGGCAGGACATGATGCCTACGTTAGAAGAGTACACACGCTTTACTTAACCAGAAAAATATTCGGGAAGATTGGATCTACGTGAAGCCTCCAAGGAATCAATTACACCGCTAAACTCAAAATCTTTGCGGGAATGAGTAGCGATTGGGTTAGTGGCCTTCTTCAAATCCGAGGAAATAATCTGAGTCTTTGCATGGGAGAGTATTCGGGACATCATATCAACACATCCAGACGAGGCAAAGAAAATGGACCTATTCGCTTTAGGAATATATGGCTTGGTGATCTTTCCCAGAGTACTCGGAAACATTGACATAGCCATTTTGGATTTGTTTGAGCGGGTGAAACGAAAAGCAAACCCAGTACCAGCAATCTTGGTCGAGACTTTCATTTCCTTAAACGCTAGCCGGAAACATGAAGAAGGACGTTTTCGAGGCTGCGCACAGCTATTACAAGTATGGATTCAGAGTCACATGTGGAAGACGCCGACAAGAGTCCTGCCGGGGATATCCTTCCAAGGTTTTTCGCCTTTACGAGAATACTTAGCAAAGAAATGGCGAGAGGATTTGAAAACAAAAATGTGGACCAGGTTCTTCAGGAACATTCAAGATGAAGACATAGCATGGAGGGTCCCATGGCTCGGTAAAGTTAATTATTTTCTATACTGATTGTGGTGACTTCAATTGGTGATGATGTTGGGATTGCATGGAGGGATTGCTTGTGCTCCACTTTTTTTAGTGTCTCGGCGATTCGGATCACGACAGTTCATTCCCAATACCGCCGGATTAAGCCAAACTGAATTTCTTTTCAAAGGAGAGTTCAAAGGAAAAAATACAGACCATCATGAGGGCACGGGATCATTGTTATCGGATCGGGGTGGAAGGAGATACCGAGCACATGACTACCCCGATTACGATCTTTGGAGACGTTTGAGGGTTAATAATGTGATTTCTGAATCGATCAAGGACCAGCGGTGTCACTCAAGAGCTTACAAGGGTGGTACCGTCGAAGCCGATATCTTAAGGAGTGAACTCGAGGAAGTTAAAAGAAAATGGACATTCAACGGACCCAACATGCGAGCAAACTCTATAAAGCAAGCTTAGAAGTTGTGAGCGGGATGGGATCATTAGGCAACTGAAGAAATTAAATGCAGATTTGAATGACAAGAATACTCTTTATCAAAAAGATGCCCTCCTATTACAGGCAAAAATACAAAAGGCCGGCCGGAGTCAGTTCATAGCTGTGGAAAGAGAAAGAATGAACGGCATCCGTTTGGTGAAAGAAGAACGAGAAATTAACAAAAGAACGATCGAGAAAGAGATTGAAAGCTACCGTTTGGCTATGGAGGAAGAAAAACGGTCCGCCAAGAAGGCCATTGATCAAGAGAAAGAAAGATTCAGACAAGAAATCAGCAAGGGAAAACAGGCTGTTCATCATGAGAGAGAAAGTGTCGCCGTATGGAAAAGAAAATCCGTAAATAGTCGAAATAGACTATTAGAGATGCAGAAACTGTACGATGACACTGTTCAAAAATTGGGGCAAAGCCAAAGTCAAAATGATGAATTAAAAGGAAAAGTAGCGGAAGTCGAACACTCACTTCGAATGTACTGCCACAGGAATAATTTCGCTGAGCTGCAAGAAAGAGAACGCGAGGTGGGTGTGTTACAAGCACGGATTGGGTCCCTCGAAGCAATCGTGGAGGATTACAAGGAAAGAATTAATGTGTTCGAAGAAGCTGCAGCCGGAGGGGACACATATTGGCAGAAGAGATTATGCGACGCTGCTCGAATGGTACAGGACAGAGACCAGTACTACGCAAACCTAATGGTGGACATACAACGGGTCGCCAGACATGTAAATGATTTAGCTGTCGAGGCTGAGACACTCCGACCTTTTATAGCCCCGGGAATGGAAGAAGCTCCTAGGTTCCTCAAGCTGCTCAAGGCAATTGGAAAGTTAGGAGATAGAGCTAGAATCTATCTATAGGACTCTGTGTTATAATTAGATCTTTTGTACTAGGGATCTTTACTTTGTAACACGAACTTTGTTGTAATCAGGACCCTTTAATTCCCGTGGAAGTAATTCAAAAGGGTGATTACCAGCAGAATCAGTACCTTGTCTGCATGCATTCTTGCATTTGCATCATAACATTTGCATCATTGTACATGCATTTATTTTTTGCAACCATATTAACAATATGTATATTGTGGCATTATATGTAGTTAACCCGCAATCATTCATCACCTATACTTTACCCGGCTACAAAGAAAGCTCATGGAAGAAAGAATAATCAGTCTAGAAAGAGGACAAAGAGAGCTCGAGTCAAGGCTTGAAGAGGCCCAGAGAAGCCTTAGTGATCAGATTGCGCAGTCACAAACATCTATAGTATCTGACATAACTGCATTGCTGGCAAAAAGTCTTGGAAAACGAGTATAAGGAGAAAATGTTCCAGAACCAGAGGATGCCCCAGCTCACTACAAGGTTCAACCAACTGCACCAAACCAGGCTAGGAAGGTGTATATTGACCCTGCAGGAATGTCTTTCAGCTTTCAAATAGGGGCTCCTGAGACTCAACCCCTTGATACCGAAGCACTTTATGAAGAAGAAGTGCCGGACCTGAATATGGTCGAAAGAATTAGGAATGAGGTAGAGAAAAAATGGGAAGAAAGATTTCGCCTCATGGAAGAAAAATTTAAAGCGTTACAATCAAATGAAGAATCAGGAAACGACGCTAGTGACCTAAGTCTGGTGTCTGATCTTGTCTTGCCACCAAAATTCAA
Organism: Hibiscus mutabilis; assembly: GCA_019671005.1. Classification (NCBI taxonomy): domain Eukaryota; kingdom Viridiplantae; phylum Streptophyta; class Magnoliopsida; order Malvales; family Malvaceae; genus Hibiscus; species Hibiscus mutabilis. The sequence continues at coordinate 42,502,454 of CM033736.1, forward strand.
AACGCCAGAGTTCGATAAATATGACGGAACCACATGTCCTTCTGCACACATAACGATGTATTATAGAAAAATGGCGGCTTACCATAAAGATGAAAAGCTGCTGATCCATTGTTTCCAGGATAGTCTAACTGGAGCGGCGTTACGTTGGTATACTCAGTTAAGCAAAGCGAATGTTAAAACATGGAAAGATCTGTCTAAAGCATTTTCTGAGCAATACAAACATGTAACAGACATGATCTCTAGCAGAATTATGCTAGAAAATATGGGGCAGAAGTCCAATGAAAGCTTGCGACAATATGCCCAAAGGTGGAGAGAAGTGGCCGCCCAAATCCAGCCACCTATCCCGGAACATGAAATCACGCCATTATTTGTCAATACTCTGAAAGGAGCACTCTTTGATCGCCTCATCAATAACACAACACAGTGTTTTGCCGACTTAATCAGGACTGGGGAGTCTCTCGAACTGGCAATCAAGAGCGGCAGAATAGATGGTGGGGAAGGGTCTCGAAAGTATAACAAGAGAAATGAAGTAAACACCACCAGCACCTATACCACCCCGAAGAACTTCACAGTCTCACATCCACAAGCACCTGTGGGAAAAACACAAAATTCGAATCAAAGAGATGAGAGAGTCACGAGAAAGGATAAAAGAGGAGAACTTTCACTCCTACCTGTTTCATACTCGAGCTTTATTCCCGGTTGTATGAAGCAGACTTGGTCCGACCATACATCGTTAATCTGTCAATCCACCCTTCCCGCCTTGGTATAATCCAAGCGCGCATTGCGACTATCACGGCGGTACCCTGGACATCCCATCGAGAACTGTCTTGTCTTCAAAAAGCATGCAGAACTTAATCGATTCGGGATATTGAAGTTTGAAGAGCCGAGTGTAGCCAACAACCCGCTACCTAATCATGGGAGCAGAGGGGTAAACGTCATAGAAGAATGTTTTACCAGGAGGATAAAGAATGACGTGTCAAAAATTAAGTCTCCTTTACGGTGGGTATTTCAACAATTATGCATGGCTCGTGTGATCAACAAAGGCATGATAATAAGGCAGAAGGAATGTGGAAAGTATTGCGAATTCCATCAGACTGAAGGGCATGATATCCAAGGATGTGAAGAGTTCAAGAAATTGGTGCAGAAGTTGATGAATGAAAAACAAATTGAATTCTTTGAGGAACCCATGGGGAAGGGATCAGACGTACACATGACAGATAGCCCCAAAGCTAGATACGGGAAGGATAGACCTTTTATCATCTCTCCCGGGACAGAAATGCGGTGTGTTTCGAGGAGAAACCAGAAAAATAAATCCCAAGATCGTCATTTCAGCACCATCTCCATTCCCATTCAAAGAGATGCGACAAATTCCTGGAATTATGCCGTGAATGTGACCATGCCGGAAAAATCAGAACATGAACAGGTAAAAGAGCCTCGTTTGGAAGACCAACAAAGCGAACAATGTGAGCGTTGGTGAAGCAGGCCATTTCACAAGGAGCGGCCGATGTTATTCCTCCGAGGCTTTGAGAGCGGCTGAAAAAGATAAGGGAAGAATACAGTGATTAGCCCTACGCAGATATTTGGAGAAGAACCTCCCCAAAGATAAATGAACCGATGGCGAGGCCCGGGCCAAAGAATTTCTAAAGTTCTTGAGACATAGCGAGTACAGCGTAGTGGAACAACTACGGAAACAACCGGCCAGGATCACGGTGCTAGAATTACTCTTAAGTTGAGAGAAGCATCGGGAGGCGCTATTGAAAGTGCTGAATCAAACTTTTGTGCCCCAAGACATTTTCGTAACAAACCTGGACATGATAGTAGGGCATATTACGCCTATAATCATATCACATTCGGTGATGATGATGCAAAGGGTATGTATTACAGCGTCTTGATCGACAACGGTCAGCATTGAATGTCTTGCCTATGGTAACCCCCGCAAAATTGCCA